>JANHMN010000007.1:54960395-55008710 GCA_030674055.1 Rhabdomys pumilio | reverse complement strand
CAAACCACACCAAACCACACCAAACCACACCAAACCACACCAAACCAAACCAAACCAAACCAAACCAAACCAAACCAAACCAAATCAAACCAAATCAACCAACCAAACAAAAACTTTACTAGCACAT
Organism: Rhabdomys pumilio; assembly: GCA_030674055.1. Lineage (NCBI taxonomy): Eukaryota > Metazoa > Chordata > Mammalia > Rodentia > Muridae > Rhabdomys > Rhabdomys pumilio. The sequence goes on along the minus strand of JANHMN010000007.1, from coordinate 55,008,583 downwards.
ATCAAACCATGACCTCGACATTGAACAACATAGAAAGTGACTGTTTCTATACTACTTTATAGATGATACACTAACCACAGCTAAGGTGTGTCTCAATAGGGATGAGCTTATTTTCAAGCCCGTTATCTCCTTCAATACAGAAGCTGAAGACAATTAGACACCAAGAGACAGTATACTTCTTTGAATTTCCCACTAGCTATTGCAGGTGTAGCACAACAATTTTAAGCCACTGGAAATGATTCTCAAACAGTGGCCATCACTGTTAGGCACATGCAAGTTCAGGGACACAGGTCTATGGCTCAGACCTTCCTCATCCTGTGAGGAAGTTATACATGGAAGCAGGAAAACTACTCAGAAAAATGTCTGCTCTCAAGCAACAAACTAAAGTGACCATAGCTTCTGAGAACACACTGTTTTATTACTAGTTAAGGTGTTTAAAACATTACACGTCAAGTACGATATAAAATTGCTGCTGAAAAGCTGATTGTTCAAGTGCTGTTTGGAGTATGGCACATAATTAACACAAAGAAAACATGGCAGAGAGATGTGAATTAAAACTGTGCATACCGACAGCTGAGTATTCTCACTGCTGTCGAGATTCCTTTGTTCCAGCCGTGATGTCCCCTCAGAGTCCACTTCTGCTGAAACACACATACAGTTCTCTAAAAAGCTACTCGCTCAGGTTATAAAGAACAGCCCTTAGAAGTAAATGAAAAGAACAAAACTCTAAAGGATAATGGTTATTTTCAGTTTCTAAGTTAAAATTTTAAATCAAGGTTAATATGTAGGTGGCTCCTTCATTAAAATATTGTTATAAGCAAGCTGCTCTACACACACAAAAGGAAACACACACACACACACACACACCCACACACACACACACACACACACTTTTTGCATTATTGGGCTTGATAAAGCCTTCGTCTAAACGTGGAAACCTGAACAGCCCAAACCTGATTACAGTCATTCGGACAGTGGGTGAAAGCGGCCTCTAGACACCCTGATGTTAGAACAATTCTACAAACCCAGACTTGACTCTGTCGACAAGATCTCCTGAAGCAAAATGTTAAGACAGGAAAGAGGGAGATACATACAACTACACCATTTTTTTTTGGCTTCATAATATTACATTTTACACAACCCTTGTAAATCACTGAGTCCAAAATTAATAGGATATTTGTGCATTTATGTGTAATAAAGCATTTTTGCTCATTTTGTGACGAGTTCCCTTCTTTGCTGCAGCTAGATCCTCAGTGGTGACTACACAGATAAGCTGATAACCTTCCTATGTACCCACTACGTTTTATCAGCAAGTCTACTCTATCTCCGACAAGAGAAGTCAAGTTATTTACTACCATTCCAGTCCGGAGGAGATAGCCCAGTTAGTAAAATGCCTGGCAAGTAAGCATAAGGACCTGGGTTCAAGTTCTGGCACCCACTTAAAAGCTGAGTGTGGCTGCACAAATCTGCAATCATAGCACAGTAGGTGGAGGAAGGCACAGGTCCCTGGAGGAGCCTGCTGGCCAGTCAGGGAAGGTAACTGATGAACTCCAGGCTGGGGGTTTGGAGGGGGACGAGGTCTCAACAGATAAAGTGGGGGTGAAGTGGGGGCAGCAAGATAGCTCAGTGGCCAAGGCACCTCCTGTCAGGTGATCCCAAGACTCATAATGCAAGCAAAGAACCAACTCAGGGAAGACCTCTGACCTTCACATAGGTGTTATGGCACATTCCTATGTGGCCAGCACATTCACATACATGTGCATACAAGATATGTAGCTTAGAGACAAAAAGCTAAGGTGGGGAATGAGGTGTGTCCTATACACACACACACACACACACACACACACACACACGCACGCACGCACGCACGCACACACGCACGCACGCACAGTATGGTCAAGCACACACCACATGCATGTGTACACACATGCATTTGTTTTACTTCCTGTTCCATGGACTCATTCTTTCTTTTTTGTATTTTGAAACAGGGTTTCTCTGTGTAGCCCTGGCTATCCTAGCATTTACTATGTAGACCAGGCTGGGTTTGAACTCACAGAGATCAGCATGCCTCTGCCTCCCGAGTGCTGGGATTAAAGGTGTGTGCCACTGTGCCTGGTTTCTTCAGTGGATTCATACAAGCTGCAGGCACTGAGCTCTCAAGGATGGCAGCTTTGGAGCTGATGCTTTAGCTAGAATTTCAGAGTGACTTAAACAAACTTTACAGACAGCAGCCATGGGTGAGGCAGGCCTAAGAGCACATGCTTGTCTAAGGACAAGGGTCTAGGTGGACCCACATCCGCTGGTCAGCATGTGCACGCTCCAGTGGTTTGGCCCGATGACAAGACCAGCTGCCAGAGGCCTTGTTTTACAATAGTCTAACCAAGAGTTCACCTTTCCATTTTAGACTCTGGCCTCTAGTTGCCCCTTATCAGACAATTCACATTTCAATTGCCAAAGGTGTTATGGACTCTGTGATAAGATTTTTAAAGGTCTGTGGTGGTATTTTATTGTTTTTCTTATTTCTCCATGACAATTTCAACTTTTTCTTCTCTAAAACCTTTTAAATAATGAGAAATAACATTTTCTACAACACTAACCTCTACACCCAGGTGGCTGAGCAGACACATTTAAATTTATTTATGATTACAAATGCAACCCAACTGTACCTGGCACCATAGGTCTCTGGGGGCATCTCACTGGTGAGGAAGAAAGGACTGAGAGAACTTGATTCTACTTGGGACTGGAAGCTGTCTCTGTCTCTCCCTTTGTTTTTGATTTTCTGAAGAAGGGTTCCAACTCCCTGCCCTTTGCTGGGCAGAGCAGACTCCTGTCCTTCCCCCACGATGCCCTATTGGCCTTTCCTTCCTTCCCTCCTCCTCCCCTCCCCCTCCCATCTCCAAGTCCTAACTTTCCGAAGGTCTCAGGAGATCTTGACATGGAACTTGTAAGGAGCATTCAGAGGCCCTCTCCTCTTGTCCTGGAATAATGACAAACACCCTGGCCCCCTTCTTGTCCATTTAGTTGGTACATTTCTTTGGCTGCAGGGCACATGTCCACCACTCAGTCCACCGGTGACCGCTAGCCCCAGTGACGTTCAGGACCGCTCGCCCTTACCTGCCGCCTGCTCTGTTTTGAGATACTGCACTTGCTGATCTGTGGCATCAGACAGAATCCCCTCACACTTGTTTAGCAGATTCTCAGAGACACTCTGCAAAAATCAACACCCAGGATCAGTCTGCAAACATTTCCCAAGCACTTCATAAGGCAGTATCTGAAGTTTTCCTGTTCATCATTTCTTTATTTTTTACTGTGTTATTAAAAAATCTTGGAAACAAAAATGTCACACACTAAAATTAACCAGACCTAAAGACTATAAAAGTTATTATCTTCTTAATGAAATTCCTATTTCAAAAATCATTGTTTTGAAATTAAGTAAATGTCAAGTTCCTGAACATGTCTATAGAGGATCTTCTGAATAATTCCTAGATCAAGCCAGTATTTTTTCTTCATGTGGTGACCAATCTTTGTATACGGAGTTGTAGGGTCCATGGCTATAATATATATATATTATATATTATATATTATATTATATATTATATTATATATATTATATATTATATTATATATATTATATATATAATTATATATTATATGTTATAATATATAATTATAATAAATTATATTTATTTATATATAATAAATAATAAATTATATATAATATATAATATAATATTATAATAATATAATATAATATATTATATTATATATTATATATAATAATATAAAACCAAAACTGGATGGCACACTTATCTCAGCAAGAAACTACACTTTAGGATGTCTGCCTTTGATTTGTATTTGCACTGGAATAAATGTCTATATAAAACACTTTAAATCAAAGTTTATATGTGTATTGTCTGTAATGTAAATGAGGGCAGAAAAAATCCTCTGTCTTTGAGACAGTATCTTTCTGTGTCACCCAGACTGACTTCCAACACAACTTACAGGGTTGGTGCTGTCATCGTGTGCACACCTGTTTCATTCCTACCAAATGTTGGAGTTACTATTACTAGCCTGTGCAGCCGTAACCAGAAATACCCCAAATGCTTCCCACAGCTGACCCTGCTTTGTTGTAAAGCTCCATATTTGCCATGGTCACATCTTGGTGAGCATAGGCACGCGACGGTGGGACCTTCATTTTGGTAAATAGGAGTTTTGATGATCTGGATGTACAGTGGGAAATTACTGATGGCAGGCAGTTGACTGAAAGTAGTAAGAAAAGCACTGAGAGGGGCTGGAGGGTGGCTCTGTGGGTTAGAACACTGGCTGTTCTTCCAGAGGCCCCAGGTTCAACTCCCAGCACCTGTGTGGTGGCTTGCACCCTTCTCTAACTCCAGTTACAGACATGCACGCAGGCAAAACACACACTTAGAATAAAAGTAAATCTAAAAAAAGAAGACCATCATACAAATATTAGACATGCCATGGGATTCTCTCGTTATTACATAAAGCCCACACAGTATTTCAAGTCAGGAGAAGAAGGAATGTTAAGAGCAGTTACTTACTAAATGTCTACAAAATGCCAGGTGCTGAGTTCACGCCCTTCCTTCCTAGTATCTCAGATGACATACCCAGAGTGTTTTAAGAAGCAGATGTCATGGCGTTACGTTCCTTTGCTTAGGAAATAGAGAGTAGTCTACATGGCTACACAATCTCATGCATACATACTCGATTTGATTAGTAAAAACTTCTCACTAACAGACAACAGGCTTGCAATTAATACCAGTAAAAGAACAACTACCTCATTTTCAAGGTGGACTTTCTCCCAAGCCAGGATCTCTTCCTCCAATATCCGGAACTCGCTGTCGGACAGCCTGTTCTGCAGTTCTTCGTTCTCAAAAGCTCTTGTTGTCCGGCCATCAGGGGGCGCATCATTGGTGGCTCCCACAGTGCGCACTGGGGTTTCACAATTGCCCTTGCAGGGCAGTGGCTTCAGGGACAAGTCCTGTGTGCCTTTACTTTTCCTGTACATGTCACTTACAAGAAGGGTAGAATCACCCCAACTTTTTATTTCGCTCACCTGACTCCTTTCCTTGGCGTTTGAAAGCCTGTTAGCATCACTGGATTTCAGCGTGTGTCCCATATCTAACTGCCAGTCAGTGCGTTTTGGTTTCATAGTTTTTTGCAATTGGCTCTTGAACTCATGGCCTTCTTGCTTTTCACCCATACGTACTTCTGGGCATTTCCCTTTTACCTTTCTACTTTCAATATTTTTAGAAGACTTCTCCTTTCTTTTGTGAAAAAATTCTTCCAATTCAGACATGTTATTTTCATAGTCTAATTTATTTCTCATTATGGGAAACTTAGTAAGTGACTGGTCACTGTATTCCACAACCTGAGAGGATGAGGAAGATGAAAAGGCATTTCCAAGGCTACCTTCCTCCTGGCTGGGAAAGGTCCGAAGTGCTACAGAGACCAGCGCTGCAGTCTCATCTCTGTCACCACAATCAAGCATATTGCTAGTGGGGGCTGACTTCGAGTGAGCTTTTCCTGAGGCATCAGGTGGTTGCTCTTTCTTGTGGTAAACATTAGCTTTGGCACCTTCGTAGATCTCACCGCGCTTCTGGGTTGGCTTGTTTATGACACGTTGTTCAGTTTCTTTACCCTCTGGTTTTTCTCCTTCCATCAACAACTTTCCCCCACGCATTGGCCCCTTAGCAGATTTTGAAAATCCAGATGTATCTTCCTCATCAGAAACCGTGTCCATCTCTGGCTCCTGAGATCTTTCTTGAAGTTGTGAAGATGGAGGCCTCGTCTGCTTCGCTTGATGCTGGGAGGTTCTGGATGCCAGGGGGTGTTTCTCTAACCTATCCTTGTCCTTGGAAATCATAGGGCAGGAACAAACAAACAAAAACATTTAATGTGTACCATTTGGCTTTTCATAATATACGTTCAGTTACACAAGAATCATACAAGTGAAATTAGTAAATAAAATCCAACAGTCGGAGTCTAAGAGACAAACAACTCTCCAAAGCTGGTCTCTGATCTTATCTTCATGGGATGCTGAGACATGTACCTGCTCCCACACATATAATAAATAAATGCAAAGTGAAAATCCCTCATTATCTTAGTCCTCCCAGAAGTGTCCATGACCCAGAAGACTTAACACTATCGTTGTTATTTAGATTGATCCTCATTTGGTATGTGTTGGGTAATTTTAAATACCACAAGAACATTTATTTCACCATTCTTTAAATACTGATGTTCACTGACATTTAGTCTCTGAAAATTAGTAACTTAATAGTAGGTGAACTAAAATTGTCTACTTCTATAATGGTGACACCATGTGTGTAAAACCAAATTCACATTAGAAGAAAATTCTAATGTTGTGCTTGGATAGCCTGCAAATGTGATGGTTTTCTAAGTTTTCCCTGTTGAGATACAACTTCAAGAAGTATGACAAACTTTACTAAGAACACAGGCACAAGAATCCTGATTTATCAAGTATCTAAAACATGCCAGATTCTTCTCAGTTAGGAAGAAAATTACTTTGGAGGTGTTTGTAGAGATCACAGGAGTCCTGACAACAGTGAGAGTCATGGTGGCGTGCAAGCTGAGTGGCACAGGACATGTGCTGGGACTTGGGTGAGGTCCTTTAAGTACAAACAGTGTTGGTGGTTAGTCAACAGAGGTTTCTGATTGTCCCACTTCTGGGGGTATTGTAAACAGTAAGTTGTCATTTTCCAGAGGTAACTTTGTATAGAGTACTTACAAATCCGTCTATCCATATGATTCTTCGGTAACAGGTAACTCATCTTAGAAAAACCACCTACATTGTGATTTTGTTAAATGGATGTATATCCATCACAGGCACATAATTATCAGCAAAAGATTCAATGAAAAATGTACATCTTTAAAAGAACATAGAAACCTAAATCTTATTTTCCCATTTAATATATAGAAATAAAGAATTCTCACTGGATATATCTTGTGAGTCAATGGGAAGGGGCTTGTTTGACAAACTCAAGGCCCTAAGTTTGATTCTCCCAACACAGAAAGGAAAGGAGGAAGGTGAGGAGAGGAACAAATAAAAAGGCAAAAGCAGAAAATACAAACCTATGTCTGTAACTGAACCTTTGGAGGTTCAAATGAAATTATTTTGTATTTTTATGGATTATAGATTTACTCATTTCATTATTTTATTTTTAATTAAAAATTTTATACAATATATCTTGATCCTGTTTTCTTCCAACTCCTCCCAGATCTTTCCTACCCATCCAACTTTATATATATATATATATATATATATATTTAAAAAACCAAAAACCCAAAAAGCTCCACAAAAAAAGAAAATAAAAAAACAAACAGGCAAAAGACCAATCAAATAAAAGATGCCAAATCAAAGAAAAACTCCACAAAATACCACTGAGTTCATCTTGTGTTGGCCAACCACCTCCTGGGCCTGGGGCCTTACCCAGTGGCACTCTATTGGAAAAAATAATTTGTATTCTGCAATTGAGTATCAACTGTAAATATCTTCTTGGTTAGGACCCATGTCGACTTCTCACTCTCAGCATTGGAACCTGTCTGGCTTGAACCTGTGCATGCTGCCTCAGTCTCTGTGAATTCATTGTGCATCAGTCCTGTTGTGTATGGAAGACACTGTCTCCTTGGAGTCATCCATCAGTTCTGGGTCTTACAGTCTTTCTACTCTTTCACATCAATCCCTGAGCCTTGAAGGGAGAGCTTTGATGAAAACATTCTACCCATTTAGGACTGAGTACTCTGAAGCCTCTCCCTCTGCACATTATTTAGTCGTGGTCTGTGTGTTAATTCCCATCTGCTGCAAGAGAAAACTTTTCTGATAAGGGTTGATTAGGCAAGGCACTGATCTGTGGGTATTGTTTTTGTTGTGTTCCTTTAGAAGAAGCATTGTATTTGGTTATCCTCTAGGCCCCTGGGGATTTTGGCCACCCAAACAATGTCAGACAAAGGTTCCATCTTACAGTGTGTCTTAAGTTCAGTCACATAGGGGTTGGTTACTTCCTCAACATGTGTGACACTATTGCACCAGCCTATCTTGCAGGCAGGTCACTGCTGTAGATTTCAGTGATTGTTGCTAGGTGATAGAAATGCTTTCCTTTCTTCTCTGGTTATATGCAGAGTACCTTCCCGTGCTATAAATGCTAGTCAGTAGGGGTGAAGCTTCACCAGCTTGACTTCTCTGGGTTTGATGACAGAAGTGTTGCCTTAAGCAACAGGGCCTTACTGTCAACTCATACAGCACAACCAATAGCCTTGGCAGTAGCCTGTGGTGTTTGGAGGAATCCGTGGGACTACCCTGGACAGTGATTCAACAAGGGGTAACCCAGTCCTGGCACTGGAGGTTTTTATGGTGGTATAAAATGTCTTGTTGGGGCATTGTCTCCCTTATTACGTGGTGATCCCGTTTAGAGTCCTCTCAGATGTATGTATTTTAGAAGCTTCCACAGCAGTCTGTTTCTATAGGAGTTTTCAAAAGGCCTTCAGTATGTGCTGTTCTTCCATCTATTTCCTCATTTGCCTTCCTTTCCCTTCCCTCTCCCAGTTCTCCTATTTGAGTTTCACTTTTATCTCTCCATAACACTGTATTCTATTTTTCCTTCCTAGGGAGATCCTCTTCTCTACCCAGTCCCTTACCAGTCTCTGTAGTTATTGGATTGTAGCACACATATCAAAAGCTTAAGAGCTAACATCTACACATAAGAGAAAACATGCAATCTTTGTCTTTTTGTATCTGGTTCACCTCACTCAAAATTATTTTTTTCTAGTTCCATCCATTTACCTGTAAATTTCATCATTCTATTTTTCTTAAGATCTGAATAATAGTTCATTGTATAAATGTACCATTTTTTTTTATTATTCATTCATTGATTGAAGGGGATCTAGGATTTTTTTCCCATTTCCTACCTATTGTTAATAGAACAGCAATGAATGTGGTTGAGCAAGTGTCTTCGTAGTAGGATGTAGAGTCCCTTAGGCATCACCCAAGAGTAGTATAGCTAGATCTTGAGATAGATTGATTCTTGGTTCTCTGGGGACCTGCCACATTGATTTCTGTAGCGTTTGTACAAGTTTACACTCCCACTAGCAATGGAGAAACTATGCTGTCTTTTGTTTTATTCCTTTCAGCAATTCTGACAGTCATAAGATAATATTTCAAAGTAATTTTGATTTGAATTTCCCTGATGACTAAGGATGTTGAACATTTGAGTATTGCGCAGCCGTTTGAGAGTTCTGTTTATATCTATACCCCATTTTAAAGTGGATTATTTATTTTCTTGATGTCCAGTTTTTTGAGTTCTTTATATATTTTAGATCAGTGATTCTCAACCTTCCTAAAGCCTTTAATACAGTTTCTTATGTTAAGGTAACCCCAGAAACCACGAAATTATTTTCATTGCTACTTCATAACTGTAATTTGCTACCGTTAGGAGTTATTACGTAAATATCTGATTCTGGTGGGCTTAGGCACTCCCTAGCTCTCTATTCGATGTGTAATTGGTAAAAATTCTTCCTATTCTGTAGCCTGTTCTTTGAATGATGGTATCCTTTGTCATACAGAAGCTTTTTAGTTTCACGAGGTCCCAGTTATTGTTGATGTTAGTGCCTGAGCTGTCAGTGTCCTGCTCTGAAAGTCTTTACCCATGCCAGTAAGTCTGAATTTGTTTCTCACATTATCTCCTAACAGATTAAATGTATCAGGCCTTATTTTGAGGTCCATGCTCCACTTGGAGTGGAGTTTTGTGCAGGGTGATGAGCATGGATCTATTTGCAGTCTTCTGCATGCAGCTGTCCAGTCTGATAAACAACAGTTGTTGAAGATGTCTTTTCTCCAGAGTGCAGTTTTGGCTTTTTTGTAAAAAAAAAAAATTCAGGTGTCTGGACTTATTGTGTCTTTGATTCAATTCCATTGAGAAACATGTCTGTTTTCAGACATGCTGAAAACCATGCTGTTTTTTTTTTCAAGGTCTGATTATTTACTTGTTGCTCTTAAAGACTTATTTTTGACTGGACTCAGATTTAGAAGTAGAAGCTCTGCTAGACAGTGGTGGTGCACGCCTTTAATTCCAGCACTTGGGAGGCAGAGGCAGGTGGAAGTTTTCTGAGTTCGAGGCCAGCCTGGAACTGAATGAGCTCCAGGACAGGCAGGGCTACACAGAGAAATCTTGTCTCGAAAAACCAAAAATAATAATAATAATAATAATAATAATAATAATAATAATAATAATATAATAATAATAATAATAAAGCTTTCAGATTCTACTAGCTCTGTCCCAACCAACGAGGCACAGTGATATCTATCAGTCCAGGACTAATAACCAAGTTGAGCACACTCAGATTGGCATCCACAATGCAGCTGCGAACAGACTTGGGCATCCTCTCTCCAGTTGTCCTTGGTCTATAACAAGAATGACCCTTACTCAACAGCAGGTGCACTCTGCCATGGTGCCCAGCTTCATGGGAAAAACTTGTCATTCCCACCACTGACCCAGACCCCATAACCATTCCATTCTTCACCAAGAGCAGCAGCAGCTACTTTTGTGGCCATGAGCTGCTCACAGAATGTAGGCAGCTTGCATTCATCATCTACTTCAATGAGTTTCTGACAGCAGTGGTGGGGAAGGAGATACTTAGCTTCATCTCGACACAGCCCACCATGCTGTTTTTGTTATTATAGTTCTGCAGTACAGTTTGAAATCTGAGATGGTGGTACCTCCAACAGTTCTTTTATTATTCAAAGTGTTTTAGCTACCCCTCCACCTCTCTCTCTGTGTGTGTTTCCATAATAAGTTGAAGATTGTTTCTACAATTTCTGTGAAGAATTGTATTAAAATTTTGATGGGAGTGCATTGAATCTGTAGATTGCTTTTGATAGTATGTCCATTTTCAATATATTACTGCTAATAATCTATAATCATGGGAGGTTTCACCATCTTCTGACACCTTCAATTTCTTTCTTCAATATCTTACAGTTTTTATTATAGAAGTCTTTCATTTGCTTGGTTAGAGTAATTCCAAGATGCACACATGAAAGGTACTTTCTCCCTGATTTCTTTCTAGGTATGCTTGTCATTTGTATTAGGAAAACTGTGGATGTTTGTATGTTAATTTTGTATTTTTCTATTTACTGAAAGTATTTAATAGTTATAGAAATTTCCTGGTAGAGTTTTATGTATAAAATCACATCATCTGCAAAAAAGATACTTTGACTCCTTCCTATTTGTATCCCCTTGAACTCCCTCAGCTGACTTATTGCCCTTACCTAAGGCTTCAGTTACTACACTGAATAGGTCAGGGAGAATGGACATATTTGTCTAGTCTCTGATTTTAATGGAAATGCCTTAAGTTTCTCTCCACTGAGACTGGTGTTGGCTATGGGGTAGTTGTAACTTATCTTTATTGTGTGGCGGTAATTCCCTTGTCCCTGGCCACTCCAGGACTTTTGTTATGAAGAGACTTTGTCAAAGACCTTTTCTACATTTAATGAGGTGGTTATATGGTTTTTGTCTTTCAGTCTGCTTATGTGGTAAATTATGTTAGTTGATTTACACATGTTGATTCACCCTGAATTTCTGGGATGAAGCTAATTTGATCATGGTAGATAATCTTTTGATATGTTCTTGGCTTTGTTTTGCAGATGTTTTATTGAGACATTTTGCATTTATGTTCATAAGGAAAACTGTTCTGTAATTTTCTTTTGTTAGATGTTTGTATGGTTTGGGTATTAAGATCATAGTAGCTTCATAAAAAGAATTAGGAAATGTTCTTTTAGTTTCTATTTTTCAGAATAATTTGAGAGTATTGATATGAATTCTTTTCTAAAGGTTTGGGAGAATTCAGCACTAAACCCATCCCTGGGCTTTTTTGATGTGGAGATTTTCACTAGTTTTTATGGATCTGATTAAGTTATTTCATCTTGACTTAATTTTTGGACCTAACAGACTCATATATTTGAAGATTTGGTTTTTAGTTTGTACAACAGTTTTTGGGAAGGATTAGGAAGTGTGGCCTTGCTGGAGGGGATGTGTCAGTAGGGGTGGCCTTTTGAGGTTTCAAAGCCTACGTGAGGCCTAGTCTCTCTCCCTGCCTCTAACTTGTGGATCAGGATGTGAATCTCAGCTACTCCTCACACCATGCCTGCCTGCCTGCTGCCATGCTCCCCACTGTGATAACTAGAGACTAACTTTATGAAATTGTAACAAACCCCCCAATTAGATGCTTTCTTTTATAAGCATCTAATTTTGTCTTGGTTCTGGTGCCCTTTCACAGTAAAAGGGAAGTAACTAAGACAGTAGGTTCTATGTATAAAGAAATCCATCCATTTATTTTATATTGTTTCCAGTTGATAAAAAAAAAAAAATATATATATATATATATACATTTTAAAAGAATATTCCATTGATGCTCTGAACTCCCTCACTGTTGGTTATGATGTCCCTCTTTCCTATGGCTCCTCTCTCTGGGCATAACTTTAGTAATCTGGTTCCTGTGTGTCTTTTTGCTAAGAGTCTGTCAATCTTGTTGATTTTCTCAAAGAAGTGATTTTTCCCTTTGATTGATTCTTTGCGCTGTTTTATTTTATTTATTTTTGTTGTTGATTTCAGCCCCAAGTTTCATTATTTCTTCCCATCTACTTTTTTGGTTGTTATTTCTTCTTACTATTCTAGAGCTTTCAGGTGTGCCACTAAATTACTAGTATGAGATCTTTACACACACACACACACACACACACACACACACACACACACACACACACTCACACACACACACACTGTAATAAACTTGACTCTCAGAACTACCTTCACTGTGCCCCATAGGCTTGGATATGTCATATTTTCAATAAATTATAAAAAGCTTTTAATTTTCTTATTTGTTTCTATCTTGACCCATTTTTTTATTCAGAAGAGAGTTAGTCAGTTTTCCGTGAGTTTGTAGGCTTTCTTTTGTTGTTGATATTCAGCTTTAATCCATGGTGGACAGCTAGGATGCAGACTGTTATTTCAATTTTTTGTATCTATTGAGACTTGCTTTGTGTCTGAGTATGTGGTAAATTTTAGAGAAAGTTCCATGAGCTGCAGAGAAAAAGGAATAGTCTTTTGTGTTTGGGTACAATGTTCTGAAAAGATCCACTGGGTCCATTTGGTTTTTGATGTCATTCAGTTCAGATTACCTTTTGTCTGAATGACCTGTGTATCAAAGTCACCAACTATTACTGTGTGAGTGTCAGATGTGATCTTAGTTATAGCAGTGTTTCTTTTACAGACTTGGGTGGCCGTGTGTTTGGAGTATAAATATTTGTAATCATAATATATTCTTACTGAATGTTTTTCTTTGATGAATATGCAAGTGTCCTTCTTGGGACTCGTCTTGATTGAAGTTTATTACGTCAGATATTAAAATGATGACATCTACTTGATTCTTGGGTCCATTTGCTTGAAAGACCTTTCTCTATCTTTTTCCCCTGAGTTGATGTCTATCCTTGTTGGTGAGGTGTATTCTTGGATGCAGCAGAAAGGTGAATCTTGTTTTCAAATTTAATCTGTTAGCTTGTGTCCATTTTGGGAGGGGCATTGAGACCATCAATATCACAAGTTATTAATAAACATTATTGATTCCTGTTTTTATTGTGTGAGTTTTTTCCCCTCTCTTTTGATTTACTGGTTTAGAATTATTTATTCTTTTTGTTTTCTTGGTAACTTCTTCAGACTGATGTTTTCCTTCTAGTGCCTCCTATAAACTGGATTCATAGAAACTATTGTGGGTTTTATTATAGAATGTTTTTCCTTCTCTGTCAATTATGATGGATAGTTTTTCTGGGTTTAGTATACTGGGCTGGCATCTGTAGTCTGAGTTTGTAAAACATCTATCTCTCTTTGAAGCTCTTCTGGCTTTCAAAGTCTCCACTGAGAAGTCAGGTATTATTCTAATGGGCCTGTCTTTATATGTGCCTTTCTTTAATGTTCCTGTCTATAGGTTACTGGCTTCGGGAGGAGGCATATTGTCTTGACTGTTCATGTTATGTTTTTTTTTTTCTGGGATCTAGGCATCTGGAGTTATGATATTTGAGATATTTCTTGGTGTTGATGTCTGGTCTAATTTTTGTTGGTTGGATATTTGGGTCATTGGTTGCTGTTGCTCACCCTGGATCTTAGGTAGGTATGATGGCTGTAGGATTTCTGGTAGAGAGTGTTGCTTTGTATTGGTGGGTGATATAAAGGCATGGAGATGAGCAAGAAGGAGAGGCTGAGAGGGGCTGCAAGAAAGAGTTAAGAGGACTCTCTACACAAAGAGGTAGAGTCCCCAGAGAATGGAGATAGGATAGAAGAAGGGGTTTCTGCTACAGCAGGTCAATGATTAATTCTAGAGAGAAGAGAATGAAAGAGTTAGGGGGTAGTCTGGGTCTGCCAATTTATGTATTTTAAAATACCAGCATGATTTTAGAAATGTAAAACCTTATTTTAGAGTCATCCGGATTTCCTAATTCTGTATCAGCCAACAAAGAGTTCTTGCTTCCTAGCTTTTTCATAACACAGCATATAAAATGTTATCAAAAGTGAATAAAATCATAAATCTATCACTATTCAAATATCATATTTATAAAGCTTCAAATATTTTTTAGATACTGTTCAAATTTTGGAAATTTGGACCCGGTATTGACACACACTAATCAGTTACATGCTAAGCTATGACATTCACAGCTGCTAAGTCTTTACATATGGATTCTTTTGGGATGTTAGGAGGAATACAATCCTGAGGGTTCCTGAGTTTCAAAGTTGAAATGTTCTGTTAATATTTGACTGTCGGTATTGTGGGTGGGTGGGTAAGCACGTGGTAGAGCAATAATTACACACACTTGGATCTAGGCTCAAACAGCACAGTTAAAAGGGGGAAAACAATAAATACTAATGTCAGTCAGACTTTCTGAGAGTGCTACCAAGTAACTTGGTTGGAAGAGGTACTTGAAAATGCTGACTGGTATTTCCCAGAGGGAGTATTGTAGACTCTGGTGCTCATCTTGTTTTTCATTCTTTGATGACAAGTACTGACTCTTAGAATATTCCATATCTGTTAAGTTGCTTACTGGACATGGCCACATGTGTTGCTATCACACGGTAACATTATTATGAGAAGACGAGAAGACAAATTCAAACTGCACACACAAAATCACAACATCTATGTTTTCAAAGTGTCACAGATGAAGAGTCTTCACCAGTGCTGAGAGTGTGGCTCAGTAGCTGGACTTCCTACCACATGTATGGTACTCAGTTTGATAACCAATACCCCCATGGTGGAATGCATGAATACAGCTGACACCTTCATCTCTATGCTGCAAATATTACTTATAATTTTTATGATACAATTAATTTTCTAAAAGTACACTAGTAAGGGCTGGGGAGATGGCTCACCAGTTAAGAGCACTGGTTGTTCTTCTAGAGGTCCTTCTGTGAGTGGCTTCCCAGTACCCACACCAAGCAGTTCACACAATCCACACACAACTGCTTAACTCCAGCTCCAGAGGATCCAACACCTCTCTCACCTCCATGGGCAAGAGCACACAGGTGCACACACACACAAAATAATGACAAATATTTGTAAACTTTATATACTAATAAAGAAAAGGCATTGAAGGAATAAAAATTTACACATTTCTGCTAGCTAGTTAGAACCATGAGACACCAGAAAATTCCTTGATTACTATAAGTGACTACATTAAATATTTACATTTATTTTATGTATATAAATATTTTACCTGCATGAATGCCTGGGCACCATCTACATGCCTGATACCCATAGAAGTCAGAAAAAGGCATCTGATGCCCTGGAACTGGGATTATAGATGGATGTGAGCCACCATGTGATGCTAGGAACCAAACCTGGGTCCTCTGCAAAGGCAGAGTGTGCTCCTAACCACTGAGCAATACCCCCAGCCTGTGACTAGATTTCTTTGCAGTCATGAGTTTCATAAAAGTTGTATTAGTATCATTTAAAAAATGACACAAAGTTATATTTGTTCCACAAATCATCCCCCAAATTTTAATTTTACTTTATCATGATGAAAGTTTGCTGAATTTAAAATTTACATCACGTATCATGTCTTCATTCAAGCCTTGCTGTCTAAGAGTACTTACTATTCCTTTGTGAGGGATGCAAGCAAAAACCTACTGACTAATTCCAACTATGCTGGATGTTTTCTCTGATCGGCGTTTAGTATAAAGGGATAATAAATAAATTATTGTTGAATTTAAGAACAAATGCTAAAACAATCCATACTCAGAATAAGAAGATCAACTTCTCAAAGAATTTTACCTTTTTATCAAATTTATGTTCATCCTTTCTTGTTGTGGGCTCGGGGTCACTAACATCAGGTTTGGTGGAGAACCTTCAGAACAAAAATGTACAAAAATGGGTGAGTTCTGTTCTTCAAAAACCCTCTCACTTCATCTGGACTTGTGTTGAACACAGTGAAACTGTTGTGTGGAAAAATCTACTTTCCTATACTGAGGTTCAAAAATTCATTTTACGCTGTAAATACTTGGTTTTTCTCAAAGAAAACCCAGTGATGTTTTTGCACTAGTCTTACGAAGAGCATCTGTAATTTGAATGTTTCTAAAATGTAACACCCTTGTAATCTATTTTAAGCTAAAGACATATAAAAACATTTCTCTGTAATAAATGCATAGGTTAAAAAACAATCCATTTGTAGTTTTAATAGGAACCCGAGAATGCTATGTAAATGTTATTATAATCAAATAATCATGAGTATATTATTCAACTAAAGTCAAATGTGGACTGTTATGAGATGTAAGATATAGAAATGACATATTTAGAAAATTGAGAAGTGTTACTGAGTGCAGGAGACTATATCAAACTTAATAAATATACCCTCCCAAACTCCTGTATCAACACGATCATGCTGATACAGACCCTAAATAACCTAAAATCATCAGTGCTACCAAAAGTGTTACATCTGAGCTTCTAAAAACTCCCCCTTCTCTGTAATTCCATCCTTAGAAGCTGCTGTGGAGCCACTTTTTAATTCCATTCTCAACCTCAATGGATTTCAAGTTCTCACATACCTCATCTTTAAAGTACTGATAAATAAATGATAAATAAAGGCCACAGGCCTTAGGCATAAGGAACATGAGGTCGGATTTCCTTCCTGCTGCTTTCAGCAAGTCCTTAAACTCCTGATACTGTGTGGACTTTCAATAGGGTCTACACAAGCAAGGGACTGAAGGTAAAACTAAGCAGGAAGACAACAGCAACAACAGATGTGCTCGCTGATGATGAGAGCAGATTAGAAAATGAAATTCCAGGAGGGAAAGGAATAGGGAGTCAATAATAATAACAATAGTAAAATAATAATAATAATAATAATTCAGATAGATAGCTTCTAGACATATTTAAATGTTGTAGCTGAATAATGTCCACATGTAGTCACGGTTTACTTCCAGAAAAATAATTCCTCTACACAAGTTGCATAATTTTGTTCTGTATCAAACTGAAGGTCTGATAGCCACGGGCTTAAGATTACCATGAAACATTAAAACAAACCTTGGTTATGACTGCAGCTGTAACATTTTTAAGATCATGATTATAGCACCACTAAGCTTGTTGGGAGCACTCTGTACAAGGAATCACACACAGCTGGAGTTTGTGAATTGATGTTATGCAAAGCAGTTTCTTGGTTTTATCACTTACACAGAAGAGCAGGAAAAGGCACTGAGAACGTGCACAGTCTAACTCAGCTTCCTGGCAACTGTGGGATTATGAACCCCCCCCCCCCCCCCCCCGCAGTGAGAGCCACCTAGCTGAGGAAAATGGGTTATGACAGACAGCGTGCATACTCCGCAAACAAGTTGTGATGACTGCAAAACAGCCGGTGTCCAGCACACCATGCAGCGGGGAGCCAGAGAACACTAACGGATACCAGTTTTCTTTTTTCTGTACTTAATCTTTAAAATCCTACCTTAGTATTGAAAAGGACTCAGTACTTTCAGCTGCTTCTAAAGGTAAAGGAAAAATAAATAGTTAATCAGTAATATAAAATAATAGAAAAGAAATCCTGGAGGGGGTGGCACATCCCTTTGATCCCAGCACTTGGGAGGCAGAGGTAGGTGGATCTCTCTGAATTCTGAGACCAGCCTGGTCTACATAGTTAGTTCTAGGACAGCTAAGGCTACACCGACAAACCCTGTTTTGAAAAATAAATTGTCCTAACAAAATAAGGTGTGTGTGTGTGTGTGTGTGTGTGTGTGTGTGTGTGTATGAAGAAAGAAAGAAGTATAAGATATTAAAATGGTTCAACTGATGACTGTTTGGTGTATGAATGAATTTGGAGCCTTGCATCAAGAGCATTCATTCTAATGATAGGCAATCCACTCTTCAAAAACTAAAAACTCATACTTCCACTAGTTTGTGTATTTCAAATCAAAGGAGAAAGAAACCTGTCAAAATTTAATATGTAAATGTAAACAACCATGTTCAATAGCCAAACTGTAACTAAATACAATCAGACAGGCAGAAAATGATATTGTTAGCAGAGTCAGCATGAGAGGCTGCTGATGCCAAACAAAAACCAGGCAGTGTGACTCTTCTGGGCTAATGGCAGGAGAAGCCGAGCTAAGGGCATGTACTTATTTTTATTTTAAACTATTTTTTCATTTTTATTTTAAGCAGGTAAGTGCTTTGCTCACGTGCAAATCTGTACACCACCTGGATGTCTAGTCCTTACAGAGACCAGAAGAGGGCACTGGATACCCTGGAACTTGAATTACAGATGATTTTGAACAATCACCTGAATGCTGAGAGTTGAACCCAGGTTCTCTGGAAGAACAGGCAGAGTCATGACTGAGTCACCTCTCCTCTCTGTGAACTTATTTTGTTAGGACACAACACAATTGCTGGGGAGTTTCCATGGAAACTGCTCAGCTTCAGATGAATTCTGCCAAAAGCAACATCAATGAATGGTCCTTTGAAGCTTTGCAAAACATAATGGGCAGGGGAGGAATGTGCTGACTAGTCTTAGGTCAACGTGACACACAAACTAGAGTTATCTGAAAGGAGGGGACCTCAAGTGATAAAATGTCTTCATAGGATCCAGCTGTAAGGCATATTCTCAATTAGTGATTGATGGGGAACAGTCAAGCCCATTGTGGGTGGTTCCATCACTGGAATGGTGGTCCTGGGTTCTGTAGGCAAGTAGGCTGAGCAAGCCATGAGAAGCAAGCCAGTAAGCATCCCTCTGTGGCCTCTGCATCAGGTTTCTGCACTGTGTGAGTTCCCATCCTGACTTCCTTCAATGACGCACACAGATGTGGGAGGGTAAGCTGAATAAACTCTTTCGTCCCCAACTTGCCTTTTGGACATGGTGTTCATTGCAGCAACTGAAACCCTAACTAAGACAAGGAGCAAGGATCCTTTTCAGTTTCCAGACTAAAGCAGAAGAAAAGTGACATCAATGTACTTGCTCTACTAGGAAAAGCTAATAATGACTCTCGGTTCTAGCTATGTTCTCTCTCTTGTGTGTGACACAAATAGCTCACTTTGTCTCCCATGGAATTATTTCATGGGAAGACCATTCCATGAGGACTTACCCACTCCTCCCCGTCTTTATATCAGAGAGAAGCCTGAAATGCATCACTAAGGAAGAGAAAGTTGCTATCTGATATGAGAACTACAGAAATAAAATTATCTCATTCAAGCTTCAGAATGGGCCAGGAGGGGGCTCTCTATATATAAAGAAAACTTTCTTTAAATCATCATAAGCATGAAAAATAAGTATTGGAACTCAAGTATTTCCCAGGACAATCTACTCTACTCATAGAAAAGTAAGGTAATAGGTGTAGCAGAGTGCTTTACACACACACACACACACACACACACACACACACACACCCTATAGGGTCACATGTCTAAATATTTGTTCCCCAGTTGGTGGAACTGTATGGGAAGGATTAGGAGGTGTGGCCTTGTTGGGGGAGATGTGTCACTTGGAGCAGGATTTGAGGTTTCAAAAGCCCATGCCATTCCTAGTTAGTTCTCTCTGCTTCACGCTTGTGAATAAAGATGTAAACTCTCAGCTCATGTCCCAGTACCATGCCTTCCTGCCTGTTTCCATGGTCTCTGCTATGATGGTTAGAGACTCTAACTGTTTGAAACTGCAAAACCCAAATAATTTTTTTCTTCTATAAGCTGCCTTGGTCATGTTGTCTCTTCACATCAATAAAAAAAGAACTAAGACAGAAGTGTTAGGTCCAAGGCCCATCAGTAGGAAATAAAATGAAATACATTAAAATGTAAAGATTTCCAAAAGAAACTTCACTATCAGAACTTACACTCATAAATATTAATAAAAGACAACTATAGGAGACAGAGATGTATTTTGGTGAGAGAACACTTATCCAGAATCTGGGAAGCTCTAGGTTCAATCCCAAGACCACAAAAGGAAATTTTTTTTCAAATCACACTGTTTCAGAAGCAAAATATACTTAATAATGAACTCATTAAACAAATCAGATTCTAGACAAATAAGTAGTTTAAAAATACAAAATCATTTTATATGTTCACTTTGTAAATACCACTTTCATGATTTAACTTACTTAATTCTTGCTTTTTTTTTTTTTTTAATAAAATAAAGGTTTATCTACAATAATTCCTAATCCAGGTCTTACCTAGATTGCTGTCTTGGCAAATTTCAAGTCCCTTTTCTTCAAATTCTAAAATACCTTGTCTTTTTCCACAAATGAGAAAAATGAGAAGCGTTAAGTACTGTTTATACTAGTAGAAGTATTAAACCATTTAACATTAAACACAAGAGAAGTTGCCACCTATATTCCAAATGTGCAAGTTCTTCAAGTTTTTATGGCGTTTACAATTAAACAAACACATAAAGACAAGATTAAAACAAGATTGAAAGTGATACGGCCACTAATCAATGTCTCAAGGTCACACATATACAGGTGTGAAATCTAAGACCTAAGTGCACGCTTGTGTGAAACACAAACCTGCTGTGTTCTTGTTGCCATCCACATATTACCCATGTTCACTGAAGAATGGTTAAAGCAAATAAAGACAGCTTACCCCAACTTCCTGTGTGCACTACACATAAAATCTAACACACTATGAACAATGTAAAAAGATTTAAATGGATTCTGGCAATCACAGACAATGATCAATCAGCGATGCTATCAAGTGACTGACTGCTCCTCGGAGACAGCCATCTGAATGGAGCATGGTCAACCCAAATGAGAGAGTGATTTTCAATTCCCATTGTGTTTAACAATGTACTTTCATTAAGACATGTATATCAGAACTCAAAGATGAAAACAAAAATAAGACATGAACCCAATGTTGAGTAAATATGCATGAGCCTGTATTTTACAAAATTAGTAAAACTAATGCAGAATTCTTTAGCCCCACGTGACATGAGACAAGGTTGTGAGTAAGGAGACCTGTGTATCAGTAAAGCGGAACAGCAATCCTTGTCAATACATCAATTTTTGTTCCCCCCACTGAATAGTTCATGTATGAATTACTCATGCTTTGTTTTGATAATTATATCTCATAAACTAGAAATGAAGCATGTTCCTGTCTGTTTAGTTCTTCAGATCGCAGGGCTGACTGCAATCACTCCAGAGTGCCAGAAAGGCTGTTACGTAGAGAAAGGAGGAAGCACGGGCACCTCTCCAGCCTGACATCTGTCTGGAACTTGGCAGCTTCAGTTACTGGAGAGTCTTTCATCTGTGGTTTATTTTCCTCCAGAGGGGCTAAAAGTGACAGCAGTTCATCCTGTACAAACAAGACAGTAACTCAATAACTCACAACATATTATCAAAATTAAAAATCTCCTAACATATTCTGTGGATGTGATGGTGAAAGGCAGACAAGAAATAAATGGTGTCTCTTCCCTCCACTGGACCTTCACGTGTGCTGTCCCTCCCCTGTGAAATGCTATCGGGCCACCACACCAGCTATCCTCAAAACTCAGTTCATGAAGGAGAGTCGGGATGAGAAAAAATGGGCTGTATCTCAAACACAGAGAGCATCACAAGTCACCCAGTGAAAGGAGAGAAAAACAAAGATTGACGGAGTAGCTGAACACAATTCCCTGTGGGGGGAAGAGAAGCCATACACTCAAAAGACATGAACTAGCCCTCACTAGCTCAAGCCCAATGGAGGACGCGGGTGAAGCAGCAACTCTGCCATGGACAGGTTGGTTAGCAATGGAGAATAGTCTTATGTATTGTCGCCACATGAAATATGGAAAGGCAAGGCAACATGGCTCCTTCAGCCCCGATGATAGCTCTCTAGACTGAAATCAAGGATACTCAGAAAGGTAGACTAGCAGAAGCAGATTGTAACAGTTTTCTGATAAAATGATCCATGACCTGAAAAAGAATGAACCAAACAGGTGGGTTTTCTTTAGGACCCAGAGGCACTGGCGAGCAGCACATCGGAAGCAGCTAGCAAGATGGCAGAGAAAATCAGATGTGTGGATGGGGGAGTCAACAACATGGAAGTACAACTCGGCAAGAAAATTGAGGTTTTGGGTTTTTTTTTTTTCCACCAGAAAACACTTAGGCTTAATACACACTTCCAGCAAATTATCGAGATACAAAATCAACAGGTAAAAATCAGTAGTTTTCCTACATGCCAATAGCAAATTAGGCAAGAAAGAAGGAAAAAAAATCCATTCTCAACAGCTTAAAAGACAAAAACACCCAAAAATCAATCCAACAAAGGAAGTTAAGACTTCTATAAGGAAAAGAAGGCACAAAAAGGGTTTGAAGAAGATAAGAGAACACAGAAAGACCTGCCGTGACCGTAATCATCAGATCTAACATTGTGAAAACTGATATTTCACCCAAAGTGATCTACAGATTCAGTTCAATCCACATTAAAATCCCAGTGACATTCATCAGTACTGGAGAAACTGCTAACATCCGTATGGGTTCCCAATAAACAAAGAAATAATAAAGGCATCACAACGACTAATCTCTCTCTCTCTCTCTTTTTTTTTTTTTTTTTTTTTTTTTGGTTTTTCAAGACAGGGTTTCTCTGTGTAGCCCTGGCTGTCCTAGAACTCACTCTGTAGACCAGGCTGGCCTCGAACTCAGAAATCCACCTGCCTCTGCCTCCCAAGTGCTGGGATTAAAGGCGTGCGCCACCACCGCCCAGCGGCTAATCTCAATTTCTATTACAAAATCATATCAGCAAATTGTTGGGAGCCAACACATAGCAAAACACGGCTATCATCTTTGCAGCCATCTCGAGCCATATACCCTGACAAGAGACTTGTTTTTCAACAGACTACAACAGCTAAGCACACTCTGATAAATATCTTGTTTATCCCACATATCTTGTTTTGCTGTTTAGTGACCCCAGTTGCAAGGCGCATGTGATATCCACACCTGCAAGGCGCACATGGTATCCACATGCCTACAAGGCATGTGGCAAAGTGTATAAATACCCCGGACTTCCCTTCAACAAGAGAGACAATAAAGGAGACTTGAGACTTGATCAGAATCTCTGTCTTGTCTCCATTCTTTGCATCTCTTCTCCTTCATCCCCACTCTCTCTCTCTTGCTAGACCCTAACCCGAGGACCAGAACAGCAGCTCGGGCTGGGACATTTTGGCCCCCAAGCATGGGGCAGAGCGGTCTGGGACAATAAACCAGCATATATTAGCAGAGAGACAGACGTGAGGGATCTAGAGAGACACCTCAACAGTTAGGGGCACTTGCTGCCCTTGCAGGGGTCCCAGCAGCCACATGGCAGCTCACAACCACCTACAATGCCAGTTTCCTGTAATCTAGTATCCTCTTCTGGCCTCTAAGGAACACTACATACATGTGGTGCCCCTACCTGCAGGCAGAACACCATATATATAAAAATAAAGAAAGATGAACGTGTGAAACACTGGAGTAGAATACAGGACACACATACAAACCCAGGCATACAAGGCCACATTTTTAAAATGTAATTGTCAAAAACATCCACTGAAGAAAAGCCAGCCTCTAACCAACAGTGCGTCCAGTGCTGGGTCCCCACAGTTAGAAGCAGGAACAAAGAGCCACACATCTCACTCAATATAATCATCAAGTCAAAACAGACCAAAGACCTTAATGAAAATGTTAGAGGAAAACACTTCAAAGTCATGTAAGAATTTGTATGGGTTTTCTTTCCACAAAAGACTCTAGTACTGTAGAAAACAATAGATGGATTGTATGCTATTAAAATACTGAGTAGTGAAGAAGGCACTTGCCAGAGAGAAGCAGCCGACAGAGGGGTAAAACAATCCTTGCCATTAGACATTGGCTTAATATCTAGGGTGTATGTTAAAGAACTGTAAAAATTAAACATTAGCAAAGACATTTATCCAATCTACCAATAGGCTCATAATTGAATAGATAGTTCTCCAAAGAAGACACACAAAAGATCAATAGACTCTTGAAAGTGTGTTCAATATTCTTAGTTGAGATGGCTGGTTTTTCATTGTCAACCTGACTGCCTTTAGAAACATCATCAAAAGTGCTGAGTATGAGGTAATTCACTGAAGCATGATTGTCCTACCAGAAGCCACATGCTTAAAGAAAGTTGACTCTCGTTTCCTCAGGAGCTAGTAACTCCTACCAATAGATCCCCAGTTAGGAGCTGGGGGAGGAGGTGATGGACATTTTCCATCTCTGTGCTAGAATGGTTGATCTGGCTAGATCTTGTGCAAGTCTTATGTAGACGGCCGCTGCTGTTTGAGTTCATGAGTGTGACAGTCCTATCATGTCTACAAGTTTTACTCTGGACCCCTCACAGCTGTGGCTTTTAGCCACCTGCCTTCTGGGACATGCCCTAAGCCTGGGAGCGAGGGTGTGGTATAGATGTCTCAGCTGAGAAGTCCTCGGACACTTATCCTCCACACTTCATCAACTGTACAAAAAAACAAAAAACCCTCCTCTTATGGAGTCAGAGAGCCTCGCTCTTTTATGGGTAGAGAAATGCAGATCTAGAGGGCAATTTAATACTACGTTCATGTATAATGATAATAGTAGGTCCATCCCTTGGGACCTGTGAGCTCCTACCCACAGAATCTTAGCCACATTTACAGTACTAGGAATGTATTTTCTCTTGTGGAGCATATTTACAGCCAATTATAAAGGAGCTGGTTACCCCCTAAACATTCATGCCATTACTGCACCCATGGGCCAGTCTTGCCACACTGGTCATTACTATAGTTCACGGGGTTCACAGCTGAGTAAGACATCAAACATAATTTTAATTGAACATCTTGGAAAACACAGTATATTTCATTTGTAATGAAAATATTAATAAGCTATGTATATATGTCTATGTTTCCACAATGTTCGTATCATTCTGAAAATGGCATTAAAATAGAGAATAAACTCTCTTCAAACTGAAATAGAAAGTGCTAGAGGGAAATACGCCCACAGGCTCTCTACTGCATAGCTTTACTTTGCAGACAAAGGCATATTCCATGATTATTTTGATAACCCATTTAATACAGATTTTAGATATGAATATTGGATAAGTCATAATAATATAATTTTAAAAATCACAATAATGCTTATCCCAATAGCCTTTGCTGAATTTTCACTTTTATTTACTGTATCATGGTGGTTTGAATAAGAACATCTCCATAAACTCTTATGTTTGAATGACTAATCTCCAGTTGGTGGAACTGTCTGGAAAGGATTCAGTGGTGTGGCCTTGTTGGAGGAGGTGTGACACTGGGGGTGGACTCTCAGATTTCTAAAGCCCATGCCATATCCAGTTAGCTCTCTCTGCCTTCTGCTTGTAGATCAACATGTGAGCTCTCAGTTATTGCTCTAGTGGCATGTCTTCCTGCCTGCTGCCTTCCTGCCTGCTGCCTTCCTGCCTGCTGCCTTCCTGCCTGCTGCCTTCCTGCCTTGCTGCCTTTGCTGCCTTGCTGCCTTGCTGCCTTGCTGCCCGCTGCCCGCTGCCCGCTGCCCGCTGCCTGCTGCCTGCATGTTTCCCACCATGATCTTCATGGACTCTCACTCTCTGGAACCAAGAGTTCCAAATTAAACACTTTCTTTTGTAAGTTACCTTGGTCATGGTGTTTTGTCACAACAATGAAATATAACTAAGACGTGTCAATGAACTACTTCCCTGCCATTATGCATTTCTTCGCCATTCCTTCAGCTCTCATGGCTTCCAAGTGTTTACTATGTCTTTGGCTTTCATCAAAATTTAAAAAAATAATTGCAATACAGTTGTGGTAGCACATACTTTTAATTCCAGCACTTAGGAAACAGAGGCAGGAAGATCTCTGTGAGTTTGAGGCCAGCCTGGTCCTTATAGTGAGTTCTAAGATAGCCAGGGCTATAAAGAACAGAGGTTTTCAACCTTCCTAATGCTGTGACCCTTTAATACAGTTCCTCATGTTGTGGTGACCTCCAGCCATAAAATTAGTTTTGTCCCTACTTTATAAATAGAATTTCGCTACTGTTTGAATCACAGTGCAAACATCTGATATGTAGGGCATTTGATATGGAATCCATGAAGAGATCACTCTACCCCAAAGGGGTTGTGACCCACAGGTTGAGAACCTGCTGACACAGAGAGACCATGTCTCAAAAAAACAAAAACGCAAAACAAATCAACTACACAAAACTGTCTAGGAAGGTTTTCTCTGAGAAACTTTCCACGTAAAAATGATAATAGAGAAAGCACCATATAACTTAGGATGAATACTGAAAAAGCTGGATTCAGAACAAGAAAATTAATAGAACAAAACAGCATCACCTTAGCATTTTCTTTTGCTGGCAGGTCGGGATCATTGGCACCAGGCTCCTTGAAAACCCTTCAGAGTGAAAACACAACAGGATAAGTTCTGTTCTTTAAAAAATCCTGGAATGTGTATACTAAATGTATTCTTATTTGTATATTTAAAACTTAGTTTTTGTTTTTGTTTTTGTTTTTTAAAAAAAAAGCTTTTAGTTACCTCCTCTGCCTCCACTTCTCTCATCAAAGAATGAGAGACAGTCAAAATATTCTCAGGGGTTAAAATGATTAGACACTGGGCAGGCAAACTTCATTCCTCAAGAGCTGAACTAAAACAACCGATTATTGGTTCACATGAGTTTTGCTACATTCACTGTGTGATATCTAACATGATACTACAAAACAAGGCAGAGACTTTTCTTAATTGGTGATTGATGAGAAAGGACCCCACCCACTATGGGTGGTACTATCCTTAGGCTGGTGGTCCTGGTTCTATAAGAAAGCAGGCTGAGCAAGCCATGGGAAGCAAGTCAGTAAGCAGCACCCCTCCATGGCCTCTGCATCAGCTCCTGCCTCCAGGTTCCTGTCCTGCATGAGTTCCTGTCCTGACTTCCTTCAATGATGACCAGAGATGTGGACGTGTAAACCATTTCTTCCCCCAGTTTGTGTTGGTCATGGTGTTTCACCACAGTAATAGGAACACTAAGTCAGACGCATCCATAGCTGTAACGTGAGTTTCCCTTCATTCTTCTCTCACAATTGTCTGCAACGATCCAACTGAGCAAGTGTGTGATACACTGATACCTGTATTCCTAAAATCAGAATGTAGTTTGCATTGTTTTGGAAATGAAATGGGCTCTTTAATTTGAGCCCACATATGAAGCATAAACTTGGCTTCCCTTTCTGTCTTGAGCTAGCTTTCTTGGATAACACAAGGCCTATGCACTACCAATAATCCAAACTCCAATCCTTAAATTTTTGAGACAGGATCTGGCTATGTAGCTAAGGCTGGCCTTAAATTCATGTCTGCCTCCACCTCCAGAGAGCTGGGGTTGCAGGTCCCCATCACCACACCTGCTGCACAACAGGTTTTCTGTGATGGGGAAAACGAATCAAACAGGTGCATAGGCCTTCCATGCTGTTAGATGATGCAAGCGCTCACAATCTAAAGGTGACGGCCACAAGCCAATGTGAAATTGAACATAAAACTGCAAACTATCTGATCACTGTGTTAATTTTTTTTCTATAAATCTAGTATGTCTAGTGCACAAAGCTCTGATCCCTTCTGATGGCACTAAGCTGGTTTTACTCAGAGAAATGAAAGCCTGTACCTGGTCTGCAGCTCGTGTGTCTGTATGTTTGCCTCTTTTCCCGGCAAGACTGTCACCTGCTGTTTGCTTTCTTCTAGAGGAACTGACCGGGATTCCATGTCTTCCTGTATTAAAAAAAAAGTGTAAATTATTTTAAAAACACAACATTACATACTTTTCGGCAAAGTTAAAAATCTTGTTTAAGCCAGCTTTACCCTCCATTCAGTTGGGTTGTAGACTGCTCGTTGCCTGGAAAACTTAATAGGTTCAGGCCAGTCTGCAGGATAGCCAACCCAGAGGCTGGACTCAGTGAGCATGGGTGACTGGGACACAGGAGGCTGCACGGAAAAGCAGAAGAGTGGTGTTTGAGTCTCAGAGAATCCACACTCTGACATCCGCTGGCCATCCACATCACTGCTTGGAGGAGCTATGCCGTATCACAGAAGTGCACACCACAACTAGCTGCAATAGACACCAGTGAGTAAGCCTTCCATGCCACTTAGAACCACAGTCTCAGAAAGCATTATGCAGAAAGACACCAAAGAAAACCTTCTGACTTAAGAGAAACTTCTGATGTGCAGGCCTGCATTAGACCAAGGACATTCAGAAAAAGACCACTTTGGTCACGGGACTCTTTCTCAGCTGGGAGGGCACACAGACTTGTGATCAGGCCATGTCCCCACCTGTGGCATCTGGAAACAAACACAGAGGAAGGAAGAAGAAGGCCTTCCCTAGTACATACGCTGACTGTAGGCATAACACCACATTTGATTGTGATTGCTTATTTTTATTTTAATCTCTTCTACTTTAATATTTTAGAATTTATACATTTGGACTTTGTTTCATACTGTGTTTTAATGATTTATTTATGTTTATGAGTGTTTTGCTTGTATATATGTCTGTATACCCGATGCATATCTGGTATCCATGGAGGTCACAAGAGGGCATTGAATCCCCAGGGATTGGCATTATGGATGATTGTAGGGCACCATGCAGGCACTGGGAACGGAACCTGGGTCTTCTGCAAAACAAATAAAGGGCATGAACATGGCAAACACGGCGCCAGTACATTTTGCTCTTTTCTATTCACTCTCCCTTGCGAAAGCATTAGATTACATTTGTGAATCTAGCTTCCAGGGTCCATTTCATTATTTGGCCACTGACTCCTTCCGGAGACTAAACACCAAGGTCCACCAATCAAAATTCATTATTTGGTTAACACTGGTTAACCTGTCCAATCAGGATTTACCAATTCATTCTAGCACAGACTCCCCCTTTTCTCCTTAAAACTCACTCCTACAGAGACACTTGCAGTAGCCTTTGTCCAATTCATCGGCAGCACTCTCCCACCAAGCCCCCTGCTTGTTCCTCTGGGGTAATTACTCTCCTTTGTGCTGAGAACTTGCTGTCTGGCTGTGTTCTGTCCCAACTCCAAGGCCTCCTGCACTGGTGCCATGCCTCAGATGGGTCTACAGGACCCCCAGTAGTCCAATTCTCACACTTCCCAGACCATCCAGTTTCTGCTTCTTTCATTCAACAGTGGTCAACTAGCATCCAACTAGCTAAACATCCATCCTAAACATTCCCCAGGACAGCAAGTGATGACTGAACCAAATGGTTTTTTGTTTTCTAATTAAAAAAAAAAGTTATTCATGTGAATGAATGTTTTGCCTGCATGTATATATGCACATTGCATGTGTGTCTGTTGCCAGTAGAGGCCAGAACAGGGCGCTGGATCCCTTGGAACTGAAGTTACAGTGTGAACTGCCACTTGATGCTGAGAAGGGACCACTGAGCCAACTCTCCAGCCCTGAGCTACACAGTCTAAGGAAATATAAGCAACTTATTGAGAATCAACCTCAAGATACTTTTAAAATATAACCATGTGTGTCAATACAATTAAGCTTTTTAAGTGCCATTATGATGTCATAGGAAAAACAAAACCCTATTTTAAAATCAACCAACCTTGTTTTCCTATGCCTAAGCAGATACTGACAGATCATATTTCCTAATTGGGCCATGTATAAATATAGTTTAAAACTGGACAAATGATTTTAAGTACCACATATTTGCTAGCATTAAAATAGCACATTTATTAGTTTTCCCATACTTTCTGAACATGTAGCAATTTGGATTCAGTAGCCATCCTGGGAGGGAACAGTGTGTGGGGGTGAGGTGAGGTGGGGAGGGACTAAGAGGTCAGACACTGGGAGCGTTCAAGCCCCTCTTCACATGCACTTGGCCCTGGACTCAAATGGCATTTTACAGTTTATAAGGCAAAAAAAATGTTAAGGTTAACAAAAATTTCCCAGAGTCATACAAAATGGCTTCACTGGAGGTTGAGTCAGCAGGAAATCCTACTACAGAGAGTTCTGTCAATTCTGTGGCAAAGTGTGTGTCATTACTGCCAATGACACACACACAATGTGTCAATGAGTAACAGGTCATAGCTCCCAGAAAACAGCCAAAGCTGAATTCGCTCACTAGCTGTTTTCCCTCTGTGCTTTTATTTCACACTCACGTGGATGCAAAAAAAATACCTCAGAGCTGCTGCAGAGAACATCTGTTCTACATTTTAAATAATGCCGTGTCTCATGATCGATTTTCTTGGTTTTGTAACACAGATTAAGGATCTTCTCACTGGTAAGGGCTGCTACTGAGGTAGAGGATGAGTTGTGACAAACGAGCAGTACTAGGGTGACAGACACCAGGGTGACAGACACCAGGGTGACAGACACCAGGGTGACAGACACCAAAATAAGAGCATGTTGTCTGCTCCAGAATGAAACTGAAATGTTTTTAACACAGAGAAAAACAAGTTGGAAAAAGAAGTCTTGCTTTGGCTTTTAATCAGGAGAAATGATTGGCACTTAGGATGAGAGACAATAGTGTGCAATAGGAAAGCACACATTTAGTCAAAATACAGGAGCTGAAATGCATGAGAACTGCCCATCCAAGCCCCCAGTCAAGAGTCTGAGAGTCTGAGTCGGAGGTCTCTGAGGTGCTCTAAGTCTTTGCTCTGATGGCCCTTCCTAAATTTTCCCTTCTCGATTGCAACACAGCTCCTCAGGGCAAACCACCCCAGAGGACACATCCTAAACATCAAAAAGGACAATGAATTTAAGTCACATTTAAAATGCTTGATATTGTTAATTGCTAGTATTCTTCAATTTGTTTCTTCATACTGAAATATACTAAAATTCTGTTTTATCGTGAAACTCTATTCTAGGAACAAAAGGTGACCCGCCCACAGGTTTCTGGTCCTCTGCTAACTCACAACGTGCAGAAGACTTAAAATGAGAATTTAAACGAGTGAGTAAAGGCCTTCTAAAATCTAAACCATTAGACTATGAAACTAAGACTGTGAGTTGATATTCAAAACTAAGCACAAAATTTCAGAAATTAAATTTTGACACTGTGGTTTTTGAATTTCTACTTGTACTAGCTTGTAACTATTTGGGCAAAAAATATATATTATTTGGTTGTACATTTTTTAAATTATTTTTTAAATTGAAAATAGGCTCTTCTTTCTACCCCTCCATTCACTTTCCCAGCCCCCTCCCCACCTCCCCTCTCTCCCAGATCCATTCTCCCTCCACTTCCCTTCAGAAAAGAGCAAGCCTCCAAGAGACAACAGCCAAACTTAACAAAACAAGGTACAGTAAGACTGGGAAAAATACCTTATAGAGAGACTGGGCAAGGACACCCAGTAGGAGTAAGAGAGCCCCAAGAGCAGGCAGGAGAGTCAGAGACACACCTGCTCCCTCTGTTAGGAGCCTCACAGAAGCTCCACTTATGAAATAGTGTTGAAACCAAAGGCAGATCCATCAGCTGTGATGTAAATTTTCAATTTCCTTACAACTTTGAAACATGAATATAATTAATGTCACACAAGTAAACTATTTTTTAAATCTTTTTCCATTATTTTATTGTATTGTGTGAGTGTTTGCCTGCGTGTATGTATGTGTGTGAATGTTTGCCTGCGGCGTGTATGTATGTGTGTGAATGTTTGCCTGCGTGTATGTATGTGTATGAATGTTTGCCTGCGTGTATGTATGTGCACCCCGTGCGTGCATGATGCCTGTGGAGGTCAGAAGAAGTCTTCAGATCCGGGAGTGCTGGAGTTACAGATGGTTGCGAGCCACCATGTGGGTGCTGGGAACCGAATCTGGGTCCTCTGCAAGAGCAATAAGTGGCTCTTAACACTGAGCCAGTTCTCCAGCCCCCAGTTAAAAAAATTAAAGCACAATAATGTATATTTATCCCCAAGTTCCTGGCTCAAATTTCAGATGTGCGCTATTGTAAAAACCAAGCCTAGCGTGTTCTTTCCGGTCTGCATTTTCCACACCTGGTTCAAGCCTCACTGCACAGAGTAGCCACTGCCTCTGTCACCACTCAAAGAAAAACAAAGCAACAAGACGCCCAGCTGGTCATAATTATATAAACCTTTCTCTTTGGCTGACTTTTCAGATGCAATGATAGCAAACCATTGCTATCATTGTAAGTGATAAGCAAGAGTGTAAGACTACATAGTGAAAAAAATTCAGAAAGAGAAAATTAATTTCATAGAGGGGCATCTTACCTTGGCACTCAAGGTGGGCCCATCTTCTCCTTCTGTGGGCTCAGAGTTACTAGGTCTGTGGGCGAAGCTTAAAGAATAAAAATAAACAAGAGGACGGGAGGTTTGGTTACCAGTTATCTGTGCCATTTTTATGAGATATTTAAAGTTGTCTCTGTTTTAAAAAACTAAGAAACAAACAATTTCTACCCCTTTCTGCCTCAACTCTCTACCTATTATTTAGAGGTGGCTCATTTATATATCCATGACAAAGAATGGTACCCCATATATTGGCAACCTCCCCCCCCCCCCCCAAAAACAGTCCCCCCCCCCCTTCCCCCCCCCCCCCCCCCCCCCCCCCCCGCAACCCCCGCCCCTGGCCCAAATGTGTCTTTACAAATTTCCTCTCTTGAAGGCTGAAGTGAAAACCCAGTTACTGACTTACATATAGCTTTGCTGCCTGAATTATAAAAGAAATACAAAACAAGGCTTAAATAGTGTTCCCTCTTTGCTGTATCCCCCTGGTTAACATTCATTCAGAATTGGACATTTTGATCCTTCATAGTTCAAACCATAGGCTGAAAGATGCTGGGGTGTCGTGCCACCTTCAAACAGCACAGTCTCCGCAGAAGTGGAGGACAGTAGTTAAAAATCACATGTCTGCCGGGCGGTGGTGGCGCATGCCTTTAATCCCAGCACTTGGGAGGCAGAGGCAGGTGGATTTCTGAGTTTGAGGCCAGCCTGGTCTACAGAGTGAGTGCCAGGACAGCCAAGGCTATACAGAGAAACCTTGTCTTGAAAAAACCAAAAAAAAAAAAAAAAAAAAATCACATGTCTACACTGTTACTGACCATATTCTCTTCAGAGAGATGGAAACATTAAAAATTATTAAAAACAACAATTATTTTTTCAAATAACTTTCATTTTCAGATCTTAACTAACCAGCAAACAATAAAAATCCCTCATAAGCTCATCCACACTCCAGGGAGAGAATGTGGGGGCCCTGGTAATGGAGCATCTAATTCTCCAGGAATATCTTCCCTTCTAGGCACCCCACTCCCCAACCCCCCTTCTTCAGGGTTCAATCATATTTTTCTATGACAATGTAGCATGATAAAAATCTCTCTCACATTCTGAAAGATTGATGTGCTGGACATCACAGCTAGAGTTAATAATACACCTTAAGACTACAATCCTGCTGTGTCCTCAGTCTGTTTAACCTGATTTTAAGAGAACCATGTGACACTCATTGTTCCTTGGCTTAGATTTCCCATGTAATGAGCTTTTCCAGCCTATGCTAATGCATAGCCATAATCTCAAGTTATAGACCCTCCCTGGCCCTGGCCCAAATAATACATGTGTATCATTTGCTGAAAGCAGCAGATAAAGAAGTTGAACACAATCTTAGAGAGTAAAACATTTACCATAAGTGTTAAGCACAGCTTTTGGGTACTGGCTGGTAAACAGTGACGCATGTAGTACTGTTTGTTATCTGGGTTGGTTGGTGTCAATAACTCGATCTCTGTAAACACTCTGTCAAAGATTTCTGTAAAGTGTCCCATTCCACCCCCATGGGATGCTTTCTGTGCTGTTCAGTAAAGACAGAAAAAAAAATGTCTTTGTCAAGGATGTCTGTGTCAAGAGATACACACAGGATGGAACACATGGGAGCATGAAATAGAGAGTTCAAATCTGGACTTGCTCTTGGTTAAATGACTCCAAAGGGAAACGCTTTTATTTCTTTTCTCAATGAGACACCAATGCATGATGTTGATGACTCAGAGCCAAGCACCAATGCATTTAATCTACACTCCCTCTAACCATACAGCTCAATCCTGTGAAAGATGGATTCCTGAGGAAAGATCAGATCGACTCAAGTGATTAACAGTGCGGCCTTATTTGTCAAGCCTGACAAACACTCTCTGAGGAGCCACACCTCGGCCTCAGCTTGGTCTGGTAGGACTTCTCTAGGCCACAGATTCAACTTGCCCTTTCCTAGGTGACTGTTTGAATAACACTGGAACGGATGAGAGATATGCTGCCATTACAGATGCTTTGACTAGCTCAAGTTATTTTAGCCCTGTTTAACAGAACTTTTGATTTCGTTTTTTAATTTTTATTTATGCTTCTCTCACATGTTACATCCTTATCGAGATTTCCCCTACCTCCTCTCCTCCCAGCCTCTCCCCTACCTCCCCCTTTGAATTCTTTATTCTGATATGCTCTTCTAGATTCTGCGCTAAGGATTTCCAAATTACCTTTGTCACATATGCTACAGTCCCCAAAGTGCTCATCTCTTTTCTACAATTGTGAGCATCACCCAGAAGTTGTTCCTGCACAGACCCTGTCTGTCGATTCTGTTGTGATAGCCTGGAATGAGTTGCACTTGGTGTTCCCACCTTTATCCCCTCCACTGGGCTTCTCTATACTCACCGGCTATATTACTAAAACATTAATCTACTAACTGGGGGGTCTGGGCACTACTGGCTTAAAGGTTGTGAGTCTCATTGCTGCTGGTTGGTGTATCCAAGGAAGCCATTTCAGAGTCTTTTAGTCCCAAGCTCTCTGACAGAGCAGCCAAGTTGGGAGGGTGGGTGCGGGGGTTGAGGGTATTCTAAACTCAGGTTCGAAGATTCAAGTAACCACAGGTAGTTTGATTAGTCTCCAGCATTCCCTAAAGTCATGAACTGTACATGTAAAGGAACACTTAGCAGTCAGATATAAAGCATAATGAAAGAGAAGCTGAAGAAGTTATCATTCACAAAAGCAGTATATTCATTGGAAAGGAAAATGGATGAGAAGACTGATGTGAGAGCTCAGCTTGTAAGTAGAAAAGTCAGTGAAAGTATCTCCCAATGACAGTTTTGAGTATTATTTATACAACATGTAAACGCTCTTTACTTCTAGTAGAATATTATATATCAATGGCCACATGTTAGTGAGAGCTTCCCTGAAACCTTTAACTACTAAAAACAAGCCAACGGTGACCAATAGAGTTACAATAAATTACTGGGTTGTGTTGACGTATGGAAGAGAAAACAACAGAGTCTAAACTCGACTTTCTGAATTGGTGTTATATAGACTTGTACTTGCGTCCTTTTAATCTATGCAGAGGAAGAAGAGACCGTGCCATAAAGTTATGCAGGCAGAGAGTCAAATTGTAGGTGAGATACCTGTCACTGACAGGATGGTGAGCAAGTTAATGTGCCTTCTGAGGACAGTGGCCGATTATGGGGACAATGTGTTCTTGCCTTGTTGTTGGTGTTGGTTGTTTTGTGGTTGGTTGGTTCTTGTTTGGTTGGTTAGTTTTTGTTGTTGATGTGTGAAACAGAGTTTCTCTGTGTAGCTCTGGCTGTCCTGGAACTCACTCTGTAGACCAGGCTGGCCTCAAACTCACAGATCTGCCTGCCTCTTCCTCTCAAGTGTTGGGATTAAAGGCATGCAACATCACCACCTGGCATGAGGAGTAAATTTTACCAGAACATTTTGCATACCTTCTGTGGTTGCTCTGAAGAGGCAAGTGAAATGTACATCATGTTGAATCTAGTCCAGGTAACACACAACAAAAGCTAGTTTCTTTTCTCTGCATTCACTAAAGACTGCCTTAAACAATTAAATTAATCAAACCTTACCTTGTTTTAGAGTAGCATTCAGGACATGAATCTGCTTCTAAAGATAAAGAAAGACTACATTTTAAATCAACGAAATGAATAGAAAATGCAGAAAACAGGGAAGCATAGTCTTTACACTACATGGCCAGGGCATCTTTTGTTGTAGCTGGTGAGCGCTAAGACCAGGAAGACTGACTAGACCAATGGCTGGCAGTGAGTGCACTGGGAACTGTTAACCTCTTATGTATTTCAAATAAAAGGTGGAGAAAAAGAAGTGTCTCGAAATGTTATTTTAGACAGTTAAATGCCTCTGCACAGCCTCAAAGTCATGACGGAAGCCTGCCAGACTGACAGCAAACTGGCTGTGTCAAATGGCTCTGTGGTTTTCTGGATCAGTGACACTAGGGACAAGTCTGTTCTTACTTTGTTATTACATAACACAACTTCTCCAGGTTTTCATTCAAAACTATGCTTTGTAAGTCTGTAGGCATGGCGCAGCGTGGTGGGAAGATGCTAGTAGCCACTTCCACTCTGCTTCTAATGGAAAGATCCCACAGGAAGAACACCCCTTTATATGTTTATTCACTCTTACAATAACCAACAGACAGGTGCCTAAAAAGACACAAGAAAGTTGGTATCTGATAGAAAGAAAATGTAGAAATAAACTTGTTGGAGCTGGAAGGATAGCTCAGCAGTTGAAAGCATTGGCTGCTCTTCCAAGGATATAAGTTCAACTCCCAGAACCCACGTGGCAGCTTACAATCACCTGTAACTCCAGTTCCAAGGAATCTGATGCCCCCTTCTAGCCTCTGAGGGCACATGATATACACATGGTACACAGGCATGTGCAAGGTACCCATACACATTAAATTAAGCTTAAATTAAAAACACCTATTAACTTGCTCAAGCTTCCAAAATGTGGCAATAATAAAGTGATGGTGGGATTACCGTTGCTTCGTTAACTAAGGTGAAAAGACCCTACCACTGTGGGTGGCACAATTCCCTGTGCAGCAGATCCTGAACTCTGTAAGAGTGGAGAAAAAAGCTAAACAAAAGCATGCGTGCATCTACTCCTCTCTTCTTCTGACCGCAGACTTAATGTAACCAGTCACCTCAAGCTCTGGCTGCTGCCATCTCTGAACTTGTAAACTAAGATAATGCCTCTCTCCTCTAAGGAGCTTTTTCCAGGGCATTTTTAATCACAGCAACAGGAAATGAAACAAAGACAAATGAGATCACTATAACCAGAGAACTTTCCCCCTCACTCTACTTAAAGAAAACAAATGGTTGGACTGTAGCATTTCCCCAGAACAGAAAATATACTTAAAAAAGGAAGGTTACAGATTCAGATCAATAATAGAGAAACAAACATAGACACACACACACATGCATGCACTCCTGCACACAAATACAAACTCAATCTGTACACTGATATCACAAATGTTACTTTCCTCATCAGTCTTTCTTACTCCCACTCCATCAAGGGCAGGTGGATTTGAGTTAATCAGAGGACTGACCTGAATTGCAATCTTCACAAATTTCAAGTTCCTTCTCTTTGTGGTTTGAAGCAGTTTGGCTTTTACAATGCATAAAATGTGATAAGCAAAATTAATATTTTAATAGTCATTTGAAAAGTATTAAACAATGACATTAAACAATTGAAGGCTTATTTTACAGATTACGAGAATGAAAATTATGAAGTTAAGCGACCAAAGTTTCTTACGAAGTTTTCAATCGAAGAATAAAATATAAAAATGTAGATGAAATGGACATGAATCAAAAGTAATACAGCCTAGACTGGGAGCTGGGCCAGTGTGACATCACTGAAAGTGCCTAATGCTGTTTTCCAAACAGACAAGTTTCTTTTCTTATATGCAAGTTTTTCTAAAAGGTAAATATTTTCGCCGGCAGTGGTGGCGCACACCTTTAATCCCAGCACTTGGGAGGCAGAGGCAGAGGCAGGTGAATTTCTGAGTTCGAGGCCAGCCTGGTCTACAGAGTGAGTGAGTTCCAGGATAGCCAGGGCTACACAGAGAAACCCTGTCTCGGAAAAAAAAAAAAAGATAAGTATTTTATTGGCTTGTTTTATCATGGAATGTTCAAGACTTGAAAAATTAAAAAAAAAAAAAAAAAAAAAAACCATGAGCAGAGAAATGACACAGTAACAGTATATGTTGTCTCTAAGGTTGAGCTTCTTTAGAATCCCAAAGATGTGTCAAAAATGTGTTATATCACAGGTTCAAATGAACACTGGGGCTGGAGAGGTGCCTCAGCGGTTAAGAGCACTGACTGCTCTCCAAGAGGCTCTGAGTTCAATTCCCAGCAACCTCATGGTGGCTCACAACCATCTGTGATGGGATCCGATGTTCTCTTCTGGTGTGTCTGAAGACAGCGACAATGTACTCATATACATAAAATAAATCTAAAAGACAATATAAAGCAAAAACCAATGTCTACACTTAGCAGAAATCTCTTAAATTAGATTATTACCTGTTTTATTTTTGTGATGTGTAATTCTGAAGATAAGATAATTCTTTGTAACTATAAATTCTCATCACCTTAACATGATTGGCAGCGATTATTACACTAATGAATCACAGCTGTGCGTGAAAATCTAGTAAAAGCAAAGAGCAGAGTTGGAGGGATGACCACTATTCCCTCATCCTGAGCCACACTGCTTGTTTATTGGCTGGTCGGTTATTTTGAGAAAGGGTCTCACTTTGTAGTCTGGGTGCCCTGGAGCTCACAGAGACCTGCCTACCTTTGCCTTCTGAGTGCTGGGATTACAGGCTTACACTGCCATACCAGGCCTCTGATCAAATTCTTGATACACACATGTGAACACACGGCATATCACCCACAGAATGATTCTTAATCTCCTTGACAACTGGGGAAGAACAGCAAGTTCCCTGGGAGAGAAAGTTCATAAAACTACGTATGCATCTTTGTGCAATGAATTGTGTATGTTGTAGGTTTTTAGCTGAATGGTTGATAGTATGGTTCCCTGTGTCTTCTCAGACATCCTTACTGTTATTTTACCTCCTCTCTCCTGCACGCATCACCTCCCCCCTCCTGAAAGATCCTCTCCCATTTCCCCCCTCGGATCACTTGATTCCTGCTATTCCTCCCTCTTCTGCTCCCCAAACTCCCTTCCTGTCAATGATCCTTTTTTAGTTACAGGCTGTGCACTCACAGTTGGAGATTTGGGGCTAATGAGAGAGAGCATGTGGTATTTATCTCTTTGAGGCTAGGTTACCTCAATCAATATGATCTTTCCTAGTCCCATCCATTTACGTGACAGGTTGGTGATCTCATTTTTCTTTACACCTAAATAATATTCCATACTGTGTATGTACCACATTTCCACTGTCCATTGTTGGTTAAAGGACATTTAAGTTGTTTCCATTTCCCTGCTATTGTGAATATAACACCAATGGCCATGGCTCAGCAGGATGTTGAGTCCTCTGGGTAGATGCCCAAGGGTAGGTGGTGTATCTGGATTTTGAGACAGATTATTCCCAGCTTCCCAAGGAACTGTCACACTGATAGTCATAGTGGTTGTACATGTGTGCACTCCTACCAACAAATAAGCATTCACCTTTCCCCACGTCCTCGCCAGCATGAGCTGTCATCCGTTTTATTGATCTTAGCTGTTCTGATTGATGCCAGATGAAACCTCAGGATAGTTTTAATT
Organism: Rhabdomys pumilio; assembly: GCA_030674055.1. Classification (NCBI taxonomy): domain Eukaryota; kingdom Metazoa; phylum Chordata; class Mammalia; order Rodentia; family Muridae; genus Rhabdomys; species Rhabdomys pumilio. The sequence continues at coordinate 54,968,608 of JANHMN010000007.1, read as the reverse complement.
TGTATTTCCCTGATAACTATGGATGTCGAATGTTTTAAAAAATGTTTCTCAGCCATTTGGGTTTCATCTTTCGAGAACTCTCTGCTTCGTTCTGTATCCCATTTTCCAACTGCATTATTTGTTTTCTTTATCCCTCTATCAAAGCTGTAACTGGTAGAGATTTCTCCCCTTATTCTGTAGCTGCCACTTTGCCTGGACGTTGTTGTCCTTTGCCACACAGCAGCTTTTCTGTCTCATGAGGTCCCGTGCATTAACCGTTGTTCTTAGTGCCTGTGCAGTGTTCTGCAGGAAGCCTCTTCCTGGGCCAATGAGTTCAAGAAAGTTCTCCCACTTTCCCTCCCATCAGGCCTTAGGATGAGGTCCTTGATTCTTCTGGAGTTGGGTTTTGTGCAGGGTGATAAGTATCTAGCCATCCAGTTTGACCAGCATCATTTGTTGAAGATGCTGTCTTAAAACTCAGATGAGTGGACTTATGCCTGCAGGTTCCTAGATTCCATTTCATTGATCAACATGTCTGCTTTTATGCAAATGTCATGTTGTTTTTATTACTATATCTTGGTAGTACAACTTGACGTCTGGGATGGTGACGCCTCCAGCAGCTCTTCTATTATAGAAGATTGTTTTAGCTATACATGTGTGTGTGTGTATATGTGTGTGTGTGTGTGTGTGTGTGTGTGTATCTGTGTATGTGCGTGTGTGTGCACATTCATGCATGCTCACAAACACACACACATACACACCCATTCACATACATGTGTGTTTTCATATAAAGCTGAAATATGGGATTTTTTTTCAGTTTCTGTAAAAAACTGTGTTGGAGTTTTGTGGGGATTGTGTTGGATCGGTAGATTGCTTTTGGTAGGGTGGCCATTTTCACTATATTAATTTTAGCAATCCATGAACATGGGAGGTTTTTCCATCTTCTGGTGTCATCTTTAATTTTTTTTCTTCAATGTCTTACATTTTTATTATACAAGTCTTTCACTTGTCTGGTTAGCGTTGCCTCAAGATATTTTTGAGGCTACTATTAAAGGGATGTTTCCCTGATTTTTTTTCTCAGTTCATTTGTCATTTGTTGTGCTGCCTACTTATGTGTCAACTTGACACAAACCAAACTTATCCCAAGGGAAGAAACCACAATTGAGGGAATGTCTCCATGAGGTCCAGCTGAAAGGCATTTTCTCAGTTTGTGATCAGTGTGGAAGGACTCAGCCCTTTGTGGGTGGTGACATCCCTGGGCTGGTGGTCCTGGGTTCTATAAGAAAGTAGACTGAACAAACCATGATAAACAAAGCAGCACCCTCCAAAGACTCTGCATCAGCTCCTGCCTCCAGGTTCCTGCCTTGCTTGAATTCCTGTCCTGATTTCCTTTGATGATGAACAGCAATGTGGAAGTATAAGCTGAATAAACTCTTTTTTCCCTAATTTGCTTTTTTGGTCATGGTATTTTATTGCAGCAATAGAAACCCTAAAGGCTACTGGCTTTTTTGTGTGTACTAGTTTTGTGTTCTATTATGTAGAAAGTGTTTGTTAGCTGTAGAAATTTCCTGGTGGAATGTTTAGGGTCTTTTACCTATAAAGTCATATTACCTACAAATAAGGATACTTTAACTTCTTCATTTCCTATTTTTATTCCCTTGATCTCCATCAGTTGTCTTATTGCTCCAGCTAAGACGTCAAGCACTATATTGAATAAGTATGGAGAGAGGAAAAGATCTTGCTTTGTTCCTGATTTTACTGGAAATGCTTTGAGTTTCTCTCCATTTAGGTTGATGGTGGCTGTGGGCTTGCTGTAAATTGTCTTTATTATGTTGAGTTATGTCCCCTGTATCTTTAGTCTCTTCAGGACTTTCATTATGAAGGGGTGTTAGATTTTTGCAAAAGGCCTTTGTCATGGTTTGAAAATGCTAGGACCTATTAGGGAGCGTGACCTTGTTGGAGTAGGCGTGGCCTTGTTGGAGGACTTGTGTCACTGTGGGAATGGACTTAGAGAGCTTCCTCCTAGCTGCCTGAGGATGCCAGTCTTCCCCTTCAGAGCAAGATGTAGAACTCTTAGCTCCTCCAGTGCCATGTCTGCCTGAACGCTGCCATGTTCCCACCTTGATGATAATGGACACGTTCATGGGAGCGAGGGTGTGGAAAGTTCTGCGTTACTCTCTGAGTGTGATGGAATGTGCTGGGGCTCAGGTAAAGGTCAAAGAAGTAAAAGCAATTTGTAGAAACCCACTAAGTACAGTGACAAAGTAGCTAAGTGAATAAATGATACTGATAAGCTGGGAGTCAGTGCTGAAGGAAGTCAGCGCTGAAGGAAGCAATGCCTTCCTGCAGCCTCCAATGAGCATGCGCCACCCTCCCTGTGTCAGGAAAGACAGTGGATGTTATTAATGGTTCCAAGTTACACACCCAGCAAATAGGAAAGGAAGGAACTAAACCAGAATCCTTTCTGTGATGGTTTGTATATTATTGGCCCAGGGAGTGGCACTATTGGGAGGTGTGGCCTTGTTGGAGTAGGTACAGCTTCGTGGGAGTGGGCTTTAGTATCCTTGTCATAGCTGCCTGGGAGTCAGTATTCTGCTGGCAGCCTTCACATAAAAATGTAGAACTCTCAGCAACTCCTGCACCGTACCTGCCTGGATGCTGCCATGTTCTTGCCTTGATAATAATGGACCGAACCTCAGAACCTGTAAGCCAGCCCCTAATTAAATGTTGACCTTATAAGAGTTGCCTTGGTCATGGTGTCTGCTCACAGCAGTAAAACCCTAAGTAAGACACTTTCTTTTATATGGTACCTATGACTTTTATATCCAATCAAAGGATTTTCTTCCCACAAATATGCTTCTCAGAGGAAAAAGTAAAGGAAAATCTGACATAATTGAATGATCTCAATTAATAGCCACTCACGGATAACATAGCATCAACATTCTTAGAAACAAAACAGAACAGCCTTCAAGCATAGACATCCCAGATCATTTCAGCTCCAACTTGTAGGCGAACACGCAAAGTTGAGGAAAATGAAACACACAGCTGGATCGGTTAGTTCGAGGCTGTTCTTTAACCATCAGTGTAAATTCTTGGAAACTCTTTTTCACTGGTCTAAGCTCTTAGGACAAAAGTCAGGCGGCGAGCTGCAAATATCAGGCAATTTTAAAGGGGAACGTAAATCATCATCTGTGGCTGTCCTTCCCACTCGGAATAATTGCTGCTACAATTAACTCATTCTTTGATGGCCTGGCCTTCAGTAACTACCAATACTTGCAAATGAGTTTCTTCTTATTGGTTTAATATTACTTAGCTTTGTAGCCACCCCATAACACCCCACCCCAGCTTGTTTTAACTAAAAAAAAATGCACAAGCAGCTGTACCTCCCCAGCTTGTCAACTGCATCTATGTTTTCCTCCATCCTTTGGTTGTCGTCCTTGGTGGAGTGTGAACATGGTATGTGGTCATCCTGTTAGAAAAGAAAAGAAAAAAAATTCAAGAACTCACTAACTTATGTATTTCTCAACTGCACTGGCATCTTGTGAATGGACCTGTGACTGTAAACATGGGGTACAGGGAACTGCACTGGCATCTTGTGAATGGACCTGTGACTGTAAACATGGGGTACAGGGCAAATAATGGAGCTTCTCCTCCCTCCAGATGCTGCCCCTACTGTGAAGGGCTGCATACTGACCCATGGTGACTCATGTGCCTCGACAGGCTGTCTTTCAAAGAAGCCAGTCAATAGCTGCTCCAAGGACTCCGATAGTTCCTGAGAGTCCAAAGCACCTACCATCCCTGCTCACACCTCCAGGCTCCCTGTCTCTTCTGCCTGGTATTTTGTGGCAAATGTCTTGAGTTAAGGAAGTCAAGTTTCAGGGACATGCACTGTGAAGAACTTTCCAATGAGTGCCAACATTCTCTAGATGTTACAGAAAATATTCATTTAATTTAATTGTATGTAAGGTGTCAGGGCCGCTGGTGCCAACAGGTGGGACACTGAGGAAATTTAGAGTGTCTGCTTGTTAGATGTTGTAATGTATTTACATGGTTTAAATTTACATGAGTTTCTTTTTAGGAAAAATCTAGAAGTTTGTCTTTTAATAACATTTTTTATCTTGGCTAGTATACTGACAATAATACTTTTCTTATGCCTTAGTTAATCTTTTTGTAATTAGCACAGAGTAAAAGAATCTTCATTTTGTTGCTATAAAGAAGTAATTCTGTTAGCCAGGCAAAGCTAACTATGATTACTGAAAACAGTGACATTTCTCGTGGCTAGGAACACAAATTGGAAAAAAAATAGAACCTCCATATTCCACTTGGACAAAAAAAAAATAGTAATCAAAATTCAGTGTGAAAAGGTACATTTAATGAACAAAATGCATGGTTTAGAAAGTTTAAGAAATGTTAATCTAAATTTGTAGCCTGAAGTCAGAGTTGAAGGACGTGAGGAACACCGTCCGAGCCTTCTTTCCTATTGATATTGTTTCCTTAGTTTTCACCTATTTATTTATGATATAGTACCTCAGAATAAATCATCTGAAATCACACAGCTTTAACATTAAGAATATTTTTCAAATTTCAGTGCATAATTCCTAGAATAATCCACACTGTATTACTTTAAAATCTATGTTATGAAAATCCAATTGGCAATTCATCAATTCATGTTCAAAAATATTGAAACGATTCTAACACATAAAAGTATCCCACGAGCTCTTGGTCACACAAGCATGGGGACCTCACACCCAAGCAAGCTGAAGCACAGCGAAGCTGCAGGCGAGGTGACAGAGAGGGAGGTCCCAGCATTCCAAATACTAGAAAATGATCCCAGGAATCACATGCTAATATTCTAATCCTTGAAGAGTGGACACTACAAAATCTACAACACCGAACATCTCGGAAATCAAACATTTACTATACAGTATTGAGTCTGTACTTCTAGAGCTGGTCATTCTTAGGTAAACACGAATTGTTCATTTAGCTGAAGAGATTCAGTCATGCTCAATGGAATGAGCTAGAAAACACAACGCGATCACTTTGTAAGATGGATTTAGAGAACCTGATCATAAATGTCTAAGCTTCCAGGATTTTTTTCTGTCTGTCCCAACATAGAAGTGCAGACTATAGAACAAGCTCTTCTACAAACTTACATGACACTAAAATAAAGTGGGTTTCAGTTACTTCACTTTTCTATTGTGTTAAGCAAGCAGTCCAAGTACGCATGTAAACCAGTAGGTTCAACAGGAGTCCCATCTCCAGGATCTGTGGATAGCCAATAGTCTAGAAGACAAAGGTAGTGCTTCCCAAGCCCACCCCACCCAGCCTTTCTTGAAATGCTACAGGGATTTTGCCACATTCTTTTAGGCCCTTTGATGATCTAGCAGTGTGCTCCCATCTATTTTAAGAATATTTCTGCTGGGCGGTGGTGGCGCACGCCTTTAATCCCAGCACTTGGGAGGCAGAGGCAGGCGGATTTCTGAGTTCGAGCCTGGTCTACAGAATGAGTTCCAGTGTCCAGGGCTACACAGAGAAACCCTGTCTCAAAAAAAAAAAAAAAAAAAAAAAGGAAAAAAAAGAATATTTCTGTCTCCTATGGTTTAATATTGTTACAGCACACACACAGGCATCTATACAATACACACTCCAAAACAAACAAACAAACAAAACAAAACAAAAACTCCAGATTCAACTGTCAGTTTTCTCCAAGATACACAGCTTACTGGCCAAAAATACCCACACACTAACTGAAGTCATTGTGCAGATGTAATTCATCAAGTGAACGGAAGCAAAATCCAGCTAGTACAACCGCTCAGCAATCTGACAGAGTAGATGTGAAACTAAAATACATGCTTATGTATATATGTGTATTGTGTACATGTAATACATATATATATACGTTTTATTTCCCCAAGAAAAATAAAAATATTCCCCTTCAAAGAAATCCCACAAGGAAGAAAGGATTGTGTCTTAGTCAGGGTTTCTATTTCTGCACAAAACATCATGACCAAGAAGCAAGTTGGGGAGGAAAGGGTTTATTCAGCTTACACTTCCACATTGCTGTTCATCACCAGAGGAAGTCAGGACTGGAACTCAAGGAGGTCAGGAAGCAGTCGCTGATGCAGAAGCCATGGAGGGATGTTACTTACTGGCTTGCTCCCCCTGCCTTGCTCAGCTTGCTTTCTTATAGAACCAGCCCAGGGATGGCACCACCCACCATGGAACCACCCCCTTGATCACTAATTGAGAAAATGCCTTACAGCTGGATCTCATGGATGCATTTCCTCAACTGAAGCTTCTTTCTCTGTGATAACTCCAGCTTGTGTCATGTTGACACACAAAACCAGCCAGTACAGATTGTCACAGCTTTAGAAACAAAGGAATTAAAAACTAATTAACTGCCCGAAAAAGAGTTCTAAGAATCCCAGCTTGGCCCCTCAGCAAGAGAGGGATCACCATGAGGGAGGATGTATCACCCAGCCTTCTGTTTTAATGGTACCTGCTCCTGAGAACCAAAGCCAGGGAAGCTCTCATTTCTCAATGACTTCAAGAGACCACTGAGGGTCCTTGAGTAACTTGATGTGGCAGAGATAAATGCTGGCCCACTTTTCAACATGGGCACTACATTCCCTGCTTTTATCAGTAACCCTCTATCAGGACTCCTTATTAAACACACTTGTGTAGAAACTTAAGTTGATGGAAATCCCAAAAGCTAATGGAATTAATGATGTCAGCCTCAGCTTTGGGAATTGGGCAGATGTGGCCTAATGATAAGTCATAACATCTGCAATCTCTCCTAGTTAGGGCACATTCCCAGACACATAGAAGAAGATACAGAGAAATGGCTCTGATATCTCTGTGAGAATTAGCTGTCGTCATGTCTAATGCAGAACAGAGAGTGAATGGGCCACCCAAAGACACAGATAATCTGAACCCAAATGGCAGAGGGACTCAAGAGAGACACAAGATCCTGCCGCCCCATGAAGACCAATGGAAAAGTATGGAATCCGTGATTCATGCTGAGAACTTTAGCATTTCTTCTTATTCATGACATCAGGAGAAACAAAAAGCTCACATGATTATTCTGTGTGCAACTGTGCTGCACTAATGTTCCTGACAACTTGGGCAATATATCCTTGGACCTCTGTGATTTACACACCCAATTAAATCTAGATTGAACTCTATGTACATTTTAATGGTTTCTATCAAACCTTCATGGAAGCCAGGCACCTCATACTAAAAAGGCCATCACCTTCAGTGTTGATCTTGGGACCAGGCATGACATCCTCTGATGTGTTAAATAAGAACATTCTCCCTACCAGATCCACAACCTTCATGAGGCTCCAGAGCAGAGATTCCCAACCCTCTAGTGCTGCAGTCATGGTCTGTCATGTTGTGGTGACTCCAAGCACAAAATTATTTTTACAGCTGCTTCATAACTTTAATTTCGCTACTCTTATGAATCATAATGTAAATGTCTGATATGCAGGATGTTTGATATGTGATCCCTGTGAAAAGGTCGTCTGAGAACCGCCACTCTGCTAGATGGGCAAGGTCAAGGTTTTTCAGTCCCTTGGTAGACAGGGTCACATCCCTACTCAGTGGTGAGCTAGCTTTAGAAGACAGGTCGTCAGCCATATACAATCTTTACCATCAAGGGATAAAAGCCTCCGAAGGGGTAATTAAGGCAGGGCCCAAAGACAGGGGAAACTAAGAGAACCCTGGCCTGGAATTTAGTGAGAGCAGTCAGCAGACCCAGGCCACCCATCACAACTCAGGCAATTCAGTGTGAAGACTATAGATGGTGTTCTATACAGGTATCTCAAATAACAATCTCACAATAGCAATGAACCAAGCTTAGACCTAAACACATGTGAGTTTCCAGTTTACTCTTACTGTAGCCCAGCTGTTAACAGGCAACTCTGGGACCTCATAATTTTATGAACTCCATTTACAGTCAAAGTGTGTTTCTCAACTCCCTATGACCTAGTACAGCAGGGATTCCTTTGATCTTGTGACTTAAGGGTGTTTTCTTATCAACCTCTAATTCTGCCCAGTTCACACCCAGGAACCATTCACTGTAAGACCTCATTTACAAAATAGGGAGAACTTTTTCTTACCAACTATCTTAGAATTTCTTTTGCTATAATAAAACATCAAGACCTAAAGCAACTTGGGGAGAAAAGTTCAATTTCATCTTACAGCTTCCTGTCAATTTCATCTTACAGCTTCCT
>JANHMN010000007.1:54925446-54960385 GCA_030674055.1 Rhabdomys pumilio | reverse complement strand
TCAATTTCATCTTACAGCTTCCTGTCAATTTCATCTTACAGCTTCCTGTCAATTTCATCTTACAGCTTCCAGGAAAGGCAGGGCAGGAACTTAGAGACAGGAACTGAGGCCAAGGCCACGGAGGAGTGCTGCTTACCATCTTGCTCCCATTGCTTTCTTATAAACTTCAGGTGCTGGGTGTGAGGGATGGCACCACCCACAGTGGGCTGGCCTCTTCCACAACAATCATCAGTCAAGAAAATGCCGCACAGACTTTCCTTCAGGTCATCATATGGAAACATTTTCTCAGTTTAAAATTCCCTCTTCCCAGATGTGTCTAGGTTTGCATCAAATTAACAAAACCCAACAAGGACCACAAACCCCTGAACACGAGAAGCCACCAAGGTCTATTTATAAAACTAACAAGTATGACTCTTCATCGAGAAGCCCACACCATGCTTTCAGAATATTGTCCTCTTCCTTTCTGAGCCCCTCTTGGCCTTAATGCTTGAGCACAGTCTATGTTAAAGCCTTTGCTTAACTCCTCCTCTGTTATTAGAGTGCAACAAAATCAAATATACAGCAAATTTCCCCCACTCAGAGCTGAAGACTGAACCTAGCCCTTATACTAGCTAGGCAAGCACTCAGCCATTGAGCTAAATCCCTGAACTCCCATAGCAAAAAATGCTAACAAAAAAAAAAAAAAAAAAAAAAAAAGCATCGCAAATGGGCCTTTACCTTGGAATCGAGGTCCTCTTTTGTTGTACGCTCAGGACAGCTGGGCCTGGGGCTTTGGGAAAGCCTGCAGAGTAAAATACAGTGAGAGCGGGTCCTCAGAACAGCAAACTGGCTGGGTATCAGACAGCATTTCTAAAGACTTTGACATTTTTATCTTTAAGTTATGTTGCAGGGGGACATATATACTCATGTGAGTGTTAAGTGCCCATAGAGGCCAGACAAAGCCCCTGGTTCTAGAGTTACATGGAGTTGTGAGCTACTTGGAGTACAGTCCTTAACTGGAACAAACTCAGCTCTCCTTGAGAACAGTGTGCTCTTAACTGCTAAGCCATCTCAGATTCCTCTCTCTCTCTCTCTCTCTCTCTCTCTCTCTCTCTCTCTGTCTCTCTCTCTTTCTCTCTCTCTCTCTTTCTCTGTTTTTTGTTTTGATTTGGTTGGTTGGTGTTTTGTTTTGTTTGTTTTTTGAGATGGAACCTAACTATGTATCACTGGCTAGCCTGGAACTCACTATGTAGACCAGGCTGACCTCAAATTCACAGAAACCCACCTGCCTCCTGCCTATCCCAGTAGCGGGATAGTAAAGGCGTGTGCTACCACACTCAGTATACGGCATTTTATATTTGTCTTTAAGTCAACTTCTGAAACATTCAAGCCTGCAATTTCCTCTTTCTGATTGTACTTCTCTCAACCTACGAAAACATTCAAGGAACAGTCTCTCTGGGTTCTACAGCAAAGGGTGACAGCCAGTGCACTATCAGAGCCCAAAGATAATTTGTGCATAGAACTGAGGCGCCAGTTCTTGTATCTTTTACTACCTGAACAGACTCAGCTGAGAAACCCTTTGGAATTGTTCATTGCCGAGGACCAGCCCTGGAAGAGATCAGGTACTCAAGAGGGACACAGTGTAAGATGGAGGCCAAAGACTGATCATCTCTGGCCTTGCAACTCTCTCTTCCTGTTTTGGGGGTCAGAAGCTGATGGCCTCTAGAAATTTAACTCTCTCTTGCCAATATCTGGCTAAAAGCTGCTCACTTCTGGTAATTTGACTCAAGATGATAGCAGCAGGGGAATTAGAAAAAAAGACTTAATTTCTCTCAGGCTCAAGGACCCCTCCCTGGCCAGGCTGGAGGCTTGGAGTTTGTTAATTCTTTGTGAGCCAGAGAGAAAAAAAGAAGAAAAAATGGAGAATTCAAGCACACACATAGACACACACAGACACACAGACACATCTTTGGTCATGCTGTACCACCCGCTTCAACAATTCCACAAATGTTCATGCATCCGTGCATACACTCACACATACCTACACATGTGTGTGTGTACACAGCTGTAGACAGACAGACATATACATAGATACATTTGTTAGATGGGGGTGAGCCCTAATAGTTACACTTTATGTCTTCTCTCTGGCTTTTTTATACCTTCTTAAACAAAAGTTCTTTATAAAGTACCTCATGGACAAAATGTTACACAAGAGGAGAGAGAGAAGGATGTTGATAGTAAGTTCAAAGCAGTGTTTCATTCTATAAGCTCAGTATAAGTTCAAAGCCACAGTTTCGTGTGGCCTCGCTTTATCACAGTGCAAACCTGTAGCTTCATCCTTGGACTTAACCTAAAATGAATGTTCTTCCTTGATCACAAATTTGTTTCAACCCTGCTTTCTTATCCTAGTGCAATTAGCCCATGACACATGAAGGATTACAGAACTCTGTATCTTCATTCTATAGGGGATTAGGGATTACTTTTATCAATTTAAGAGTTCTATAAAACCATTATAAGGAATTGTGAGACCATCAATTATGTCTATATAGCATTACTACATGAGAGTACATCTTCATATTGATCTGCAGGAAATTTGTCCAATAGGATGGGCTTATGCCCAGCAATCATTAGGCTATGTAGTACTGACAAAAAAGGCATATAAGCAGCAAGATGATATGTCTTTTCTGTCCTGAGATGAAGTCTTTGATGACCTTGCATCTCAGAGTACCCCTACCACAGCCATGCAAAACAATGGACCATCTCCAGACAACCCACTCACTAATTCCAGCTTTTCCTAGATGGATTCTGTCAGTTAACTAGAAGTCTGAATGTAGAAAAGCCAAAGAAACACCTGTATGTTGTTATTAGGCATCTCTTCCCAGAAAGAAAGATTCTGACATCAAAAACTGTAAAGACTAGGGGCTGGAGATCTGGCTCAGCGGTTAAGAACACTGACTGCTTTGGCACAGGACCTAGATTTGCTTCCTGACACCCACACTATACCTCCGGTTCCAGAAGATCAGATACCCTCTTCTGGCCTCTGCAGGCACCAGACTTGCAAGTGATTCAAAGACATACATTCAGGTAAAATGCCCATACATATAAAGTAAAAATAATTTTAAAAAATGTTAAAGGATGGTATTGAGGGAAACAACTCACAAGAGTAGATAACCACATTTTCTGCTAAATTTTATATTAAAAGACCAAATAGATAATTAGACAACTTAAAGATGGGACACCAGGGCTGGAGAGATGGCTCAGCCTTTAAGAGCACTGTCTGCTCTTCCAGAGGTCCTGAGTTCAATTCCCAGCACCCACATGGTGGCTCACAACCATCTGTGATGGGATCTGATGCCTTCTTCTGGTGTGTGTCTGAAGATAGCGACAGTGTACTCACATAAATAAAAATAAATAAATATTTCTTTAAAAAGATGGGACACTATATCTCCATGTGGGATCTTTTAATTGGAATGAAAGGGTTCCAATCTTAAGGACAGGGGACTTAACATTCCTGACCTAGCATATGTGAATCCCAGTTCAATCCCCAGCCCTGCCAAAGTAAAGCTTTTCTGAGAGCTCTGTGCCCTTTGCTACGCCCTCATCTAGTATTTAACTTAGTTTCTAATGGATGAAGTCAACTAACTCAGCCATTCCAAAACTTTCCAGAGTGAATGGTGAAGTTTCATTGGATATATAAGTATAGATGGTTATAACTATTAAAAATATCTAGTTGAAGTTATTCTGTATTATAATAGAAGCACTTACTCTTGAAAGGTTTCAAAAACAGTGTAGCTCTGTGCAGAGGCTCCGTAGATGTCCACCAACGATGCGTCAGCGCCTTGCTGGAGAAGAAGGCTAATTATGTTTTTAGACTGAGTTCTCACAGCGTGTATAAGGGCAGACCTAAGAGAGCAAAGGGAACATCAGCCTGACTCACTTATTCATGTGTTGTTATTCATGTGTTTGGCTTTTTGTTTTCTTTTGTTTTTGAGACAGGGCCTCTCTGCGCAGCCCTGGCTCATGTGGTACTCACTGTGTAGAGTCCCACCACACCAGGCTCCCTGACACACGTTAATGAAGTCAGATAAACAACTATTCAGCTTTGTCTCACCAAGCTCCTATCTTGCCCGTGTGTTAGAGTGGCCATCAGCAATTAAGAGCAGACAGAAGCTTTCGAGGAAAGCATTCATTGACCTTTGCTATCTCCAGTGCTGAAAGGGAAGAACCAAGACCCCCATGAGCCACTGCTGTGCTACTCAGTAGTGTTCCAGGTCTTGCAACAGTGACACCTTCTTCTGACTTCCTCAGGCACCAGACATATAAGTGGTGCTCAGACACATATGCAGAGAAAACTTTCATACACATAAAAAAATAAAGGGCTGGAGAGTTGGCTCAGAGGTTAAGAGCACTGACTGCTCTTCTAGAGGTCCTGAGTTCAATTCCCAGCAACCACATGGTGGCTCACAACCATCTGTAGCAAGATCTGCTGCCCTCTTCTTGTGTGCAGGCAGAGCATTGTGTGCGTAATAAATACATTTTAAAAAGTGAAATAAACAAATCTTTAAAAATTAAAGATAACAACAACAGTAATCTTAGTTAATGAGACTGACTATTTTCTAGTGCTGATATAAATGTTCAAGAATATCATCCTTATTATGGCAGACTGGAGAGATAGCTCAGTGGTTAATGCTCTTGTACAGAAGACCCAGTTTCAGTTTCTGGTACCCATGTCATCTGGCTCACAATTGTCTGACTCCAATTCCAGGGGAGTTAATGCCCTATTTTTGTCTCCATGAGCACCAGACAGATTAATTGGTGCACATACATACATGCAAGCAAAAGATTCATATGTATAAGTAAGATGAACAATTTTAAACAATAAAAAGGAGTATTATTTCTATTTTAATATCAGGAAATGATTTGGTGATAAGATTCCTGAGGCACAGATAAACCTTGAGTGAAGGGAGGCAGGCCTTCTCTTTATCAATCACCTATAGCATATTTTCGTTAATAGAAGTTTGTCTAAATGAGGTCAGATTAGTTCCTCTCTGCACATGCCAGTCCAGTGACTAGATATTTGTCATGATTTTAATATGAGCCAAAAGACAAACACTGAGTAACTGGGCCTGTGTTGGTTATGCCATCGAGGTGACTGGAACACAGGCACACTAACTTTCTCATTGTATTAACTCATTTGTGAGATCAGGGATAACTTGTCTATTAGGACGTGGGTCCTGGGGGGAGGACCTGGGTCACTAGGGGTGTTCCTATGAAGGGCCTGCCTTGTCCTGGGAGCCTTGTTTTTCTGCACCATGGCTTTGAGATGAGGTCCTCCACTGCCTCTGGCTCCCACTTCCTGTCATAGGCTACCTTACCTTTACCTCAAACACAGCAGTCTAGCCCACCATTGGTGCCTGTGAAACTGCTAAGCAAAATAAATCTTTCCTCCATTAAATGGTTTCTATTATGTATTTGTTCAGACTAGTGAATAGCTGAACACATCAATATAAACCATATAAAAATGGGGAAAATTGAGTAATATCTAATGATACAGAATCATTTAGAGATAATCTGACATCAATATTCTTCAAACAAAGCAACAGAGCAAAGAGCCATCAAAGATGCTCTTTCGAATCAGAGTGATTTTCAAAAATATTTCTCATAAATATGGCATTTTAAAAAAATGTAGAAGTCGGGCCTTTAATCCTAGCACTTGGGAGGCAGAGGCAGACAGATCTCTGAGTTCAGGCCAGCCTGGTCTACAGAGTGAGTTCCAGGACAGCCAGGACTACATAGAGAAACCCTGTCTCAAAAAAGAAGGAAGGAAGGAAGGGAGGAGGAAAAAGAAAAACAAGAACAAGAGAAAGTGTATAAAAGAGACAGGAATAGGAAATACTATAAAATTGTTTTTAAAAATTCATTGGAATCTTAAACTAGAAGTCTCCACTTTCAACAGTAAGACAAACATGAAACTATTTTATCTAATAGAAAAATCCTAAGACTAAAACAATTTGATTCAAAAATAACCAAATCAATATAAAAGGAGCCCTGCTGTCTGCTGAAAGGGACTGACCTGAGCGGCTCATTTCTTCCTACCTGCTCATTCGTTTTCATGTGTTTCCCATAAGCATAAGGTAATTTAGTATGACTTTCCTATTGATGCTTTATATGACCGTAGCCACTCTAGACCGTTACAAAGACTTAAGAGTTTTCACAGATACCTCTTGCAGTTATCCAGGGCGTTTATGTCAGCTGAAGCCTGCAGTAAGAGTTGCACCATGTCCTGTTTGTTTTCTAGCACCGCAAGTATAAGCGCTGTGTAGCCGTTCTGTGGAAACGAAAAGCAATTCCCAACTTACAGTCAGTTACAAATCTACTAAGACCCTGCTAAGGAAAACACCCCTCTCCAGAGCTGACCAGGCACGCATACACAGCTCTGGCCAGTGTTCCCCAAACTCCGATTCCAAGAACTCAGCTCCCATCAGTGTTCTGAACACTGCCATAAAAGTCTGTGCCAAGCAAGTCCGGAGCAGTAAAAGATTGACGCACTCTTCTTGCCCGGGGTTAAGATTATCCAGCCTGGAAGATAACAAGGCGATTGTGTTTGGAGAAAGCTGCAAGGGTGTGTGTGTGTGTGTGTGTGTGTGTGTGTGTGTGTGTGTGTGTGTTACAGACCCTGAAGGATGCGACCCTGCATTTTGAATAATTCCTATTTGTTGTCACTCTTTTTGTAGGGACATTTGCTTTGAAGAAACCAACATATTGTTTAGAGAGGTCCAATAACTCGTTTCCACCAAGTCATGAGCGAGGCACATTTGCGACTTCCAAATTCATGTGATGCTGCTCCAACAAGGGCCACTAAAGACCTATATTAAAAGTCACAGGCTAAAAACAAACAAACAAATAAAAGGGCTGGAGAAATGTCTCAGCAGTTAGGAGCACTGACTGCTCTTCCAGAGGTCCTGAGTCAATTCCCAGCAACCACATGGTGGCTCACAACCATCTGTGACGGGATCAGACGCCCTCTTCTGGTGTGTCTGAAGACAGCCACAGTGTACTCACATATATAAAATATATAAATCTTAAAAAAATTTTTTTCATGGGTTTCTGATGAAGTCTGATTGCTCAGTACCGACAAAAGATTGGTGTATCTGTCATAAAATCTCAGCATACCTCACACAGAACCAGAACACAGTACTCCTGAAAACACGCTATTTAAAATTCACTGTGATTCTAGTTTCGTTTTAAACACTCCATAGAGTTATTTCTAAGAGATTAACATGAAGTTATATATATTATCTTTATCCATTGTGGAAACAATGTTGGAAACTATGAAATCTCGCTAACACTATGTTGAAACAGAAGATTCGAACTTCAGTACACAAAGAGTAAACTCTGGTGACTTGAGGGAAGGCCCAGGTATGTCCCTAGCAAGCTAGAAAACACACAGGTCTTTTTTATAAGTGATGTCTTATTTATAGGAAATTCCAAAGGCTCACGGAAAGTGGAATTCAGTTACTTAAGAAGCCTGCAGACACCTCCTACAGTTTAGGTGAGGGCAACTGATTTTGGATCACCTTGACTCCAGCCTTTAAGTTACTCACTCTGCTGTGGTTGAGTCCAAGTGTCTTAGTTAGGGTTTCCATTGTTATGTAGAGATACCGTGACCACAGCAACTCTTTTTTTTAAATTTATTTTTATTGGATATTATATTTACATTTCAGATTTTATCCCCTTACTCCCCTTACCCCCACCACCCAGGAACCTCCTATCCCATCCCCCCTCCTCATGCTTCTATGAGGATGTGCCCCCACCTACCCCCCACTCCTACCTCCCCACCCTCAAATTCCCCCCCACTCAGTGTTCATTCTTCATGGGACCAAGAATCTCCTCTCCTGACAAGGCCATCCTTGTCATGTACATCCTTCATGTACAGCTGGAACCATGAGTCCCTCCCTATGTGCTCCCAGGCTGGTGGTTTAGACCCTGGGGAGCTCTGGTTAGTTGATATTGTTGCTCTCCTCGTGGGGCCACAAACCCTTTCTGCTCCTTCAGTCTTCTCTCTAACTTCTCCATTGGGAAACCCTTGATCAGATCAGTGGTTAGCTGTGAGCATCTGCCTCTGAATGTGTCAGACTCTGGCAGACCTCTAAGGAGACAGCTATATCAGGCTCTTGTCAGCATGCACTTCCTGACATCCACATCAGTGATATTTGATTTGTCACTTTGGTGACAGTACATGGGATGGATACCCAGGTGGAATGGTCTCCTGATGGCCCCTCCTTCAGTTTCTGTCACACACTTTGTTTCCATATTTGTTCCCTTGAGTATTTTTTTTACTCCTTCTAAGTAGGACCAAGGAATCCACAGCAACTCTTATAAAGGGAAAGCATTTAACTGAGGCTGGCTTACAGTTTCAGAGGTTTAGTCCTTTGTTGTCATGGTGGCAAGCATGGTGGTGTGCAGGCAGACGTGGTGCTGGAGAAGGGGCTGAGACTTCTACATCTTGATCCTCAAGCAGCAAGGAGACTGTGTGTCACTGACCAGAAATGAGCATATGAAACCTCGAAGCCTGTCTCCACAGACACACTTCCTCCAGCAAGGCCACACCTCCTAATAGTGCCACTTCCTATGGGCCAAGCATTCAAACACAGGAGTCTATGGAGGTCATTCCTACTCAACCACTACAATGATTATGGGCAAAAAGGAGTTTTTGCAAATATTTTCCTTTCATTAAAACCATGTTTTGCCAACTCAGAAGCTCAATGAGATATTTTTAATACTTTTAAAAGAAGATATATTGCTTTTTGTTTTATGTGCATGGGTGCCTTGCACGTGTGTATCTCCTGCATGCAGTGCCTGAGGAAGTCGGCAGAGGGCGACCAATCCTCTGAGTAACTGGATTACCAATGGCTGTAAGGCACTGTGTGGGTGGAGGGACCTGAACCTGGGCTCTCTGCCTAGCAAGTGCCATCTCTAATGCTAAAAACAAACAAACATAAAACAACAAAAAGATGCAATGTATTGCTCATCTGCCAACAAGACATACAGACTTGAGAACAAATCTTATCTAAATGGCACTCGCTGACAGAAATAGGGATATGCCCCAAACTAACTGGCCTTCCCGCTGGTTGGACCCATAAGCAGCACTAAGCCAGCTCCTTGCATTTGCCTCTAAGCCCAAGCACTGACCGTGCTCGGAGCACAACCATTTCCTTCTCAGGAAAGAATGAAGGGCACAGTTTTCTAAACATCTGAACAGGGCAGAATTAAACCACAGGACTTTCCTTGTCTTTACCCGTGAGGACCCTACATTCCGATTCATTCTTCACATCTAAGATAATTTTCTTCTCACCATTTTTCCTGACTCAGCCTCACCTCAGGGAGAAGTCACTTTAAAGTATCACTAGCAATATGATATTTCATCTATCATAAAATACTTTTGTTTGAGTTTTAGGGTGAAGTCTGATTATAGAAAGTTTCATTTGTTTGCTTGTTGAGACTGGGTCTCACCGGTCCAGGCTGGCCTCAAACTCATAGCGATCTCCCTGCCCCGTGGCTTCCCGGGTGCTGGATCGAAGGTGTGCGCCGCCATGCCTGGCCAAATTCTAGAGAAATTTTGTTTTCATGTCTCGTTTTACTCTCATTAGGAAACGCTGGTGAAACTATTTAAATTATATTTAAAAAGAAACCTTTGATGACCTATTTGAAGAACATTTAACATATATTAATATAGTTTTCTCAAATATTTTATGGATACATAAAATAAAGACGTGTGCTATAAAACATCCTTTGTCAATTAACTTATCCCAGACTATTTTTTAACCAACGAATTCTCGCTTTCAGCTTCTACATGTGGAAATGGTCCTACATACTGTTGAGGCAAATGCCTTTTAAGTATTTGGGATATAAAGCTGCATGTTACCTTTGTCTTAATTTCCGTGTCTGCATTGAAGGCCAGAAGCTTGGTGGCTATGGCGGTGTCGTTGTTGTAGACTGCGTAGTGGAGGGCGGTGTTCTGATATGCATCGATGGCGTTTGAGTCGGCGCCGTTTTCCAGAAGGATCTTCACACAGTCCTCATGCTGGCGCTGTGTGGCCTGCGGGGATTGTCCCAAAGAAACAGACTCCCAGTTCAAGAAATTCGAGATCACCCTTCCACGATTTCACCAAATGGTTACACTTACATGCCAGAATTCGTTTTTATTCAAGTTTTATTTTTTAAGTTTTGAGAATGTGTTTTCATAACCCGCACATCCAGGGCTTGTGTGGAGTATTAATGCTCCTGCCTCTGCCTCCTACAGGCTCCTCATCTGCCTCCCACATGAAGGGGTCCAGGCCTCCCAAGCCTCAGTATCTGGGGGTTGTACTAGTCAGCCCCGCTTGTTGGTTACCTTGATCAGAGCTGTGCTTTCGTCTCGGTCTCGGGCTTCGATGTTGCAGTCGTACCACAGCAAGAGGCTCACCATTTCTGACTGGCCGTGAGCACAGGCATAGTGCAGAGCGGTCCTGGGAGAGAGAGCGTGCCTGAGCCTGAGCGCTACTGTGCAGTGTGCTGAGGAGAAAGCTGTGCGGGGACTTTTCGCACTTTTCTTCTAAAGCAGCACAGCCTATTTTGAAATTCTTTTTCTATTTAGCAGTCCCGCGGAAGAGCAGTTAAACATGGAGGATCCCAAAGGGGAGAGCATTACAAGAGACACCGGACAAATTTGCAAAGGAAGACTGGGAACGTGCTGTTGACTGTGGCCATCCTGAACTAGGGACCGCATTGGCAAGCTCCACGGCTTTGATGGTCTCAGAGATGTGAAGCTCTCCAGTGGACCGTCTGCTTCTGCATCAAGGAAGCAAGCGAAGCTAATGAAGTGCCGGTGGGAACTTTAGGGTTTCACATACTATGTAATGAAGATGAATGCTCATCAAACTATCCCACTCCAGGGCCAGCCGAACTAATGGCTGAATCAGCATGTTGGTGACTCAAGATGACCACCCTGAATAACTGAATGCGAAGCCCTCCTCACACTTCAGCCTCCATGTAAGGTCCCTCAGGAAATAACACGAAGTCCTTTGTTACCGTGAAATAAAATGAATATGGAATTTTATTGAATGAACTTCTTGCCCTAGGACCCATCGCATTAGTAACTTTCTCATGTGCTCATTTATTTATAGAAAATGCCATGTATTCTCAACTCTGCAGGAGAAATCACATTTAAACTGTCAATAGAGTGCTCTGGAAACAGAATTATATGGGGCTTGGAAACCAACTGAACTAAAATTGTTTAGTTTTTGCTTTGCTTCTTATGAAGAATGCCTGGGCTCTGGACGCATCCAGGGTTTCAGATGCCGAGGAGCCTGCGGTAGGAAGAAAGACTAGCGACCCTGGTTAAGGTCTTAGTCTCCCTTCTCCACTCCCACGGCCAAGGTCAGTTTTCTCTGTTTAAGGCCTGATGCCACTCCTCTCCCCCTGTTCCGGGCCACCTCCCACCCCCACCCCGCATCTTCTAACCTTTTCTTCCGGTCTGTAACGTTCACGTCAATATCCCCAAATTCGAGCATTTTCTGCACTTGGGGTATGTCCCCCATGCTTGCAGCTTTGTGGATCTTTTTCACAGGCATGTACCCAGTGAGGTACTTGGGAGGTTCTTGGGTCTCAGCATGCATGAAGCTCAGGAAGCCCCAGGGCGAATGGCCCTTGAAGATCTTCTTCATGGCTCAGACTGTGGCCCTTTACCCCGTCTCTAGCCCTCCAGAACTCAGTGTTTATAGTGCCTTACTCCCTCCCCGTAACAACCTCAGTGCTCACAGTAACCCAGTCCTTTCAGGTCCCAGTCTTAGCCACTGCCAGCCAGTCCCAAAGTAGAGTCAATCAAGTCTCGGAATCTCGCCAGGATGCGCCCACAGAAGAGCCCCAAAGTTTAGCATCCCTCCACCTCTTAGGCAGTTGGCAGGTCTGTCGTTGCCCAGCAACACCGTGTGCACGTGCTCCAGAGACCCTAGGCAACCAATCAAAGCACGCAACCAACAGTGCTCAACGCGCATGCCAGGCTCGTGAGCAACTGTGCCTTCGAGCATCAAATGCGTGCACCACGAGGCAGATGGTCCCGATGCTCAAGGCCTACTCACAGTCTTGGGACATAACTCCCTTAAGATGGATCTTAAGGCCGCTAACATCTAGTTTCCAAGGAAACCTTCCTCAGAATTCAAACTTGAGACCAGCATCATCTTTCATGCCCAGCCAACCTGGGTGACTGTAGTGAGACTCTTTCCTAACAAGCAAGCAAGCAAGCAAAGAAATCTCAGAATCTCCATATGCACTGCTTACACACACACACACACACACACACACACACACACACACACACTCACACCAGAGACTAGCAATTGCAATAACAGAACGCTGCATTAGTGACTTGGTAGACCGTGACAGTATGGGTCGTGGTGTGTGAGCTGATGTGGAGGAAACTGCACACTCTTGATAAAATGAGATCACGCTTCTGCTGCCTGTCACCCCACTTATTTAGTCCTCAGGAGTATGGTCTCTGCTCCCATTTTTTTCCCTTTTGAAATCTTCAGGGTTTATTTGGATCATAATGTAATAATATTTAAGAACTTTATCTTTTAACTGACTGTTGTCTCGGAAATCTCTTTCCTAAGTATACTAGAATTCAACTTTAAGCAGCTGGATCCTGGTGTCACAGCCTTGCCTCATTGTCCTGTTCCTCCTTCTCCCTCTCTTCCCTCTCCCTCTCCCTCTCCCTCTTCCCTTCCTCCTCCTGCTTCTACATTTTCTCCATCTTTCTGGCCACCACACACCAACTCCTCATGTAAACTACAGATAAGTAACAGTTTCCAGTCAGGATTTGACTGAGTCTCTAATTCTCTGCCCTAGTTCTTCAGCCAATGTCTTCACATTTTTTATTTCTTGCTGTGTATTTGCCTTCCATTTCCACATCTCCCTTCCAGGTCCCATTGTCTGCCTGTTCCTGTCTCACACTTCCTAGGTGCCATCGACTAAGGAAACTCGGCCCAAATTCACTGCTTACTCCTAGCTCCAGCCCTTGCTGACCATCCATGCTGTTACCCAAAAAATAACAGTGCCCAGGAAGGTCAAAGTAGAGGGTGTAACGCCCACGCTGCTCTACATCTGCCCTGCTTCATGAAGGAATACCCAAGAGGTGAGCAAGGGTGAGGTAGCCTGCATTAACACTGTGAAAGAGCCTCCGAGGAAGAGATCCAGACCTGGCCATTAGCCCCCTCCATGTGAGGAGCAAGAGATCCCCTGTATGAAGAAGTATTCTCAACATGAGCACCAGGGTCATGTCAAAGAGGCCAAAGGCCTCTGATTCATGAGACTGGCAAGGCCTTCCCCTGGTTCAAGAATGAATGTTGACAGTGTGTACAGGAAATAAAAACCACAGCTTCCTCTTTCCAGATGTCAGCAGCTAAGATGGCTCCCCAACAGAGACTCCCCTACCTAGATTAACTAGCCCTTGTTTAACTACATATAATAAGTATGTCAGGGGTCTGAGTCACCATTCTATTGCTGTGAAGAGACACCTTGACCAAGGAAACAATTTTTATTTTTATTTTTTATTTATTTATTTTGGTTTTTTGAGACAGGGTTCCTCTGTGTAGCCCTGGTCGTCCTGGAACTCACTCTGTAGACCAGGCTGGCCTCGAATTCAGAAATCCACCTGCCTCTGCCTCCCAAGTGCTGAGATTAAAGGCGTGTGCCACCACTGCCCGGCCAAGGAAACAATTTTTAAAAGCATTTAATTAAGGGCTTGCTTACAGTTTTAGAGGGTTAGTCCATGATTATCAGTGGCAGGAAGCAATCATGGTGTAGGAACCGTAGCTGAGAGCTTTACATCCTGATCCACAGACAGCAGGCAGAAGAGTGGGAGAAGACTGGGCTTGGTGTGGACTTTTGAAACCTTAAAACTCATCCCTAGTAACACACCTCCAGCAACATGGCCACACCTCTTAATCCCTCTTAAACAGTTCCACTCCCTGATGACTAAGCATTAAATTTACAAGCCTATGGGAGCCATTTTATTCAAACCACCACACTGAGTTTCCCATCTTGCAAGTGTATCTCTCTCAGAGATCCAAGACCACCCAATCCCAGATTTTCTATACTGTGCCATCTCTTCATTCTCTGTCACCCCATTCAGGTCAATCCCCAAACCACGCAAGTCAAGAAGCCTTTGGGTACCACACATCCAGAGCACTGTCTGCCTTCAGCATGAGGAAGGCTATGCGGTCCTCTCACCTTACACCAAGCATTTCACAGCTGGTGCAACTGTGTAACATGCTGTCAATTTCTCTACTTCCATAATGAGAGAAGCGTGGCAAGCACTGGAGTGAGGATGCCAGGCAGAACAGGGAGATCGTTTAGAACAAAAGAAGGCAATGGATCTGCCATGAATCCAGAAGGATGACTATTTAAGAATAGGAATGGGCCAAACAGGTGATGTTATATATGTACCAAAGCCCATAATAAAACCTCAGTCTCTGAACAGTAGTTATGCACAACTGTTAAGAACAAAGGAGCGCGGGCTCCTAATCCCAGCATTCTTCTGCCCAGCAACAAGCCCAGCCCCTTCCAGAGAGCCACATGGGCCCACAGCACCTTTATCCCTCAGGCCTGAAGTGTGAGCCCTGCACCCTCTACACCCACGACAATGGGCGTGTTCTGTTGGCTCCTCCTGCTTCACACTTCATCCTGTACAACTGTAAAAGTGTTGTGTTGTAATTATACAGAAAACAAACATCCGTGCAGGGTGAAGATGTTTTCGCTTCTTTAACAATAAAGGCAAGAGAATGATTATTCTACTTCACACATTTTAAGTATGAAAGCGTGTATCATGACACACGTATGTCATGTATCATAAGCACACAAGGAAGGAAATCGATATCCTCTAGAACAGTGGTTCTCAACCTACGAGTTAAAACGTCTTTGGAGGGTGCGGGGGACATCAAAATACTGTTTCACAGGGGTCACCTAACATCATCCTGAATATCAGATAGTCACATTACAATCCATGACAACAGTAGAGTTAGAGTTATGAAGTAGAAACAAAAATAATTTTATAATTGGGGTCGCTACAACATGGGGAACTGTCGTAAGGAATCACAGCATTAGGAAGGCCGAGGACCACCAATGTAGAATATATTCTAAAATTCTACAAATACATAAGAAGTGGGGAAGAAAGGTCTGAAATCTTAGATGGGTCTGAAAGCAACAGTAGGGTGGATGGTGTCTGGGAAGACGGCTCAGGGTACAGAGCTTGCGGCAGAAGCATGAGAACATGAGTCTGATCCCTGGAACCCATGCAAAGAAAGGCATGTGATGTGTGCTTCTAGGTGCTGTGGAGCGAGACACTAAGACATCTGGGCCTCACTGGTCAGCCAGCCTGGCCTGAAAAGGGACCCTAAGTTTTCAGAGAGTGACAATGTCACAACACACACCAACATGCACCTACACAAACAAAAATTAAGAATAAAGCATGTTGAATTGCAAAATACCATGTAAAGGCTGAGGGTCTCCTTTTCGTCTGATTGCTTCCTTCAGATGACTAGAGTGCCCCCATCTCTAGCCAAGAGCTCCCTTGGCCCACGGGCAGCTCCTTCTGGCAGATTTATAGTTCTCTGAAAGTCCACACTGAGACTGTGCGTGGAACTCTCTTGTTCTGTGCTTGTAATTATTATCTGGAAAAAGAAACTTCCCTCTTTGCCAGAAACTGGAGCTCATAAGAAAATCCATGCCAAATGTGCAGGCGGGTTCTGTCATTTAGGATTCTGTCTACATGAAGACAGTATTTGCTTTAGTGAAGTAATATTTATTCTTCAGATAGTAATAATTGATTTGTTTAATCTCAACACTGTTTAAAAGTCAAAAGTTTTTGTATTGAAGTTATTGTCTTAATTTGCTTCCTACTGTTCTAATAAATACCATAAACAAAGCAGCTTGAGGAGGGAGGGTTTATTTTGGATTATATCTCTTGATTATAATCTGTCACTGAGGGAAGCTAAGGCAGAAACTCAAACAAGACAGGAACCTGATGCCAGAAACTGAAGACCGTGAGATGCTCCCAGCTGGCCTGCCTAATCTGCCTCTTTTTTGTTTTTGTTTTCTTTAACAGGATCTCTCTATGCAGTCCTGAAGGTTTTAGAACTTGCTAAGTAGAGACCAAGCTGGCTTCAAACTCACAGAGATTCACCTGTCTCTGTCTCTGCCAGTGATGGGATTAAAGGCATACATCACCACACCTGGCAGTTTTCTTTCTTATTGCCCAGGGGTGTCAAGACCCAGAGAGGGCTCTTCCATATCAACCACTAACAAAAATATATTCCAGAGGCTTGCCTATAGGCTACCCTTATGGAGAGGTTTTCTCATGTGAAGTTCCCTCTTCTAGATGACTCTAGCTTGTATCAGGTTGACACAAAACTAGCCGCACAGCTTTCAAGTTATATAGGGTAAATATCTGAGTGAGTGTGACACTGTTGCTATGAAGAGAAACCACGGCCAAGGAAACTTGTCAAAGGGAGCATTTGATCAGAGGCTTGCTTACAGCTTCAGAGGGTTAGTCCATGATCATCATGGTGGGAAGCAGACAGGCGTAGTGCTGGAGCTTACATCCTAATCTGCACGCAACAGGCAGAGAAAGAGACACTGGGTGTGATGTGAGCTTTTGAAACCACAAAGTCCATTCCCAATGACACACACACCTCTTCCAACAAGGCCACAACTACTCCCAAAAGGCCACACTTCCTAAAAAGTGTACCACTAATTGATGAATAAGCATTCAAATACGGGAACCTATAGGGGCCATTCTCATTCAAGCCACCACATTCCACTCCCTGACCCCTAGTGCAAGAGCATTCAGTCAGACTTCAAAAGTCTCCATAGTCTTAAACAATCTCAACACTGTCTAAAAGTCAAAGGTCTTTGCTGAGACTCTATGCAATATCTTAACTGCAAACTTCTGTAAGATAAAAATAACAGAGTTCCATCATATAATATATATATATATATTATATATGATATATGATATATATCATATATATGTATATGTATATGTATATGTATATGTATATATATATATATATATATATATATATATATATATATATTTATCACAGACACACACATTTCAAAAGGGAGAAAAGGGAGACATAGTGAAAAACTGCTGGACCAAAGCAAAACCAAAAATCAGCAAAGAAACTTAATTTTGCATTTCTATGTCTGATGTTGTGCCATGGTTATGTGTCTACCTGACACAGGCTAGAGTCATCAGAGAGGAAAGAGCCTCAGTTGAGGAAACGCCTCCATGAGATCCAGCTGTAGAGCATTTTCTCAATTAGTGATTAGAGGGGAAGGGCCCGCCCACTGTGGGTGGTGCCATCCTTGGGCTGGTGGACCTGGGTTCTATAAGAAAATAGGCTGAGCAAACCAGGGGAAGCAAGCCAGTTAAGTAACACCCCTGCTGGGCAGTGGTGGCTCATGCCTTTAATCCCAGCACTTGGGAGGCAGAGGCAGGTGGATTTCTGAGTTTGAGGCCAGCCTGGTCTACAGAGTGAGTTCCAGGATAGCCAGGGCTACACAGAGAAATCCTGTCTCGAAAAACCAAAAAAAAAAAAAAAGTAACACCCCTCCATGGTCTCTGCATCATCTCTGCCACTTAACCTGTGTGAGTTCCAGTCCTGACTTTCTTTGGTGATGAACAGCAATGTGGAAGTATAAGCTGAAGATACTCTTTTTCTCTCCAACTTGCTGTTTGGTCACAGTGTTCAGTTGCAGCAATAGAAACCCCAACTGAGACAGGTGTCAAAATGCTCTTCAAATCTCTTCAGAACTCCTTCCAGATTTGTTGACTACAACAAAGGCTGGTTCCACTTCCTGTTAGCAGCTCCCCCTTGGGAGGCATCCCAGGGCTCTGGCATCTCTGACATCTCGGGATCTCCACCAAAATCCAGTTTTCACCCTCACAGGTTCAGATAATGGCGTCTCCAGGCCTCCATACAGAGACTCCACTTCCACACACTCAGCCTCAGTGACTTTCCTTAACTTCAGAGGAAGATATAGAAAAACTTATGAAAAGTATAGGAAGTTTTTATGACCCCTAGACCTGAGCAAAAAGATTGCAGGCCAGCCGGTTCACTAGTTTCACCAAGAAAGCAGAACTAAATGTGATATTTTAGGCCTTCACTGTCCCAGGATACATTCTACATTTCGGGAGGGGTACATTATTCCTGAGTCAGAGGACACTTGCTGGATTAACATTCAGAAGAGGAAGGAAGAGGCTGATTAACATTCCTCAGACCTCAGGGAAGAGAACCCACCTGTGGGTGGGGAAGGCCCAAAGCACAGATGGTTGGGCAAGGTTACATTCTTGTGAAAGATGAGTGTATAAGATGTTTTCTGCATGACTCTAACTGAATTATGGGTTGGGACTTTTTAACTTTCCACTGTTTTTATGTTATGTTTCCTTAGTTACCGCTTCACCACCACCCCACCCCCCACCCCCCGTTTGTGGGTTCCCCTATATAAGACCCCCCTAGCCAGACTGTCTTGTCAATTCCTCTGCTCCTGCGTGAGTTATGGATTGACCATCAGCCAGTTGATCCCGAAAAATACCTCTTGCTGATTGCATCTAGATTGGTGTCTTGTGAATTATTGGGTGGCCGAGACATCCTGAGACTTGAGTAAGGGACTCCTCTCTCGGGGATCTTTCATTACAAACCCTCTTCTGTAATCTTTCTTACTCTAAATTCAGAATACATGGTCAAGCTGCCAAACTCTGTTTGCTGGAACTGGGATCTAGGCTTCTTCTTGACCTTCATTTGGATAAACTTTCTGTTGTGTTTAAGCCTACAAAATCCCTCAGGCCTTTTTCTTTCCAAAGATTAGGGGGAGGGGGCATTCTTAACCTGAGGTAGCCACTTCCTTTATTACATTTAGCATCAGGCTTCTCTTTAAATTTGAAGCCAAGTCTTTAGTGTTGAGCATAAGACTTGGCTTCAACATTATACTTCCTAGTATTCCTTTTCCCTTTAAACTGTACACATTGTATTTCCCTTTGCCCTGCTTGCCCCTTTCCATTGTAGATCTGCATAAAAGTGATCGCTAATAATCATGTGACACAGTCAATATAGGCTGTCTTGAACTCTCCTCTGCCATTGATACTAGTCCAAAACTCTTCTGTAAGGCCCCCACGAAGGGAGGACCTCATCCAAGCCTCAGGAATTCGAGGTCACCCATTAACTCACAAGAACTTGATGCAATCAGCAAGAGGTATATTTCGATCAGTATACTGAGGTCAAGACCCATGACCCACGCAGGGGCAGTGGGGTCTGACCCCCAGGCTTTGGAGACAGAAGAAATTTAAAGCCAAAAACCACAACCCAGGGGGAGTGAAGGAGGGTTATTGGAGAGTGCCTGTGGAAAGTCCCAGTCCATTATTCAGTTTGTGACAGGGTACAAGGAAGAGTCATGGGGAACATTTTGTATAGACTATTCTCAAAGAGCCTGTTTGTAATAAACCATCTATCTTGTGGTCAGTCTATCTTCAGGCTCCTGAAACACAGAGCTCACAACCAAGCTAACCTGCACTCTTGCTTCTGCTCAGCCTGTTAGGAATTTCTGAAAATTTTTAACTCTTTCACTTCAACTTAGCTTCAGGTGGATTCTCAGGACAAGGGCAAAAAGCAACCACAGTCTTTGCCAAAATATCATAAGAATTGTCTCTAGACTAGTAGTTAATAATCTTCCTCTCTAAAACTTGAACTAGGCCCACACATTCCACCTCACCTACAGCACTGCTCTTTTCTGTGTTCCTATTAGAACGGTCCCTTAAGCTCCACTTAAAGTGTTCAACCACTTTTTAGCCCAAAGTCTAAAGTCTTCCATATATCTCCTATAAACACCTGGTCAGGCCTATCAAAGAAATAGTCTACTCCCTAGTACCAACTTCTAAGTCACTGTTCTGTTGATGTGAAGAGACATTGTGACTGAGGCAATTTTTATAAAAGAAAGCACTTAACTGGGGACTCATATAATTTTAGAGGGTTAGTTCATGATCACCAGGGTGTGAAACAGGAAGGCATAGCAATAGCTCAGAGCTATGCAACCTGATCCATAGGGAGAGAGGGGAGGGAAGGAGGAAGAGAGAAAGAAAGGGAGGGAAAGAGAGGGAGGGAGGGAATGAGAGAGGGGGATGGAAGGAGGGAGAGACAGAGGGATGGAGGGAAGGAGGGAGAGAGGAAGGGAGGGAGGGAGGGAGGGAGGGAAAGTGAGAGAGAAGGAAGGAGGGAGGGAAGGAGGGAGGGAGGGAAGGAGAGAAAGAGAAGGAGGGAAGGAGGGAGAGAAGGAGGGAGGGAGAGGAAGGGAGAGGGAGGGAGGGAGGGAAGGAAGGAGGGAAGGAAGGAGGCAGGGAGGGAGGGAAGGAGGGAAGGAGGGAAGGAGGGAAGGAGGGAAGGAGGAAGAGTTGGGACTGGTGTGGGCTTTTGAAACCTTAAAACCAACATACTTCCTCCCATAAGGCCACATCTACTCCAACAAAGCCACACCTCCTAATTCCCCGCCCCCAAACAGTTCCACTAACAGGTCTAAGCATTCAAATATAGGAGCCTAAGGGGACCACTCCCACTCAAACCACCACACTGAGGAAACCTAAATTCTTCCCTTTGTTTTGCCATTGTATTTGTTTCAAATATTGGAATGCTAATAAAAGATTCCCATGTATTAAGGAAATGGAAACTCATGCACCTTGATGATGCTATTATCCTCCTTTTTTTCTTAGAATGAATCACGTTCACATTATATTACGTTACCAATTATCTTCTAATGTGGGAAACAGATATTATGTATGTAGTTTGCAAACTGAGAAACTGAGACTCAAAGAGCGTACATTGATATTTTTTTCAACTCAAGGTCATGATGTTAAGTTGGCAGCCATGATTCTGAAACGTGGGCTTTCTGGGACAACATTCAGCAGTTTCAAGCCACTCTAATGCTTCGGCATTGTGCAAGGGAAACTGTGGAAACAACATGAACACTCCCAGGAAGGAAACATCTAATTCATATGACTGCCACAAGTATCATTTATAAATTAAAATAAAGTTAAAAAGTCAATTAAACAAGACCTATAGAAAATAATATATACATGCATCCTAATTCAACAACTGATGCCCCATTGCAAAATGATTATCCCAGTTGGGATTTTTGACTGTTTACCTGCTCCACCGTGGGGATGGGTGTCATAAGACCCTCACCTAAGTATCCAGTCTCTAACACCTGCTGTAAGCAACTCTACCTTATTGTGAAAGAGTTAAAAATTTTTAAACCTTCCACAGATGGAGTCAAGAGTGCAGATCAGCTCGTTCTGCGCTCTGGGTCCTAGGAAACTAGCTGTCCACAAGACAAAATAGATAAGATAAGAGTTCAGAGCTGGGAATTCAGATCAGCGTGCCCATGCACCCTGGATACCAGGAACAGAACTGACCACAAGATAAATTGAATAGGGTTTGATTCTTAAGAGAAGAAAGGCTTGTATGAGATATTTCCCCCCCTGACCATTTCTTG
Organism: Rhabdomys pumilio; assembly: GCA_030674055.1. Lineage (NCBI taxonomy): Eukaryota > Metazoa > Chordata > Mammalia > Rodentia > Muridae > Rhabdomys > Rhabdomys pumilio. Next base: position 54,938,824 of record JANHMN010000007.1, on the reverse strand, counting down.
AACCTGTCTTGGAAGCTAAACACTGGACAGGTGCTTTCTATAGATACTTAATCATGATTTCCCCCCCCCCCACTTATTTCCCCTGGGTTGCAGTTTTTTCCCTTTAAAAGCTCTAGCTCTTCTCTAAGGCAGGGGGGTGGGGGGGGGGAGGTGTCGTACTTCATTGCTTGCCTCTGCGTAGGACAGGCTAGAAGTGCGGCCTCAACATGTCGAATCAAATATACCTCTTGTTAATTGCATCAAGTTCGGTGTCTTGCAGTTATTGAGGTGGCCGTGAATTCCCGAGAGCAGGGAGGGGGTTCCTCCCTTTCTGACGGGCCTTACAATTGCACAGGGCCTAGAGGAGGGGTAAGAGTCTATAGGCTGGTGGAGACTAGGGGAGAAGACAGCCATTTATGCAGCTATAGAGAAGCCCTCATTTCTGCTGGGTAGACTTTCCAGTGTAGACTTTTGGGGGGAAGAACAGCCATCCCTGAGAAGCAAGGCTATTCAGGTTTTTTGTTGTTGTTGTTGTTGTTGTTGTTGTTTTGTTTTGTTTTGTTTTTCGAGACATGGTTTCTCTGTGTAGTCCTGGACCAGGCTGGCCTGGAACTCAGAAATCCACCTGCCTCTGCCTCTCAAGTGCTGGGATTAAAGGTGTGGGCCACCACCGCCCAGTGGCTATTCAGTTTTCATGCCATGTATCAAAAGCCTCTTGCCAGTAGAAGATGCACCTGGCAGCTGGATACCAGGCATTAAGGTTTGGGTTGTCGGTATGTCAACATCAGGCAGGAAAGTCGCTGGAATCAAGTCTTGGCTGTCAGTCAAGGTCAGGGTTTGGTCACTCAACAGTTACTTGCAAGCTTCAGAACAAAAAATACATTCTCACATATTAATTAGAGCAAATACTGGAGAAATTTTTAAACGTTTTGTCAATAAATATTACATCAAACAATTATTTTCTTCATAGAAGTAAGGATCTGACGCTTCTGTTGGATTTCTAAAATTCTTGCTCTTTCTCGTGGTACCTTCTAGGAGGTTGGCTCTCTGCTGTGCTGACCTTGACTTACTCATCATGCTTTTTAACACAGCCCAGGGACATTTGCCCAGGGGTTGCTGGGTCCTTCCACATTAATCATTAATCAGGAAGATGCCCAACAGGCTTGCTGTTCTGCTGGACTCCTTTTCTTAGCTGAGGTTCCCTCTTTCCAGATGACATAACAGGTGTCAAGTTGACAAACTAGCCAGCATAGTTTCAGATCCAAAGGAGACTCCATTTCCCCAAACTCCAAAAGGCAGGTCCAAATATCTAGAAACAGGCTCAACCTGGACAGTAAGAGGTGCCAGGAGCCAACCTTACTCCATTTTGAAAGAATAGTTTTAGGTTTTGTTTTTCTTCAGCTATTGACTCCTGAGAAAACAGGTGGCCAATGGTCGCTGCGCCCTAAGGAAAGTGGTTGCTGTATCCTGAGCCAGACAAAAACATCGGGCTGCAAGATATCTGCTGCGGCAAAATGCCCAGCTTCTGTGAAATTCCCCCAAACATATTATCTCCTTCCCTGCCTGTATAAATTGCCTGAGAAAATACAGCTTGATGTACCTTGATCAGAAAATTTGTCTTGGTCCTGTTCTTTGTGTCCCCTGTTCCTTCCATTGTCTCCCCTTTTCTCTTAGGGTACCCTGTTGAAGCCCCTGCAGGCCAGGGCAAAGAGGATTTATGGTGGTTAGATAAAAGCTAGCATTCCCCAAAACTTAAGCCAGTTCCACTCTACTAAAAGAAGTAATTTCCCTTACCACTGACCTAAGGAAGAAATGGCTACCTGTGGTGTCTATTCGAATACCAAAGCACATGCTGGCCTCCAGGAACCTTCCATATCACAAGTACCTGTCACACATTCCAGAAGACTGAATGTACATCAGTTTAGCACAATGAGAAACACCTTTAAATCTATAGTTAAAAGACAACCAAAGGAAACTTAAAATCTTGAACTAGTGATTATGGTAGTTGATCATATAATGGAATGTTTTACCTGAGTTAGGCTAATTTATCAGAACGCCATTGATTAATGTTAGAACTCTGAACTTTTGAAGTTCTAATATAACCATGGTATAGCGAGGGGAAGAGATCTGAAGCACTTTTTTGTTCCTTAAATCATTTTTTCTGTCATCATTCAAGTTTTTTATGTTCTCCAACCTTCATACCTTGCAATTAATGACCTCAAAACACTTTCCTAGACCCTCAAATATTTTCTTAGATACTTATAACTTAGCTTTAATATCTTGAGATCTTGTATAAACTTTATAAACTTTTGTTCTTATACAATAATTTACCATGAGACACAGGTGGTTGATCATTGGGAGCAGTCATGCAAATTGGACTCTATTAGGTAAAGAAAGAGCAAAAAATTACATCTGGAACCTTTGAGTCTTTTAACATGAGTTCTGTGAGCGAGACAAACCTGTATGCCTTTCTAATAAGAGATCTGGAAGTTTTAACTATAAGCTTAATTTTTAAAAAACTATATTTTTTTAAAGATTTATTTATTCATTTAATGTATATGAGTACACTGTTGCTGTCTTCAGATACACCAGAAGAGGGCATCAGATCCCATTACAGATGGCTGTGATCCACCATTTGGTTGCTGGGTGTTGAACTCAGAACCTCTGGAAGAGAACAGTCAGTGCTCTTAACCACTGAGCTATCTTCCCAGCCCTAAGATAAGTCTTTAAAAAAAATTTATTTGTTTGTTTGTTTAATGTATGCAAGTACACTGTCGCTGTCTTTGGACACACCAAAGAGGCATCATCGGATCACATTACAGATGGCTGTGATCCACCATTTGGTTGCTGGGAATTGAACTCAAGATCTCTGGAAGAGCACTCGATGCCCTTAACTGCTGAGCCATCTCTCCAGCCCTAAAAAAAAAAAAACTATTTTTAATACCCGTTCTTAAATACTTTAACCTCCCTTACAGCCCAAAGGTAGTGGGAAACAAAGGTTATCAGGATGTACAGGAAGGAGACCTGTGTAAAAATTGTTCTTTGAAGAAAATCCCATCTGTGATGTCAGGAAATCAGCTCAGTTCACAGAAATCAGCAGCAGCAGCTCGATCCACTCACAAATACTCACACATACACGTGCAGTCCAGCTCAGTAGTGTCGGGATAGCAAACATGAATCAGCAGGGGTGACACTACCTAGCAGAGACAGCCAGGCCTCTGCCAGATTGGCACAAATCAGAAGGAGGACTCAGGACCACCAGGGATGCCAGGAGTTCATAGCTGTGCTTCTCTCAATGAAGTGAAGATCAACGAAGCAGTGAACTCAAGACCAAGAAGCCTTGCAAAGCTAGCTATGCAAGCCCTCTCTGAGCCCACTGAGTCCTATTTATACTCCCTCCAAATACCACATGTCCTTCCACAGGTCTTGCCTTACCACATGAGTCTGTCTTAGCAAAACTCCATGTGAGCCTGTATCAGCTGACATCACTCTGCCAATCGGCCCGAGTCGGCAGAAGCAGCCAGAAGCAGCAAGAAGCCGCCAGAACACCATCAGAAGTTATGGAGTCACAACAAATGGAGCTCTGTGATGCAATGTAAGGTGAACCAATACATGTGTGTTATTAGCTAAGAATTCTTCATCAAGCATGCTTTCATGTTCTCACTTTAGCAAAACATCCTTTCACTTGTGTCTGCTTCATGAAAACACTACTCCTTTATGAGTCTGCCCCAGCAAAATACCATCAGAACACAACTGACTTTCCAAAGAAACCATACGTTTCCACTAACTAATGAACTGACTAATGAGCTACCACAGGGAGATTTCCTTGGGGTAAGGAGCTAGTTGTCAGGCTACAATTAGCTTAGCTGTCAATATGATCAGAGACCTGAGAAGGATAAGTTATAATCTAGATGTCATATATTAATTAAAGTGACAGAGATTAGCCTATGGTCCACTACCTAAACAGTTCCCTCAGTTTCCCTTGGTCTACATCACGACATGGGAAGAAGCAGTCTAGCCATAGGCTCAGAAGATGAGAGGATTTTTTTTCCCACTGTGGAAGAGGAACATGAGAGAGATGACTTCACCTTATCTTAGGCAATAGGTAACACTCAGCTCACCAGATGTCCTCCATTTGTCCACAGTTCAGGTCAAATCCTGGCAGCAGACAAGGCATAGGGCAGTCTTGCCCAATGGTTGGTGAACCACAATCCAGATGGAGTCCTTTATTGCTGTGCCCATATCTTCTTGGAGACCTTGAGGGAGAGGTCACTGTTAGGATTTGGGAGTCTCTATCACAGTAAGTTTAAACATTTAATGCTATATTCAGCAGATCTCTGACAGGATTGGGTGCTAGTGCCCATTAAGTACATCCAAGTTAGACAATCTATGTCTGTTTCTGATTATCTAACCTTGTAATTAACTGTATTAGTTCTTAGCATGGCTTTAAATATATTTCTAAACACACTAAGGAATATGATGATTCATAAGGTTACTGATTATTAGCTTGCATTTTTAATTATAGCAGCTTCTATAAAACTAGAACTATTATAGCAGTATGCAAGACTAGAGTGTGTTAGGTTTGAGTCTTGAAAATCATGATTTTTTCAGTTGAAGCTCTTCTAGTATCAAAATAAAACCCTTTTAATCTATAAACATAGTAAATAAAGAGACTGGGATCTCTTTGGCCTTTATATGGTTTACCATTATAAAAATCTAAGGCTCTATTATAGCTTAATAACAGCAAAAACAAGGCTAAACGTATCTTTAAGACAGTTATCTTTAAACTTTATAATGTTGTAAACTTTTAAAGTAGTAATAAAATAGACCATGTTTCAAAAAGTGAAAGTGTAGGGTAACATTGCAAATAATTTACCAAAACAGGGTAGAAATCATACAAAAATCTTATCTCAATTGAAGATATCTTTCCTGATCTGATGAAGTCACATGTTGCTGCTCTTAAGCAAGATGGAAATCAAGCCATGACTTCCCATAACAGGGGTGACTGCCAGCCATGTGACTGCCCTTAACCAAGATGGAGATAAAGATAAGGATTTACCTCTCCATCCCTTAACAAAGTGACTAGTCATGAGTTGGTTACATGCCAGGATGGAATCATGTCACATGATTCAAGGTTAATTGAACATAGACTTTCCATTATTATTTCAACCATGGACTTTAAGAACTTTTTGGACAATGCCTGTGTCCAAAAAAGGTGAAAAATAACATATTTTCAGAACTAGCAGTAAGGTAAAATAGCATAAAATAGGAGCAGAACTGTATAAAACAGCTTTTTAAATTATCTATGTTTAAATAACATATAAATCTTTATTATATAGACCCAGTGGCCAGAAAAACCAAAGAGTGAATTGAGCCTGTAGCTGACTGGAGGAAAAGGAAACTATTCATTCACAGCCTCATGCAGTGGCTATATACTAGCAAAGAGACAAATGGTTGGACACACATTCTAAATTAGTTTTTGTTAATCTAAATAGACTTCCATGATCTTAAAATTTCATCATTATATAAGAAACACTTTAAACCAGGGTTGAATCATATACATAGCATATTGTAAAGGTATAATTTTGAATTTCTATCATCACATCAAAATACATATCAACCTAAAATTTGAGCCTTGTTGCTTTTTTATCTAAAGGGAGACTTCAATAATAAACAGAGTTAATTAGTATTAGGAAATTTTGTAATTGTTGCTTCACACCATGTGGTCATCTTAAGATGGTAAAGTCACATGGCAAGTTGTAAGCCACGTGGCCAACATGACTGCTAATATTTAAAATATTTTCATTAGATCTGTCTATTTTTATTTTTTCTTAAATGAGAGCTGTATCTAAATTTCATACACATATACACAGAGTTAAATCCAAGTTACATATGTGTAGAGTTGAATTTGAGTTACATACATACATAAATACTCTTAACAAGAGCTGAATAAAGCTAAATATTATTGTAGATTATATAGATTTTAACCCATATACAATGAACAATTTATAAATCTTTAGATGAGAGGTTGGGATTTTTTGTTTTGTTTTGATTTTGTTGTTGTTGTTGTTGTTATTGTTGGTTTGGGAAGGGAGAGAAACCTGTCTCTGCTCTTTGTTCTCAGCTCTTGAACTCACAAGAGTAAAAGGTTCACTACAAGTTTGCACATACATTCAGGTCATAAATTGAATAAGAGGTTCACAACAGAGAATATCTACATGCATATCCACTACAAGTAATTTTCTGGCTAAACATTCATCATTTGTTACTAGTTCTATACAGAGAGTCCTGAGGAGACTTAAACCTGGAGAGTTAAAGACCATAACTAAGTTATCCTCGAAGTTTTGTATAGATAAACCCAGTCGATATTTTATTTTCTGTCCTTGCACCTATAATAAATCCTTAGCACCTTTTTAATGACCTTTGGTTAAAGGTTTTACAACCTCTTGGAATGTACTCTAGGTTTTAATGCCCGTTTGCTATCTCAGAAGCAATTAACTCTTGACACTTGAAGATTGGCAGAGGTCTCATCACAGTTTTGACATCAGAAAAGATTTAATAAGCAGTCCTGTTATAAAAGAGACTCGGGTGTCTTTATCAGTGTTGCCAGTTTGAAATGATGGTGACCCTTGCATGCTGGTTGTTTCTGCAGAATAAACACTCTTTGTTCTTGCATACTATTTGAGTCTAGTGTCTTCCTTCAGTGATTCTTGAACACTAACAAGGTGATGATGTAAGCTGTTGCTAGGCAGCTCTTGGGCAGAGCCTAGCAGATCATCTGTAAGCTAACAGGGCATAAAATAGGTGTCTTGTGTCTGAAAACTCCTCAGTCACTCATTCTTTGTACTCTGACAAGTTGGCTGCACATAGAAATGTCTTTGGGGAAGTCTGAGGGTTGCAGTACAGAGTTATACTACAAATACAAATTTAGAGGGCAGTTTGATACTATGTTCTGTTAGCAAAATAATAGAAGCAAGTTTGCCCCTGAGACACTTACAGATTTTCAGTACCAGGCTTATGTTTCTCCCTGTGAGTGGTCCTTAAATCCAATTCAAACATGACTGGTTACCCCCATAACACTCATGCCAGTATTGACTTATGAGTATATCAGACTCAGGAGATGTCTTCTTACATCTCTCTGAGGATGGGAGAGCTTTGCAGCAAGAGTCTGAAGTCAGTCTTTCTGATTCTCAGACAAGATTCAGGGAAGGTGGCAGAGAGCTGATGACTAAGTTCCCAAGCAAGAGAGCCTGACATCACGATTGTTTGCTAGGTAAAGACTCAATGTCTCAGTAGGGTGCTAGTCAACATCTGTGAAAGAAGAGAGGAGGCCAATACAGATACTGTGGCCTGAGCAGCAGCTAGATGTTAACATTATAGTATTACAAGGGTGCTCTTTCAATCACTCCAAACTTTTCTCTGGGACCTACAATTAGGGAGTCCCAGGCTTCAGGTGACTGAGGTAGGATTCAAATTTCAAGCCAAGTTCTGAAGAGCTTCCTTTATGGCTGCCAGCCAAAACACCTCTGGGGTGTTTACAGAGTGCCCTTGGAGTACCTCAAGGATCCTCAGGACTCTCTGTATAGACAGCTTGAGACAGTGCAGATGCTATACTTCTCAGATCTAAGTTCTTTCCTCCAGGGCCACCATCTGTGCATCCTCGAGGCCATAAGAGTGTTCTGCCAGGAACTGGCAGTGAAATTGTAGGTCACCCACCACCAAATCATCCTCCTCCTTCTATGCCTTCTACAAGCTAAGAATAGCTGAGGCCTATCCCCTAAGGCTTGCAGTAGAGAACTATACTATCCCTAGGTTCATTTCATGACCTTCACCCTATATCTTCCCTATGCAGCAAAACTAGGTCTATTGTATAGATTGGCCAAATAGGAGAAAGCAAAGGTCTCACTAGACACTAGGCAAGGGGTTTCTGGACACAACCTAGCCCATAAAGCAACCCAATTGGCTGCCTTAAGGAAGAAAGGCAAGGCCATCCCAGAGTTACCTTTGTAACAGGTTGTGAGATCCCCAGTGACAGCTTGGGGACTGCACTGCTTCATGAGCAGAGAAGGCAGATATAAACTCCAGACAGTATGCGAAAGGTAACAGGCATACTGGGCAGTTTGCGGTAGAACCCCATAGGACACTGGAACTTTTATATCCATGAGTCTCATCAGATGGTGACAAAATACTTCTACTTCCCAAGTTCTGAAGATACAAAGAGCCATGACTGGACCTACCCCAACCTGTTAGGGACACACAAAGCCTTGGGAGCTCTGGGGTTCAGATTGGTGACAGGTAACACCAGTGGAGCCACCCCTAAGGCTGAAGGCTAAGCCAGACATCCTTTGGCCCAGAGAGGGTCACATAGGTGGCAGGGGTCCTCCAAACCTTCAACTGGAAATGTGCTCTGGCCCCCTTGTTAGAAACGTAGAAGCCAGGCTCAGAGAGATTGTCCTGGAAAGGAGTAGCATCTTTGAGATAAACCCTTCTAATCTTTAAAAGCTTTCTGTTTCCAGTGGCCCTGGGCACATAGGGCAGTGACCTTCACTCTATATCTGGCTTCAGCTCCTGGGGCCAGAGTGCCTGTAGCCCTTCAAACAGTGAGTTACATGTAAATCTCAGGTCCATCCCAGCGTCTCAGATGCCTGTGGGCAGAGGCTTCTGGCCAAAATCAAAGATATACATGCTTATAAGGATCTCGGAGGTGACAGAGGCCACCTTAGGTCTTTGTGAGCACTTAGAATTTTGAGGGCTAATCCCTTGAGACTACAGCTCATCCAGTGAGAGATGTCAGCCTACAAGCTTTGGAAAACAGTAGCCTATGTCTCCCAGCAGAGCTTAGAAGAGGTTATAAGGATTTCAGATTAATCTGTGTATAGAGTTTCTGATGGGCTTAGACTGGAGCTCAGGGTCACCTGTCTTCCTTTCAAGATTTCTTTGACTGATTCTGGAGAAGTGATTCTGTGGTTTAAAATCACTGGGTACTCTTCCAGAAGACCTGAGTTTGGTTTACAATACCTAGACGACTGTTAGCAACCATCTGTAACTCCACTTGATGCCCTGGTCTGGCCTCCATGGCCACTGCATATACATAGTGCACAATCATACATACAGACAGAACACCCATACACATGAAATAAAATAAGTACATCTTAAAAACATAAAAATAAATGAATCATTCTTTAAAAAAAAGATTCCTCTTATGCTGTGCAGAAGAACCTGCCTTCCCTGGCTCAGAACAGCCCAGTGTGGCTGCAATAGCAACTGTAAGTAAGGGCATGATTGTCCTCGCTGTTGAGTTGAAGTGCAGGAGTTGAATGGGGGTGAAGTAACATGTCAATGGAGGGGGGACAGCCACTCATGTGGGGTAAAAGTCACCTATATGAGGAAAGAGAAATTTCCAAAAGGTAGCACATAGCTGATCTATGGTGAAAGTGTGGCCAATAGAGCGCAAAGTCAAGTCATCCAGCAGGCCTGACTTGCACTGGAAACTTCATCTTTTACACTGTGATGGTTTGAATAGGAATGGCCCCCATAGATTCATGTGTTCAAATGCACGGCCATAGGGAGTGCCACTATTAGGAAGTGTGGCCTCGTTGGAGGAAGTGTGTCACCGTGGAGGCAGGGCTTTGAGGTCTCATGTAAACCAACTACACCTAGTGTGGGACACAGTTCCCTTCTACTGCCCATGGATTAAGATGTAGAGCTCTGGCTGGAGAGATGGCTCAGCAGTTAAGAGCACTGACCTTCTAGAGGTCCTGAGTTTAATTCTCAGCAACCACACGGTGATTCACAACCATCTATAATGGGATCTGATGCCCTCTTCTGGTGTGTCTGAAGACAGTGACAGTATACTCACATACATTAAATAAATAAATAAATAAATCTTTAAAAAGAAAAATAAAAAGATGTAGAACTCTCAGCTCCTTCTCCAGCACCATGTCTGCCTGTACACACCACCGTATCCCACCACGGCAATAATGGACTAAGTCTCTGAAACTGTACACCAGCCCCAATTAAATGTTTTCTTTTGTAAGAGTTGGCATGGTCATGGTGTCTCTTCACAGCAGTAAAACCCTAAGACATACACATTCCCTAGATTTGTGGCTTTCCTTCAGTCTTTATGTACATTGCTTGTTCCTGCCCTGCCAGACAGTGCATTCTTGGTTCGCCTGGGCCTACAGTCATCTGATGACCTCTCCTACGTCAGTTTAACTGCTGTGCTGGTTACTGCTCTGTACTAGTTAGTTTCATGTCAACTTGACACAAGCTTGTCCTCTGAGGGGGGCAGGATCTCAATTGAGAAAATGCATCCATAAAATCAGGCTGCAGGCAAACCTGTAGGGCATTTTCTTAATTAGTGATTGATATGAGTAGGCCTAGGCCATTGTGGGCAGTGCTGCCCCTGGACTGGTGGTCTTGGGTGCAGATCCCCAACAACCACATTGAAATCCAGGCATGCTGTCAAGTACTGTTACTGTAGCTCTCAATGGGAGAGTCCTAGGGAGCTCACTGGCTACCCAGTGTAGCCAAAAGGTGGAACTACAGTCCATCTTGTCTCAAAAACTATGGTAGAGTGAAGCGGAAATTTCTGGTTTCTTTGGACTTAGTTGTGTCCTGTGACGCTTTTCTAGAAACTGTCTTAATGAGAGGATGCTTTTGCTGAAGCAGATGCTTGGGAGAATGTTTTGCTAGGAACAGACACATGATGTTGTTCTGGAAGCAGCCTCAAAAAAGGTCATGTGATGTTTTGCTAGAGCAGATGCTTGAGAGAACACGTGATGTTTAGAAAGGACATAAATATAACCAAATGGACAGTGGACGGTGCTGGATGTGTTGATACACCTTACCATTCCTTGCAGGTCATTGTTGTGACTTCATAGAGAGAAATGCACCAAAATAACTTCTGGTAGTGTTCCTGCAGCTTCTTGCCACTTCTTCAAACTCAGCCCAATTGGCAGAGCCGCAAGATTTCTTCTAGATCAACCTACCTTTGCTGATTGGCGAATGGTGTTTGCGAGTCAATCAAGCTGCTGCTGCTGCTGGTTCATATGAACTAAGCTGCTAATATCCTGACAATGCAAATTGGATTTGCTCCAAAAAAATTTCTAAACAGGTCCATATCCTCCTCTGCTCTATGAACCTTTCCTTTCTGCTCCCTCTGGTGGGTGGTGGGCTAGGAGGGACATTAAAGCGTTTAAGAACCCTTATTAAAAGTAAGTTTTGAAAACTCTAAGCCTGGAGTAGAGAGTGATAGAAGAAGAGATCCCAATGGACAAACCTCTAGCTTCCATATATGACTACACGGTGACTATGAGTGCACCTGAACACACACACATGCATGCACATGTGAACACACACAACACACACACACACTGAGGGTAAGAGATGGAGGAGGGAAGGAAAATAAACAGCATGTCTAAACATTGAAATTCTGTTATAAATACTTAGAATCCTTAAACCTGAACACAGACAGCCTAGGAAGTCGGGAGCTAAGCCCAAGGCCTAGGACATTAAACAAGCAGGAGCCCTTAGCAAACTCAACCTACCTTAATGTACACACACACACCACAGAGACACACACACCACACACACCACAGAGACACACACACCACACACCACACACACACAGACACACACACACACCACATACACACACACAGAGACACACACCACATACACATACACAGAGATACACACACAGAGACACATACCACAGACACACACACAGAGACACACACCACATACACACACCACACACACAGAGACACACATAGACACACACACACCACATACACACAGACACACACACACCACATACACACACACCACACACACACCACATACACACAGACACACACACACCACATACACACATACACCACACACACACACCACATACACATACCACACACACCACACACACAGAGACACACACAGACACACACACACACCACATACACATATACCACATACAGAGAGAGATACACACACCATACACACAGAGACACACACCATACACACAGAGACACACACCATATACATACACACACCACACACAGAGAGACATACCACACACACACACACACACACACACACACACACACACACACACTGAACCATCTGCTGCCATGACCCTGACTCAACAAGCACCCACAGGGAGAGATGGAGATAGACATAAAGAGAGAGAGAGAACTAATGAAGCATATAGGGTATATATAATGAAATGGTTTTTAGAATGGTTGAGACAAAGGAAATAAGATGTAGACTTATGTAGCTGGTATAGGAGAAGTATTGTGGTGGTTTGAATATACTTGGCCCAAGGAGTGGCACTATTAGGAGGTATGTCTTTTTTGGAGTGTGGTCTTGTTGGAGGAAATGTGTCACTGTGGGGGTGGGTCTTTGAAAGCCTCCTCCTAGCTACCTGGAAGACAGTCTGCTCCTGGCTTCCTTGGAATGAAGATATAGAACCCTCAGGTCCTCCAGCACCATGCTTGCCTAGACACTGCTGTGCTTCCCACCATGATCAGGACTGAACCTCTGATCCTGTAACACAACCCCAATTAAATGTTGTCCTTTGTAAGAGTTGCCTTGATCATGATATCTCTATGTTTGAATGAAGTTTTTGTTTTTAATTTTAAAAAGAGGCAGCTTTAGGGAGAAAACTATCATCTCAGGACTAAAATATTCAGGTGCTATGATTCCCAAGTTGATGAATGGATACATCAAAAAACCAAGCCAAAACTTTGGCAAGCTTTTAATGGAGATTGACATACTACTAATTCTAGAATGCTGTTGCCCACCTCTCTGCAGTATGTTGGGCCTTTGTCAGCCCTACTAAAGAGCTAGCAAGGAGGGGTACAAGATAAGCAACTCTAGGGACACATAGAAACACCAAAATCTGTGATATGTATCGGCTTCTAAGAGCTCATACAGTAAGACCTAAAGTTCTTATGAGATTACTCAAAACACACAGCAGCAGGGCCTCCTGTGACTACACATGTGCTAAGTGTTTTCGAGATGAGATCACATGCGCTTTCCTTACTGAGGAGCAGAAAATTGATGTAAAAGTGTTGAAGACACAAGCCCAGAGTCAGAGAGTGACTGAAAAATGGGGTGTTTTTAAGTAATAGAAACCAAGGCTTGTTCCATGCTTCCATACCCGAACAAGGCCAAACCAGACAAGATCCAGCACCAAGAAAGGTGAGTGGACACAAAGTTCCACCCCTAACCAAGGAGCTATTCAAAATTGATACCTCTTGGGAAAGGGAAAATCAGTTTTCTCCAGTGGAATGACACTGGATAGTTAGTCACAATCCAAGACAGGGCAGGTGCTCAGGAGGAGCTGGCTAACACACACACACACACACACACACACACACACACACACACACACACA
>JANHMN010000007.1:54894293-54924293 GCA_030674055.1 Rhabdomys pumilio | reverse complement strand
TGCATTGAGAAAGTCACAGAACTTAAACTCTAAACTCACTTTAATTCTAGCCAATGGTTTTCATTTGTCCTGAAAGCTCCTTCCCACTCTCCAAAGTTTATATATATCCCTGGTTCACCCCAATAAAGTGTATGTGTTCAAGTCCAACCCTAATAAAGATATTTGCACAAGGTAATGTCTTCTCAGAGAGTTGATTCATTGAAGATTGCCTTTGTCTAAAAGAGATGTAACACTTAAGATCCTTGGAGAAGCCCCACACGCACGCCCAAACATGATCACTCCGAGCTGACCTGGATCCCACAGAACCCCACCCATTCCAGACTCTGCTTCATCTTTCCAGCCCAGTGTGCAGCTCATCTGGACACTTTGAGAGGAAAGATGCAGAGGAATCTGAAGCGTAGCTGGACCCCCAAAAATACCGAACCCAAACTCCCATTGCTACAGAACCTATTAGATGATCATTCCGGAGAGTCAACAGCAACAGGGCTTTCCATAGCATCAACAAGTATCAGATCTGTCTCCTTAACATTAAAATCATTCTTAATTTTTAGTATGTTTTGTAATTGTAGTTTCCCAGTTTGGTTTGGTTTGGTTTGGTTTAAAGCAAATGAAAAACGATTTACATATTATGGAGCCTTTCCCACTTTGGAACCAAAGTCTTAATTTTATAACTTTGTCTAGTCTTTCTTTAAAAAATAAATGTAGTGTCAAAACTGACAATTTAATACATAAACAAGTTTTTAAATTTTATTAAAGTACATGCTTAGGTAGAAACATTGGTGAGTTCTTCATAGAAGAATTAATACTAACACTTTTTTAAAACAACTCCATAAATAAATAAGGAAAACCAGAATGCTAAAATAAAGTCCTTTTGTGAACCCAAACTAACTGATCCTAAAACACAATGAAGACATAAAAGAAAAGGAAAATTACACACCAATCTTCCTGATGGATATCGATGCAATTATTCCCAATAAAGCACTCAGAAATCTATAGTACTGTCACATGAAGTAGGAAGGCCAAACTCCTGCTGCCGTTAACTCACTCTCAATAGGCTAATAGAAAAGAAATCCTAAGAGTTCCAGTCTAAAAGAAGCCTGAAGACATCATGAGCAATGCCATTCTCCTCTACACAGAGCTGCACAGCAAATCTGGGAACAAGGAGGAGTGAGGAGCTTTTGCTTTAATCCATCTGGCACTGGGGTCTCACAGGGGAGAAAATTGTTTCTCTGGCCCTGTTGACTCAGAACAGAACAGAAAGACTGGATTGGGTATTATCAACCTAAACCCACATTTGCTTCCAACATGTTTTGTGATGGGGTGTAGTTTCCAATGCCTTGCTGTCTCTGGCATATGGTTTTAGACCTGAGGACCACATTGTGCACATGCACATTATTCTGGGTCATGGTTGTCATAAAGGACAAATAGGGAGCATAGTCTGGCCAGAGCTGCACATTGAGGTAGGCTTGTAGGATGGGATAACACTGGAAGTCCAGGATAGAGTAAGGCTGCAATGCTTTCTTGAGAAGCCAGTTAATTCTGAGCAGGTTGAGCACGGGTATATAAGCAGAATGAGCACACAGCTGTAAAAGATTCCAAGCGCATTAGTTACTTGATTATTTACTTGATTACGTGTTGGATAAGATTGACTTTTACCAGGAAAAATAAGCATTCCCACACAAACTGAATTCAAGAACATTTCAAAAAACATGCTACATGCTGGACACAATAACATCTGATTTTCCCAGAACTCAAGAGGAACAAGCAGGTAGATCTCTGTGAGTCTGAGGCCAGCCTGGTCTACACGGTAAGTTCCAGGCCAACCAAGGTTACACAATGAGATAATGTATCAACAACCAATCAACCCCAAACAAATAAGAATTAAATCACCCCAAATCATTCTCCACGATCAAATTGGTTTTATTCAAAACATGCAGGCATAGTTTAGTGTATGCATAAATGAGTTAATGTGTATCATATCCCATAAACGGACTAAAGAACAAAAGTCACATATCTATCTAATTGTTTTTTAAATACTTGACAAGGTCCAGCATTCCTTCACAACAAAAACCCTAAAAAACTCAGAATAAAAGGAACATATTTCAATATAACTATATTAGTTATTTTCCATTGCTGTAATAAAGAACCATAACCAATGCAACTTACAGAAGGAGACCTTTAATTTGGCTTAGTTCCAGGGAGTTAGAGTTCATGACAGTATATTGTAGGAGGCTGAGGGCTCACATCTCAAACAGTCAACAGGAGGCAGAGAGAGCTAGCTCAAAACGGTGAGTTTTTGAAACCTCAAAGACCTTCCCAGTAAGAGACTTCCTCCAGTAAGGCCACACTTATTAATTGGCCCCCAACAGCCACTACCTGGGGATCAAGTATTCAAATATCTGAGCCTCTAGGGTCCATTCTCGTTCAAAATCACCACAATAATAAGAGCTATCTATCACAAATATACAGCCGAGATTGTGCTAAATGGAGAAAACTAAAAGCATTTCAATTAAAAACAGGAACAATCTCCTCAAAAGACCTCCATGGTCCGTGCTGCCACCTGAAAACACGTGGATGTCTGTGGCCTTGACTGACACCAGAATCTATGTTGATGTCCATGGTTCATGTTACCACCAGGGCCCATATCGATGTCTGTGGTCTGTGCTGCTGCCTAGGGCCATGTTGGTGTCCGTGTGCCATACTGCCACTGGAAATATGTTGGAATAAACTAATCAAGGAGCTGAAAAGCCACTATAGTGAAACTTTAAGACTGACTAGCTAGAGGGATGTGTAGCTTTAATTTTTTTCAAGCCTTATTTTTAGTGATGGTTCTTAAACATTTTAACCTCCCTTGTAGCCCACCACCCACCAGAGGCAGTGGGAAAGAAGGGATACGGGGAAGAAGACCCATTTAGAAAGGTTCTTTGGAGCAACTCCCTTCTGTGTTTGGAAATCAGCAGATCAGTTCACAGGTCAGTAGCAGCAGCTCAACCCACTCGAAAACACTTCGTGGATACACCGGCAGTCCAGCTCAGTAGAATGGGAATAGCAAACACAAATCAGCAGTGGTGGCACTACCTAGCAGAGACAGCTAGGCCTCAGCCTCAGCACGAGTCAACAGGATAGCCAAGGCCAACAGGAATGCTAGGAGAAGTTCTTGGCTGTGCCTCTCTCTCAGTGAAGCAAAGATCAGTGAAGACGAGACCTACAAGAGTTGCACAGCTAACGCTGTGTCTTAGTTAGGGTTTTACTGCTGTGAACAGACACCATGATCAAGGCAACTCTTATAAGGACAAAATTTAATTGGGGATGGCTTACAGGATTAGAGGTTCAATTCATTATCACCAAGGTGGGAAAATGGCAGCATCCAGGCAGACATGGTGCAGGAGAAGCTGAGAGTTCTACATCTTCATCTGAAGATTGCTAGCAGAATACTGGTTTCCAGGCAGCTAGGATGAGGGTCTTAAAGCCCACACCCACTCCAACAAATCCACACCTACTCCAACAAGGCCACACCCTCCAACAGTGCCACTCCCTGGGCCAAGCATATACAAACCATCACACTCTATAAGCAAGTCAAGCTCAGCATCTGTTGCTGTTCATTGAGTCCTATTTATACTATTTCCAAACATTATCTGTCCTCCATGTGTCTTGCTTCAGCACATGCATCTGTCTCAGCTGACATCACTCTGCCAATCAGCCCAAGTCTGTGGAAGTGGCAAGAAACTGCAGCACACCACCAGAAGTTTTTTTGGTGCATTTCTTTCTATGGAGTCTTGACAAACTACACAAGGACCAACCCCAAGCCTCAGCGCAGGAATCAAAGGAGCAAATGATCACAAGTATTCTTATTGTCTGTGCTGAGGATAATCCCCCTGGCTTGGCATAGTACAACTGACCTCAGGGGCCATGCCCATCTGAGTACCCCATTACCTTGGTAGCTAGAGAAGGGATCAGGAACCATCACGTCAGACACCTCATGAAGCAGGCCACTTCATGCCATTCAGTCTGGAACACCCTGTTATTAATAGTTCAGAAACATGGAACCCAAGACCACAGATCAGCACAGGGCTTAAGGGAGGTGAACGAGTGGGTAGAATATACTCACCAACTTCCACAAATCTGTATGCTCTGCTGAGCACACTACCACCTGAGTGTAAGGTTCATACTCGGCTAGATCTAAAAGGTGCCATCTTTTTCAATTTCTTGTCAAAACCAAGTCAGCTCAACTTTGTGTTTAAATGAGCTGGTCTTGAACTAATGGGACAACTGAGCAGGATTTCACCACCACAGGGATTCAAGAAATCCCCTACCATCTTCAATGAGGCCCTTAACCAGGACTTAAGCTGTCTCCTCAGTGAGTAAACAAAAGTCACCTTATTCAAATATGTGGATGACTTATTAACTACTAAGGGTAAGGAAAACTGTTTAGAGACTACTCAAGGACTCTTAAGAACTCTGGCTCACCAGGCAGTGGTGGCGCATGCCTTTGATCCCAGCACTTGGGAGGCAGAGGCAGGAGGATTTTTTGAGGCCAGCATGGTCTACAGAGTGAGTTCCAGGACAGCCAGAGATACACAGAGAAACCCTGTCTTGAAAAACAAAAACCAAAAAAAGACAAGAAACAAAACAACAACAACAAAAAAAGTCCATATAAAGGCCATAATGAAGATCCCTAATCCAACCACAAAGAAGCAGATTAGAGAATTCTCAGGGACCATTGAATTTTACAGCCTCTATATACTGCAAAAAATTGCTAGAATCCTGTTCTTGGCCATAACAGGAGGCATCTTGAAATGGGCTGAGGAATACAAAAAGGCTTTTAAAACTTAAAAGAGGCTCTTACACAGGACCCCCCTTAACCAAGCCTTTCTGTCTGTATGTCTCATGTTCACATACAAGGATGTTAACAGAGATGCCTTTTAATATCAGAAGGAAAAGCCCAGGGTCTCAGAGCCCCTTGGAGAGAAGAAGAATACAATCTGGACTGAGACTAAACAAAAGGTGTTTGAGAGTTTGAATTCCATGCTAACCTTAGAATTTCCAGATGTTTTGAAACATTTTCATCTGTTTTCCCGTGAAACAGAAGATAAAAGGGGTTTTCACACAAACTTTGGGGACATGGAAATGCCCTGTGACATATTCATCCAAATGACTGGACCCTGTAGCCACAGGTTGGCCTACCTATCTAAGAGTTGCGGTGACTACTGCTAGTTTAATGAAGGAAAGCAAACAAGTTAACTCTGGGTTAAGATCTTAGACTCTTAGCACCCCACAACAGTTAAGAATCTCCTCCAAGGAGCACCAGATCATTAACTGTCTAAATGACTGTGTGACCCAGGCTCTACTCCTGGCTCACCCTCGAGTCCAGTTTGAGAAAGTCATCAGTTAGGCTAGTGTCTTGCCTGATGATGTAGTTGCTCACCCATGAATGTCAGGTTGTTACTTTAATAGAAATGATTTGGGCCCAAAGCCAGGTTTCTCAGCCTGGAGAGCAGAACTGACTGGCCTGACCCAGACTCTCAGACAGGGAAGTGGAAAGTCCACCACCACATACATGGATTGTCAGCCAGGATGCTTTCACTTCCAGGCATGTCTATGGAGTGATCTATAGAGAAAGAGGGCTTCTCACTGTGTGATTAGTCATCATGTCTCACAAGATCTTCTGGGATGGGGACATTTGAAGTCATTCCTTCCTTGGTAACCTTGATAGTTTTATAGAATCCTTGGGTATCAACTTGCATTTACTTATATTTTCTTCATAACTAGACTGGAGGTATGTGTTTTGGAGAGATCACTGAGGAGCAGAATCTTCTATCACACAGAATCAAGAGCACAAACTATTAATGAGGTCATCACTCTACAGGAATGCCATTATTTGTCCTCAGAGCACTCATGACACTTCTCCACACACAGCACCCTTTGGAAGGAAGTTTTACTTTGCACTGCTCTAGGCTGGGAGGAATAGTCATTCTTTACCTCCTATAAGATGGCAAAATTACTTTATATATTTGGGTTCTTCTGCATTAGATCTGTCTCATCTCCTTCATATTTGTACATGTGTCTACAACATGTGTATTTTCAATAAATAACTGAAATCACTAAAGCGCCGTGAAAAAAAAAGTCTTGGTCCTCTACAGGCTATCTGGCTTCCCCTATAAATTGCTGTCCTCTACTGCTGGCCTTCTGACCTGGCTGTCCTGCAAACAGTGGGATATATTGATATTCTGATGATATACCATGACCCAGTATGACCTGAGACTCCACTGTAAAGAATAAATGGACAGCTCAAACCCACAGGTTGATGGAGGATATCAGAAGGAAAAATCATTCTCCCATAAGCAACAGGCAGGCTTCTGGTAACTAATCTTCACCAGGCTACTCAGCTGGGTCCACAAAACCTCTGAGTAGCTAAGACAGCCTAGTGCAGGATACCTCAGCTAGATTTCAGGTTTGTGCACAAGTGGATCCAAAACAGATAGTCCTTATGCAGAAAACAGTCCCCACGAACTCCAGGAAAACTGACTTCACCAAGAAGCAGCCTGCTGAGAAAGGATAAACGTACTTCCTTGTTTTTATAGATACCGTCTCAGGGTAGGTGAAAGTACTCCTTACCCAGACTAAAACTGATCAGATAGTGGCTTTAAAAACTCCTCCAGGAACTGGTCCCCTGGTTTGATCTCCCCTAGCAATGAGGTCGGACAATGGCTTGCCTTTCATAGCCACAATTTTCCAATTAATAGCTAAAGCTTTTGGACATAGATTGAAAACTTCATTGTCATTGTAGACCTCAGGGCTCTGGGCAGCTAGAAAGAATAAATAGGATATTCAAGAAACCTCTAACAAAACTCTCCCTAGAGAATTAGGAAGGACGGATAGGCCTCCTCCTTTCTTTGCTTTGCTTTGGCTCACTTGACCCCATATAGGGAGGGATTTACTCCACTGTGAGACGATGTTTGGAAGACCTCCCCCACAGCTTTCCAGGTTCAGAGACCAAGATGGACAGAACTCCCTAACCATTCCTTTCTCAGGCCACTGGGGCCCTCCAGTTCTCCATAAAGGCTATGCATTGGACTATCCAAGAGATCCAGCTGACCCCTGGGTCCCCTACCAATTTCCTCTGTTCCAGACCAGGGATACTGTCTATGTCAGGCAGATAATGAAATGAGCACTAAAACTAACTTGGAAAGGACTCTATGCAGTGATTTTTCTCCACTTCTATGGCTGTGAAGGTAGCTGGCATTGCACCATGGATCCACTTCACCCAGGTCAAGAAGGCAGAAGCCATGGATGATGCCAAATGATCTGTCTCCAGACTATGAACCTGTTGAAATTAAGGTTTCATTGGGTCCCCAGGCCTTGCCTCACTACCTCCTCCTGAGTTGCGTTTAGCACTATGGGCATGAATACTGGGTCGTGGTTCAACCCCCACAGCCCTCAGGCCTGGACTGGAAACTGAGGAAGCAGATACAGGAAGGCGTTAGCTGGCGTGACTACAGACCAGCAACCCATAGTCCAACTTGACCTTTACTTGCTGATGTCCACTTTAAGTGTATTGTTGTATGGAAAAAATGAAAGATATGGGCGGTGGTGGCACACGCCTTTAATCCCAGCACTTGGGAGGCAGAGGCAGGTGGATTTCTGAGTTCGAGGCCAGCCTGGTCTACAGAGTGAGTTCCAGGACAACCTGGGCTATACAGAGAAACCATGTCTGGAAAAAAAAAAGTGTCTTGTTGTATGGAAAAAGGGAAAGATATAGGAATTTATCATTTGACATAAAATACAGAGTTTACAGTTCTATGCATGCAGCTGTGGCCCCTAGTTCTAGAAACAAGGGAGTTTCTTGTATAAAAACTGAAGTTTCCTGAAAAAAATACTTTTAAAAATTCTGGCTTTTGGGAAACAGAAAAAAAAAAAAAACTGGGGAAACAGACTCTACACCACAGGAAGGGACCCTGAAAATAGAGTTAATTCTCAGGCCAGAAATCAGCCAGGGTATACAACACCCAGCTCCTATACCACATAGGGATAGGAACTAACCACACTATCAGCCCATTGACTGACAGAACTCACTGTGACTGTGGGCAGCCCAAATTAAACTTAGAGGACTAATAAGGGGGCTAAACCTTGTCTAATATCCAAAAGTTTTAACCTAGGCACATCCTATTATTCTGATGTCTGCTATTCTGCTTCATGGGTTAAATCATCTGGAGAACAGCAGTATTACTGAGCCCCTGAGACTACTTGGTGGATATGTACCAAGGGTTTGACTAAATGTGCCTCTTCTGATGCTTCCCAAACTAAGTAGACAGGTTGACCGTGACCTAGAGGTATTACAGGTTTCCATTAAAGAATTAAAACAACAGTTAGACTTCCCTGCAGTTTGGAGAGGCTTAGACTTCATATGAGACAAAGGAAACAATGTATGGCTTTGGGGGGAACCTGCTGTTTCTGTGTTAATTGATTAGGAGTAATTAGAGAAAAATCTCGCCATGGTTGGGGAAATAATTGTCTCTGTTCTCTTGGTCCCCCTGACTAACTACTCTGCTATCAACACTGGCAAGGCTTCTAATTCTCATTCTGATTGAAATAACAGTGAGGTCCTGCATTTTAAACTAAGTCGGGATGAGTCCATGGTTTGATTCATCCACTAAGACCAGCAGGAAATGTAACAGGGCCCCAGACCTTACTCCATGACTCCAAGTCAGAAGTGCCATTTGGGCTGTAAAATTTAGCATGTAGATAGCACCACCTTGCCAAAAAATAAAAACAAAAACCTAATCCATTAAAGTCTACAGTTCTGGGAAATTTCCTGTATGTACTATTTTGTTTTATTTTGCTTTTTGGCTTCAGTAGTTCTGCTTCTTGCTAAATGTTCTTGTTAACTGAAGTATATCAACCCAAGACAAGGGTTTTGTGCTTAAAAATTCACCCTGACAAAGTCTCAGGGCTACACTAGGATCCTGAACACCTACGGTAGTCACTAGCAGGCTAAAAAAAGATCTTCTATTGGCTTAACCCTATGTCTGAACAGTCTTCTCTGGTGAATACCCCACAACAAAACCATGTGACCAGTGTACACCACTGCGGTGTTATCCAGAAGTCTCCTAGTAATTACATTGTAGAGATGAATACACATTGTTCCCTGCACAGCTGTTCACCATAAGTAAGTTATGGGACCAATCTCGGTGATCCAAAAGATGGATAAAGAAAATGTCGTATGTAGTGCTGGGGTCTAGGAATTGCCACACAAACCACTCAAACACTGACCTCAGCCAAATAGAAATGGTTTATTGAATGCCACACCCTAAGACTGATCAATCAGGGACATGATTCAGGCTTGGGAGCTGAACCATGACCCCGAGTTAAGGTCGTTAGGGCTTTTTAAATCTGAGATCTACAAACATCTGTGCCAAGTTATTACACCAATCAGGATTTAGGGATGGGGGATTTCCTTAGGAACACATCCTTGTACAATTATCCAGTTGCCATTGGTTGGGGTATTCATCTGTGGCAGGAGACTTGCCTTGCCTAGTCTTCATGTTCTAACTTGTCCACCAGGATGGGGCTTGTCTAACCTTCATGTCTTTATTTGCCAACCAAGAAGTCAGTTGCCCACGTACACGTTTCTTTCTGCCAAGTAGGAAGTCAGTTCCCAGGGAGGTCTTGGGAACTTAAACTTTATTTGACCCCTACTCAAAATGAAAATCTTGTTAAATAGATGTCTTGTTGTTAAATAGATGTCTCTCTTGTGTTGTGGTCCATCCCAGTGGCAGGTTATAAAGGCAAATACCATATAAATTTAGACATAGGTGTAGGAAGTGCTGGTGGGTGGTTGGTTTGGGTCCAAGTTTATTGTGAGTAATTATACAAAAGAGTTCTACTGACTTTTATCGTTATTGGTTTCCAGGGGCACAGAACATAACAGGATATGTAATCAACCTATGTGTGAGAAAGTCTCGTAGTAACAGTAGAAACAACATATAAGGAAGTTTTCTTACAATCAGTAACAAAACAAAATGGCAGGCTAGCCAGGTAACAGTTACCTAGTCTTTAACATGTAGCACAATACAATCCTTTTCACAATTAAAGAAGTATTACTTCATATCATGTTAAGAAAAAATGGGTGGAGTTGGGGATATCATATTAGGTCAATTAGCATAGTCTAAGAGACACAAGATAATACGTGCTTTCTTTCATGGTTTGTAATTCCTTAGAGTTGTCACTGTTGAAGCTTGCTTCCCTGCCCTGATCCCCTGGCGTTACTGCCCAGGCATAACTGTTGCCATTTTGCTTCAGACTTGTCAGACATCCCATCCCATATTGCTAACACACACCAAAAAAGCAGCTTGATTATAGACACAGATAAATAGTTTGGCTCAGAGCAAGCTTGAGAGGCTAAACCTACTCCATCTTGGAAAGGCCTCCATCTTAAAAGGAAAAAAAAGGAAAGAGAAAAAGAAAAGCCTGAGAACCTGCCCCTCAGCTGAACCCAAACTGCACTCAAGCACCAGGAAGGATCGACCCCTCGAGGTTGTCCTTGGCCAGAGTTACTCCCTAGCTACTTCCTATTAACAGTTAATCAAAGATTAGTCTGATTGTTCAGATGTATTTTCAGACCATTTGTGATTGTATATGGTTTTGCTTTGTTGGACCTGAAAGTCTCAACTCTGGGACACGCAGTGCACAGAGACAAGGAGGCCAAGATTGATGCAAACAGCAAGAGGAATTTTTATCCCGACGAGTCTGGGTCATTTCACTCTCACAGGAGGAAGGATCCCGAATTTCTGAAGCACACATCTTTTATACTTTAGCATAGGCAGACTTTAGCAACAGCAAGACTTGTTTAAGCCTAACTGGACACTTTGCTTACCCTTTAAACTTATTGGCCACACTCGCTCAGGCATTATTTCTGGTGGGCTATGTTTATCTAGGGCTGTGAAGGACACGGCTGGTTACTAATCAGTACACTCTGCGATTTTTCTCTGAATTTTTTTTTTTTTAACTTTCTCCCAGTTATCAGGAACAGCCTGACCAGTGGGGTGGTTGTGTCTTTTTAATTCACCCTTTCGGTTCCCTTGGTTGTTATGACGAATTTGTCAGGGTGGTCTCACAGCTTCAGAGCATCCACCTGTTGGCTTACAATACACATTCAATTAGATGCTTGCCAGGCTGGACCCCCCCCCCTCACTTACTTCCATTTCCTATACAATTTTGTCCGGATGAGAGTTTGGGGTTGCCTCACCAAAAACCATCCTGTGGGCTGGTGGTAAGCCCAAACTCGAGTTTGTACTAAATAGACCCTAATGTGATTACACTGGAAACAGTTCCTCGGTGCTCTTTTGGGGTTTAGGAACACTTCCTGGCACAAGGTCAAGTTGAACATATATCCTGTTCGGCCCAGAGGTTTGTTATCATGTTTTGAGGACTCTTGGAAATTCCCCAGCCATAGCCTTCACTCAGGGCCAAGCAAGACAGGGGTCGGCTTGAACTTTTATGTCTAAACTACTAAAGAAACGTGGAAGAGGGCCAACCACCTGCAGACCCCCTTGTATCTTCTTATGAGCTCATTATGGGTTTTTTTTTTCCTATATAAACTGATCCTGGACAGTGTTCATGTCTCAGCTTCCGGCTCCCAAGTTTGAGGCTGCACCCCCATCAAGTCTTGGAGTGTGAGTTCAATAAAATCCTTGTCTGGATGAGATCGGTGTTCCTGTGGTTTGTGGGGCAACTCCTGGACCATAAAGATCCCAGCCAATCATGTATACGCATAGGAAATGATGGATTATGCTGTTTTGTTAAGATGTCCTACTGTCAAACTCCTTTCTAACACTCATTTGTCTCCATAGACTTGTGCAAGTCTCACCCTTGGTCAGAAAAACGTCTTGTTGCAGAGGATGGAGGTTAATGCAGAACCAGAGCTATTCAAACCACTGAGAAAAGAGGCTGTGAATGAACCATCTACATGAATGATCCTCCCCCAAGGCGCAGGGAGCATCAGTGGAAGGACTGTAAGAGCCAGAGGAGAGAGAAGAAGGCTGTAGAAAGCTGGCTTCTGGACAGCACACGACTATTCCACACAAACTCACAGCAGCCATGGTTATGTGCACAAGCCCTCCACAAGATCAAGAGTTAAAAATTCTAACATGGGAGTGTGAGTAGTGTGCACATCTTTAATTCCAACAGTAGGGAGGAAGAGGTAGGTAGATCTCTATGATTTCAAGGCCATGCCAGCATACACAGAAAGTTCCAGGATAGCCTAGGCCACATGGAAACAACTACTCACATTTATTCATATATATATGAATAAATATTGAAAAACATTCCAACATAAAGAGAAGAAGGACTTTCAACGCACCAATCCTAACTGAAGAGCTAATGGTAATTACTGGCTTGGAGGAAGGGTCATTTTTATTGGGAAGGAGCAATGAGAAGTTGCCCAACACACAGTGAATCACCCCACACCGTGCACACCCCAGCAACACTGATTGGAATTAGTGGGTTATCAAAAATGAACAGACAAAGCGGGCTGGAGAAGTCTTTAAGAGTGTTTGGAGTTCTTCTGCAAGACCAAAACTCAGTTCTCAGTACCCACACTGGGTACCTCACAACTCCCTGTAGCTCCAACACTAGGGAATCCAACACCCTCTTCTGGCTTCACAAACACCCCAACACACATAAGACACACTCACACAGACACATAAGTAAAAAGAAAGATAATTAATCTTTTTCAAAAAGATATGAAGTTCAGGGCAAGATGCTAGTTATGTGTGAAGTGCTAACAGAGGGAGGGAGGGAGGGAGGGAGGGAAGGAGGGAGGGAAGGAGGGAGGAAGGAAGGAAAGGAGGGAGGGAGGAAAGGAGGGAGGGGGAGGAAAGGAGAGAGAGGAAGGGGATTTATATTACTAAGATACATTGTATAGTTGGGTAAAATGTTAAAAATTTTTAAGTAATTTAAAATTTTTTACCTGGATGTATCACCAAATAATGTAAGCTAAATTAAGATGAAATTACAGAAAAAAAAAAAGTAAAGCAGAAGTGAAATTGTTGGGGGCACAGGCACAACAGAAGCACCTAGACAACCTCTTGGGCCTCACCCAGTCTTCTGCAGGGCTCCTTGGGAAATGGTGAGTCGCACTGTCCATCAATAGACCCGACAACAAACTCAAGTGCCAGTCTGCCCATGTTCTCCTCCTTTGAGAAAACCAACCACTGTGTGTGTGGCTGTGACTCCCAGGGCTGCATCCTGGTCCAGGAGGAAGTGCAAGGCCTGCAGAGTGGAGACCCAAGGCTGACTGGATGTCCTGCTGTGTTTACTGCTCACCATTGCCTATCTGCTCATCTTTGTAGTTGGTTGTGGTGGTTTAACCGTGAGACTGAACAACTGTGTGTTGAATTACAATTCTTCTGTGCTGTATTAAACTTTGGCCAGGGACGTATTTCCTTTGGAATCTTTGGGTTAGACAGTTAACCATCTTAACTTTCTTCTTCTTCTTCTTCTTTTTTTTTGTTTGTTTTGTTTTTCTTTTTCTTTTTTGGTTTTTTGAGACAGAGTTTCTCTGTGTAGCCCTGGCTGTCCTGGAACTCACTCTGTAGACCAGGCTGGCCTCGAACTCAGAAATCCACCTGCCTCTGCCTCCCAAGTGCTGGGATGAAAGGTGTGTGCCACCACTGCCTGGCTCAATCTTAACTTTCAAAAGATGTCCTGGCTGATGTGGCATGTGAAGACACCGATATAATGAGCAAGAGTGATGAAAGATGTGATAGAGAGATGAGAGAGAAAAAGGAGTGGAACCATTTCTGTACTATGGAGAGAGGTGGAACTGGAGATTCAAGGGTGGAAAGGGACATCCCGATGTGAGGAGCCTGCACTGCCACCTGATGTCCTAAACCATGTTGCTGTGAGGGCCATGTCAGGGTCTATGGCCCTGCAGAAGCCAGTGTCTGTGTTGACGTTTGTGGCCCAGAATACTACAAAAGACTATGTGGATGGCCGTGGTCTAGACTGCTACCAAGGAGCAAGTACAGGTCCAAGGGCTAAGCACATCAGGCCCCACCCCTCACTTGAACAGCATGGGAGAGTATGATCAGGAGCAGGAGAACCTGTCCCACACCTCTAATGCCATAAAGTGGCAAGGTCCCAGGAGAGATAACATGCCCCTAGTCAGGGCAGCATGGGAGAACTGGCCCCAGAGGGCATGAGACAGAGAATCACCCAACCCACTTTTAGGGGAGACCTTCTCACCTATTCAGTCTGACCTGGATAGTCCCTATCACATGGCCAGAGACTTGTCTCCTAAGTGATTCAAGATCCTGTCAGTTGATAATACTAACAATTACAATAGTCTAATATAAACTCATCAATACACACTGTGATATGTGCTATTATAAAATAATAAAAAACAAAAGACAAGATTAGTTTTATTTAGTTAGTTAGTTTTATTTACTACAGATAATTAGTTTATGTGATTATTGATGCTAAATATTTTCTGTATTATCCTAGAACATAAAGACAAGTAGTTTAGATCACTGATATGCAAAGTAAGTGTTATGTACAATGTGTCATTACTTTCTCAAAAATAAAGATATATTTAACATAAAATCAGGAGGGGGCTGGCAGAAGGGGAGACAGGCAATTCGAAGGGCTGATTATGAGCTACAAAGAATATACTTCAAAGTGTCTGGCATCTGCCCTCCTCACACTAAATGAAGAGACTGAAGAACTACAGCATTTTCTGATAAATCAATATTTATTTGCCACAGTCCAGAGTACAAGTACACAAGTCCATTCACACTTGAGCAAAATATCCAAAGAAAGTAAGAATTGACTTGAATCCTAGATCTCAGTGAAACACAGTTCATAGTCCTGAGTAAACACTTCAAGCTCTTCTTCTCATCGATGTGCCTGTTACATGCTAACACAGAGAGGGTGAATGCTACCGGTTGTGTAGACAGGAAGGTGGAGTGGTCCTTTGTTGTCTCAGAGTGTAACTCTACTTAGGAGTCTCTCAAGGCCTTGGCTCAGGACTTGTCCAGTGAGCTGACAGGATCTTTGGTCTTCTCTCCTCCCTCCAACAAAGGACTCTGAGATTCCTTGCCAGACAGCTCCTGAGGGGAAGACATGGGAGCTGGGACAAGCCAGCCTTCAGCAGGGAAGCCAAAGCCTGCCTGGTTGGCCATGCTGTAGAAGGTGTGCACCATGGCAGTCAGAGAATCTGAGAGCTGTCTGAGCTGAGAGAGCTGCTCGTGGGTGAGCAGGGAACCATACTGCTGGGCCTGCATCTGGACTATGTCTCCACAAATCTCCTCAGACTTCCCCCGCAGAAAGTTCACCAGGCTCTTCCGAATTGGTGGTGGGTTTGTGCCCCGAGGCTCTGGGCAATGGGCTAATCCATCTTGGTGGCCATTGGCTTTTGGCTCAGCTTTCTTTACTGAAGTCTTGAGTCTCTTTTTCCCATGGGAGCTGCTCTCATTTTCTGTGGAAAACCCTGAGAGTGAGAGAAGGGCCAGGAAAGTTCCATCCTCCACACTGCAGACCCTCCTCTAGAACCTCCAGAGCCTGGAGGTGGCTGGCCATTCCTTCCCATGCATGTCAGACTCCACACTGGGCAGGGCTGAATTCCTTCTCAGATCCCACACGCACTGAGACCCTGCCTCTCTTGAGTGCTCTGAGGTACCTAGCCACCTGCCTGCCTGAGCCTTGTATAAAGCAGATGGGGGTTGACCCTTGGGTAAAGGAGCACTTACCTGTTCTGACCCGGCTGGAGCTGGAGTCTTTGGAAGAGTGTCGTCTTTTCCTGGGTGTTTTCACCATCTGAGCTGAAATGTGATTGTGGGATAAGGTGAGGGCACCATGGAAAACTTTCAGCTGCATACCACACAGCTGGTCCATCTTGGACACCCAAGCACGCACCCAAACAATACTGCCCAGCTTTTGCCCACAGTCAGGAAGTCTAGGGATCCAGATGCCTCCAAAGCTCTTAGGGTCGTGGCAAGGAGATCTCCTGTCTCACCACTTGGAACCCCCAGCCTTCTGGAACTGTTGTCTGATTGGCTGGACCTTCACTTACTTTTACTTGGCTCTGATCAGAAAGTCAGAGAGGTTAGATGACAGAGTGACCTGACAATCCTCTAGCCTGTGACTGATCCGCCAGCTGTGTAATTCCTTCTGTGAGCTCACAGTTTGAAGGAATTTATCCTGTTTTCCTTCAGACGACCACTGTCAGCCATTTTATGCCGTTCCTACCCACCCTTCTAAACCATCACAGCTCTGTGGCTGGAATCTAGTCCTCTCCCCTCCCCTGTCCAATGCACCCCAAAACCTGAGCTTTGTTTTCACTGCAATAGGAAACCAGTGTCTCCCCCTTTTCTCTCAGTTGCTTCTCCTCACCTGATGTCCTTTGATCAGAGGTGCTTTGTGGTTCGGTAGGGAGGTCCAGTGGTTGACAGGAAGGACCTAGATTGGGGGTTTCTGAATCCATGCTCAGGTTGAACTGAAAGTCTTTCTTTCTTCCCTGAACAAAAGGAATTATGGTTAGCATATTTGTCAGAGTTCTCTAGAGTAACAGAACTTACAGAATGAGTCTCTCTCCACATAAAGGAAAGAAATGTATGTTAGAAAGACTTACAGGCTGTGGTCTGGCTAATCCAATAATGGCTGCTTGTGAACAGCACGTCTGAGAGTCCAGAAGTTGTTCGCTTCACAAGGCTGGTTGTCTAAGGTGGTCTTCAAGTATACGCTGGAATCCCAAGCAAGTCTGATGCAAGGCCAATGGAGGAAGATACTTGCTAGCAAGGGGAGAGCAAGCTGGCACAGACAGAGGCTTCCACTTGCTTGTTCTTTATATAGGCCTCTAGCAGAAGGTGTGGCCTGGATTAGGGTGGGTCTGCCCAAAGATCAGGATTAAAGGTGTGTGTTCCCAGCTCAGATATCCAGAATAGAAATGGGCCTTCCCACTTCAAATGATTTAATTAAGTGGCAATCACTCACAGATGTGCCCAGATGGGTTTAGGTTTTAGTGACTTCCTGATGTAGTCAAGTTGATGCTAGCCTGCTACAGATGCCTTTTGTAAGTCCCTTTGGTGGCAGGGCTCTCTCCTTGGCTGTAAAACTCCCTCCTTGTCTAGGGAAGAAACCTTTTTTTCATGGACTTGAGTCTCAGATAATGATGAGGCTTTTGTGGTGTCTTTACATAAGGAGCCAAGGTGGCCATCAAAGCCAGGGACAAAGAGACAGTGGACAGCATGGCAGGGCACTCCACCACTAGTCTTCCTACTCTTTTCACCAAGAAATGTCTTAGACATAGACAAGCCTTCTCAGACACTAAATTAAGTCACCATTATAATGACAATATATGTGTATCCTTAGCAATGACAAACAGAAGGTTGCAAATGTTGGCTTAAAGACGCTGAACATGATAATCTAAACAGAGATGGCTGTAAGTGTCAAATGTACCTCCGCTTTTTTGAAACATGGTCCCAATGTAGTCCCATTTGTCCTGGAACTCACTTTGTAAACCAGGCTGGCCTGAAACACAGATTTCTCTGGTATCTGCTTCCTGTGTCTCGGGAGAGATTAAAGGCCTGAACTACCACACCCAGACCACACTAGCAAAATCAAAACCAATCAAGTTGATTAGATCAAATGTGATTGAATTGAATTGAGTCAGCCAACTCCAGGAGTTTATCAAATACTGAGGATGGGGCACCAAACCTCAAGCAGAAAAGTAGAAGAGGTTAAACAACCACAAGCTGAGCCAAGCCTGGGGTACAGACAGACCAATCTCAAGAGAAGGGGGGAAAGTAAGGAAGTCAGCCAGCCAGTCAGTCAGGGAAGAGAAAGACTTCCCCTCACCTCAGCCCCACTTTTCACAGTGTTCTGGGAGCCCCCTGTCCCCACCCTGTGCTGCAATCTGCCATCCGTGTTTGTCCTTCCCCAGGACTGCTTTCATTCTCTCCAAGCCCTTGGTCCTTTCTCCTGAAAACCCATTTTGAATGTCAACACTTGGCCATTCATCTCCAGATACCTCATGGGCCAGTTCTCTGTCTTTTTGCAGATAATAATAATTGCCAATCCTAAACCCTTCTCCTACAAGGAACCTGTAGTGCATACTTGCTAACCATCTCCTTCTTCAACTCGGATAAAATTAGAATTTTTAGGGCTTAGCAGTAATTACAGTAAGAGCCAGAGGTGCCTCATTGAGTGTAGAGATGATTTTAATTATCAGTGATTTTGGATTCTATGGAAGGAACATTAAGACTGAAACCACATGAAGCATCTACACTGTAAGGCCCCCACAAAGGGAGGACCTCACCCAAGTCTCAGGAATTCGAGGCCACCCATTAACTCACAAGACACCGAACTTGATGTAATCAGCAAGAGGTATATTTCAATCAACATGTTGAGGTCAAGACCTGGAGCCCACGCAGGGGCAATGGGATCTGACCCCGGGGCTTTGGAGACAGAGAGAATTTAAAGCCAAAAACCACAACTCAGGGGGTAAACCACAACCCAGGGGGAGTAAAGGAGGGTTATTGGAGAGTACCTGTGGAAAGTCTCAGCCCATTATTCAGTTTGTGACAGGGTCTAAGGAACAGTCATGGGGAACATTTTGTAGAGGCTATTCTCTAAGAGCCTATTCGTAATAAACCATCTATCTTATGGTCAGCCAAGTTCCTGAAACACAGAGCTCACGACCAAGCTGACCTGCACTCTTGCTTCTGCCCAGCCTGTTAGGAGATTTTGAAAAATTTAACCCTTTCAACACCACTCCTGAGTACTGATGCAAAAGCCTCCTGCTCCTTAGAGATGAATACACGCTAAGGTTTCCTGCAGAGCTACCCTCCATAACTAAAGTTATGGGGCCAATCTAGGTATCCCAAGAGACGGAAATGGATAAAGAAAATGTGGTGTGTATTCAATGGAATCCTTCCCATCCATAAAGAAGAATGACCTCATATCCTGTAAAAGCCCCCTTTGGCCCATGCTTGGCCCCAAACTGTAAAAGCCCTGCTTACTGGAGCCCCACGTCAGACGTCAAACTGTAAAAGCCCCGAGCTAACTGTAAAGGACCACTCTTGCCCACGTTTGGGGGCCAAACTATAGCTTCCCGCTCTGTTCCACAGGTCCGGGTTTAGCAAGAGAGAGAGTGGGGGGAAGAAGGGGAAGAGCCGCGAAGAATAGAGACAAGCCAGAGGATCTGTAGTAGTCTTCTTTACTGTCTCCACCATACACACACCACTACACCTACTTCTTTACACCCCCATTCACTCACACACACACACACACACACACACACACACACACACTACAACAAGGAAATCCTGGGTATTTATAGACTTTTGCCACGTGTCTTGTAGGCACGTGGATACCAAATGCCTTGCAGGTGTGGACATGACGTAAGCCTTACAGGCGTGGACAGCACGTGCACCTTACAGGCATATATGGCGTAGATAGCACGTGGACAACACGTGCACCGCATGCCTTGTAGGCGTGGATACCACGTGCTCCTTGCAGCTGGGGGCACTAAACAGCAAAACAAGCTATGTGGGATATCAGAGTGTGCTTCAGCTGTTGTAGGCTGTTGAAAACCAAGTCTCATGTCAGGGTATATTGCTCAAGATGGCTGCAAAGCTGATAGCTGCTTTCTAGCCGATTTTTGCTTAAAGTCGGCTCCCAACAATACCCTGTAATAAAAATGGGTGGAGATGGGAATACTCGTATTAAACAAATTAGGCCAGTCTCAGACAAAATCAAGCTTTCTTTCACCGTGTAATTCCCTAAAGTCAATCGTGGTCACGTGACATCATGCATACACATAGGATATGAATGAATAGTGTCCCCCGTGATGCCATGTTGTTCAGCTCCTGTGTAAGCACTTCTGTGTGTTTGTCTCCATAGATGTATGTGGCTCTCACCCTTGATCAGAGAAGTTTCTTGTTGCAGAGGCTGGAGGTTAATGAGGAGTCAAAGCTGTCCAAATGCTGAAAAAAGAGACCACGAATGATCATCTGTGGACAGAATATCTACACCAACCCTCCCTGACAAGGCTCAGGGAGCACCAGGGGAGAAAGGGTGAAGGGAAGGACTGTAAGAGCCAGAGGAGAGAGAAGAAGGCTGTAGAAGGCTGGCTTCTGGACAGGACACGGCTATTCTATACAAACTCGCAGCAGCCATGGTTATGTGCTCAAGACCTCCACAAATCAAGAGAATTAAAAAATACCAGCACGGTCTGGAGAGATGGCTCAGTGGTTAAGACCACTGACTGCTCTTTCAGAGGTCCTGAGTTCAATTCCCAGCAACCACATGGTGGCTTGAAAGCATCTATAATGGGATCTGATGCCCTCTTCTGGTGTATCTGAAGACAGCGACAGTGTATTCATATACATTAAATGAATAAATAAATCTTAAAAAAAAAAAAAATACCAGCACAGGAGCTGGTTAGTGGTGGGCCATGCCTTTAATCCCAGAAGTAGGGAGGCAGAGACAGGCCGATCTCTGTGAGTTTGAGGCCAGCTTTGTCTACAGAGTAAGTTCCGAAACACAGATAAATTTTATCTCAGAAAAAAAAAAGAAAAGAAAAAGAAAAACCTTGCAAGGGAACTGGGCCAGCTTGCACATACATTTAATGCAGCACAACGGAGGCAGAGGCTAGAACTGCGATGTCAAAGACATCCTGGACTACACAGCAAGTCCCAAGACAGCCTCGGCTCCATAGAAATTCCCAGTCTCAAATTAATTAGTTAGTTAATTAACTAAGTCATCTAGCATGAGACTAGAGATGGTGGCCAGCTTAAGAGGCTTGCTGCACTGTGGATCAGAGTTCTGTTCCCAAGAGCCTCGTGGCACCTCAAAACCACCTGAAATTCTACCTCAAGGTGCAGTGGCATCCTCTACTGGCTTTGCAAACATATTCAATACAAGTGACACAGACACGGGCACACAGACACATAAATAAAAATAAAAGTGAATCTTTTTTTTAAAAGGTCTGAAGCTCAGAGGTAGACGCTAGATGTTTGGGGAAGGGAAGACAGAGGGAGAGAGAGTAGGAGTGGGATGGACAAGATACATTGTATACCTGTATGAAACTTAAGAGAAAAGAGAAGAAATTTAAAAGAATGTTTACTTGGACACATCATGAAATAGTGTAGCAAAATAAAATTAAGTTTAAAACATGAAAAGAGGAAAGCAGAACTGAAATTGTCTCAGGGACAGAGTTAGAAAATAACCAGTAAGGAAAGGCCCTAGCAAATAGAATCCGAGTGATAAGAATATGCTCCTTGAAACAGACCGAGAACTTTGAGTTCACAGAAGGGATTACACAGCTGGGGGATCAGTCACAGGCTAGAGGATTGTCAGGTCACTCTGTCATCTAACCTCTCTGACTTTCTGATCAGAGCCAAGTAAAAGTAAGTGAAGGTCCAGCCAATCAGACAACAGTTCCAGAAGGCTGGGGGTTCCAAGTGGTGAGACAGGAGATCTCCTTGCCACGACCCTAAGAGCTTTGGAGGCATCTGGATCCCTAGACTTCCTGACTGTGGGCAAAAGCTGGGCAGTATTGTTTGGGTGCGTGCTTGGGTGTCCAAGATGGACCAGCTGTGTGGTATGCAGCTGAAAGTTTTCCATGGTGCCCTCACCTTATCCCACAATCACATTTCAGCTCAGATGGTGAAAACACCCAGGAAAAGACGACACTCTTCCAAAGACTCCAGCTCCAGCCGGGTCAGAACAGGTAAGTGCTCCTTTACCCAAGGGTCAACCCCCATCTGCTTTATACAAGGCTCAGGCAGGCAGGTGGCTAGGTACCTCAGAGCACTCAAGAGAGGCAGGGTCTCAGTGCGTGTGGGATCTGAGAAGGAGTTCAGCCCTGCCCAGTGTGGAGGCTGACATGCATGGGAAGGAATGGCCAGCCACCTCCAGGCTCTGGAGGTTCTAGAGGAGGGTCTGCAGTGTGGAGGATGGAACTTTCCTGGCCCTTCTCTCACTCTCAGGGTTTTCCATAGGAAATGAGAGCAGCTCCTCTGGGAAAAAGAGACTCAAGACTTCAGTAAAGAAAGCTGAGCCAAAAGCCAGTGGCCACCAAGATGGATTAGCCCATTGCCCAGAGCCTCGGGGCACAAACCCACCACCAATTCGGAAGAGCCTGGTGAACTTTCTGCGGGGGAAGTCTGAGGAGATTTGTGGAGACATAGTCCAGATGCAGGCCCAGCAGTATGGTTCCCTGCTCACCCACGAGCAGCTCTCTCAGCTCAGACAGCTCTCAGATTCTCTGACTGCCATGGTGCACACCTTCTACAGCATGGCCAACCAGGCAGGCTTTGGCTTCCCTGCTGAAGGCTGGCTTGTCCCAGCTCCCATGTCTTCCCCTCAGGAGCTGTCTGGCAAGGAATCTCAGAGTCCTTTGTTGGAGGGAGGAGAGAAGACCAAAGATCCTGTCAGCTCACTGGACAAGTCCTGAGCTAAGTCCTTGAGACCCTCCTGAGCATTTGGGAGACTGGTCTCTGGCTGCATGAGAGGGATTATCCAAGTTAGACTAATGAACAAGACAAAGCCTCCCCGCAGATGTGTGTGGCAGATTTTTCCTTGGGAGCCTTGCCTTCTGTAGAGGAGTAAGGGAGCTGTCATCTCCCTCTGTGGCCTGACTGCAGATGCTTGTGAGCAGCTGGCTGCTCACACTGGTAAGGCCATGCTGTCACCACCATGACAGACTGTAGGAAGCCTTCCCTTGCTCCAGTTGCTCCTGCCAGACTGTCTTATGTCACTCCTGGGAAATGACCAATGCCACTATGTCTTAGCTGGGGGTCCAGTTGCTATGAGAAAACACATGATAGAAGCTTTTGTGAGGTGAAAGGGGTTCTTTCAGCGCACAGTTCCACATCTCTGTCCATTCTTGAACACACTCTCCTGGCAGGGTGCTGGAGGCCGGAGCTGATGCTAAGGCCATGGAAGGGTGCTGCTTACTGGCATGCTTCTCTTGACTTGTTCAGCTGCCTTTTTCTTTTTTTCTTTTTTTTTTCTTTTTTTTTCTTTTTTTTTTTTTTTTGGTTTTTGTTTTGTTTTGTTTTTCGAGACAGGGTTTCTCTGTGTAGCCCTGGCTGTCCTGGAACTCACTCTGTAGACCAGGCTGGCCTCGAACTCAGAAATCCGCCTGCCTCTGCCTCCCAAGTACTGGGATTAAAGGCGTCTTTTTTTTTTTTTAAATAGAAGAACCATGTACCTGATTTCCCAGTAGTGACACTACCTACATAAGATGGCCCCTCCCACATGAATCATTAACGAAGAAAGTGCACCGCAGACTTGCCTGCAGGCAGATTTTATGAGAGGAATTTTGTCAATAGACAGTCATTTTCCCAAGTGACTCTAGCTTCCATGAGGTTGACATAAAACTGAGCAGGACATGCTAAGGTCATAGACTACACAGAAATCTATTACAGTTGTCACAAAGAGATTCAATGTTGTCTTGCAAAAATTTTAGGTACTTGGGAAAAGGCAATGCCATTCATTGAAACACTATTCCTCTACCAGATTCCAGGAAAAAGGACAGGAAGGGTACTTAGAATAAGCGTTGCTTGTCATTGCAATGTTTGCTTTGCAACTGTTTCACGCAAAAGTAAATGAGAATGATTAGTTAAGCATCATAAGTCACACCTGGCCAGGCAGTGGTGGCGCATGCCTTTAATCCCAGCACTTGGGAGGCAGAGGCAGGCAGATTTTTGAGTTTGAGGCCAGCCTTGTCTACAGAGTGAGTTCCAGAACAGCCAGGGCTACACAGAGAAACCCTGCCTTGAAAAAACAAAAACAAACAAACAAAAAATAATAAGTCCCACCTGTAAGATCTCTGCGATTTCCCTGGTGGAAATGTCTCTTTGATGAAGCTTTCTCAGTCACACCTCTGAAAGGGACTTGAAATTCCTGGGGGCTGATAACATCAGGTGCCTGGCTTTCACTGGGAGAGGCTTTGGTGTCACAACTGGCATCAAGTCCTGGAGCATATCATCATATAAACAGGGCATATCCCTCCTGGCCTAGACCCTACCCGTAAGAATGACCCTTCCTGTCTTTATTATCTCTATGTTTGCATTTGAACAGCCTTGACCCTCTGCATTAACCACTCCCTGGACCAGTGCCCTAGACCTTAGATGCCCCTCCCCCGTCCCAGGACAATGGACTTCGAGATGAAAGCACCATTAATGCTGTAAAACTCAGCAAGTGGACAGCACCCTCTGCCAAAACAAAAACAAAAGATCAAATCTATCAAAGTCCACAGTTCTGGGAAAGTCTCTGAATGTACTAACCTCGCTTTTTAGCTTCTGTAGTTCTGTTTCTGGCTAACTGTTCTTGTTAACTGAAGTGTATCAATCCAGAACATGGATTTTGAACTTAAAACTCACCCTGAGAAAAGCTTGGGGCTACACTGGGCTCCTTAACACAAAGTGTAGCTGCTGGCTACCTGATAAATACTTTCTATTATCTTAAACCCATATCTGAGCAGTCTTCTCTGGTGAATACCCCACAACATACACATCAAGAGAAATAACAACACGGGCGTTACTGGCTAAGACTATTGTCCAAAACTCTTGCCGTGGATATGAATCTATAAAGTACACATTGTACATTTAATTGATGTTTGCTCTTCCTCAAAAAGCTTAATCCAGTAACAGAGTCTGTGCATCCCAACTGCCAGACTGCAGCCTCTGATGCTCCTGCCACACACGCCTCCATCAGCAGCACAGGGCAACCCCATTGTTCTAGAGAAACCCTAATTGTAAAAATTGTAAGCCAGATCCTGGTGGTGCATGCCTTTAGTCCCAGCACTCAGGCGGCAGTAGCAGAAAGATCTCTGAGTTCAAGGCTAGCCTGGTCTACAGATTGAGTTCCAGAACAACCAGGGCTACACAGAGAAACCTTGTTTCAAATAAACAAAAATAAATAAATAAAGATTTTTGCCCCCTGCCCCTAGAGGCATTGCCGGTGTGGCTGCTGTGTCACATGTGTGTCAGTAGGTGGCAGAGAAGAGAGAGGCTATGTCTATGCTCAGTGTTCTGACCTGTGAACATCTGAATGATGAGAAGCCCAACATTCCCTTTAAAAAAGTGAACCTGAGATGACCACCACTCCAGGGTCAAGCAGGGCCAGACAGACTCCCAGGACAGGAAGCAAGCCAGAGACTAGAAGAACCTGGGACCACAGGCCACAGGCTGAAGTGAGTCTAAGACAGATGGGTGGGCAGGTAGAGGAAGCACCCTGAAACAACCACCAGATTGGTACCATGGGGCACAGGACAGGGAGCTAGCCTGAGATGAACACCAGCCTGACACTTCCACCCCCATGCTCGAGATGGCCCCTGCCTGGTGCCATAGTTCGGGAGCACAGCATAGCTCCCGAGAGCACTCCTGAGATGACCCGGACACTCAGAGACCCTGGGTGCCACAAAGAGGAGCAAGTAAGTGGTGGAGAAATGGAAGAGAAAGAGAAACAGAAGGATGTGGGCACAGTGAAGAGAGGCAGAACTACAGACTCAAGGGCAGTGAGAGACAGCCTGGTGTGAGTAGCCAGTGATGCCACCTGGAGAGATTCTGACCTGTGCTGCCACTGGGGCCATGTCTGGGTCCCTGGCCCTGCAGCAGCAGGGGTCTGTTACCACTAAAGGCCAGACAAATGTCCCTGATCTGGACTGTTACTGGGTACATGTTGATGTCTGAGGGCTGTGCAGAACAGGCCCCACCCATCACCCAGACATTGTTGGAGAGCTGGCCCTAGAGGCATGAGAGCAGAAGAGTTGACCCCACCTATAGCCAGCTGCAGTACTCAAGAGAGCAGTCTGCACATTGGGGGAGTTGCAGGTTTGCTAGCCCCAAGGATAAAAGAGAGTTGGCCCTACCACTCATCTCCCTATGGTAGCGTGGACAAGGGAGAGACACCCTCCTTCCCTCTTATCCCTTACCACCTGAGGCAGGTAAGAGACCTAGCCCTGGGGTTGTGAGATCTGGAAAGCTGGCCTTATCCTTCAACACTGGCAGCTTGGAAGAGCAGGTCCTGCACCTCACTCAGGCAGCACAATAGAGCTAGCCCTAGATGTGTAGGTTGTGGGTGAGGACATGAGTGTGGGAAAGCCAGCCCTGCCTCTAGTCTGCTGTGCCATGGCATTGGCAAGGGAGAGATCCTCTCTCCTTCCTTTTGCCCTGGACACTGGACGTGGGAGAACTGGCCTCTACAGGGTCATGAAAGCAGGAGAGCTGTTTTGCCCAAGCCTGCTGCCGCACTAGGGAGAGCAGGTCCAGCACCTTACCTGGGCAGTGTTATAACTAACCCCGATGGCAGGGTGGGGAAGTGGGGGGATGTGCAGGTGAGCCAACTCCCAGAGTATGAATGTGAGGAGCTGGCCTTGACTCTAGTCTGCCATGTGGTGATGTTCCTCACCCTCACCTCTTGTGACCTAGGACAGGCAGGAGAGCTGGCCCTGGGGTCATGAGTACGGGAGAGCTAGCCCTGAACCTTACCTGGGCAGCATAGTAGAGCTGGCCCTGGCTGTAGGGGTTGCAGATGAGCCAGCCCCAAGAGTGTGAGTACATGAGAGCCAGCTCTGCCTCTTGTCTGCTGAACTGTGGTGTGAACAAGGGGGAGATACCCTCCTCCCCTCCCTTGTCCCTCAACATCTGTGGCAGATGGGAAAGCTGGCCCCAGGATTATGAGAGTGGAGAACTGGCCATGTCCCTCACTGGCTGCAGCACTCAGGAGAGCAGGTCCTGCTCTTTGCCTGGGCAGCCGGGTAAAGCTGGCCCTGGTTACAGGGATTTTGGGGGTAAGCCAGCTCTAAGAGCATGAGAGCCAGTGGGTTGCCCATTTTTGATACCTCTCAGGCTCAGATCCAGGGCTTTGAACTGACCCACCCAACACCCACCCCACCAATGAACTGCTGGAGTGCATGAAGGGGGTGGTCCTACAGATCCCAAACCACAGGGTCTCCATGACACAGGGCAACAACAGGATATCCTAGAGGAGTCCCCGTGAGGTTCTGTAGCCGCCCTCGGCCACAAGTCAACTGGGTTCACCTGAAAGGGGAGCTGGGAATGAAAGGGGATGGAGGGCGAGAAGAGATGAAGACAAGACAAAGTTCTCTGATCAAGGCTCAAAGCTTTAATGTTCAGCTCTCAATTTAAAGGGGAAGGCCCAACCCACAACCCCTCCTGGTTTCAGCCGGAGATGGGTGGGATAATCCATAATCCGTTCTAGGTCACTGCCAGAGATGTCTCCAGGCAAGCCCAGGGGCAGTTCTGCTTCTGTGTCCTGTGCAGCCAAGGTGGGTAACTCCACCTAGATCCTTATCACTTGGTCTGCTGTGGTAAACAAGGTCTCTCAGGCCTGCTCATGGCTGGGGGAAGGGCACAAGGTTCCATTATTGAGAGAGTAACAGAAGCCAGGGGCCTCAGACCAGACCAAAGAGCCATTGCAATGAACATTTGTAAGCCAAGAAGTGTGGACAGAAGGGTCTACTGTGGGATTCATTGTGACATGCTACAGCCTCCATAAATTTTTTTCCTCTGTTGGGGGGTGGTTTGCAAGGGTGGAGGGCAGGTACAAGGGAGGGAGATGACTGGGATTGGGGTGCATGATGTGAACTTCACAACAAGTCAATAAAATGGTTTTTAAAACAATCTTTGAAAAAGAGACTTATAGCCCAGTTTCAATTTAAAATACAAATGGCTCAGCTATATATCATATTCATTATTACGCATCTATAACGTATTAATAGAGTGCACATATTCTAAGTCATATAACAAAAAGGCATAGCATAACAAGACAAGATTAGTAATCCAAGGTGTTTCTTTTCCCATCCGGAAGTTGCACAGCAAAATGTCTCTTTTCCCTACCCGGTGCTGTGTAAATGTCTATCATATATCAAAAGGAGTTGATCAAACTGTTCTCAGCTCACTGGGGCTGGATAAGAAAAGTCCACAGTTGATCTGGATAAAAACCAGCAGCTACAGGGACTGGCGAGATGACACAAGGTTAAGAGATGGTCCCCATCATTCACACCGGGTAGCCCACACCCACCTGAAACCCCAACTCTCCAGGGCAGTCTCATATCTCCTGGCCTCCACAGGTTCTTCATTCATTCACAAACAAACACATAATTTAAAAAAAAATCTTCTTTTAAAATTGGCAACTAAAATATATTAGTTTTATTATTTCTTTTCTTTTAAGTTTATCTTAAATCTCAGAGTTAAACAGTTGGGAATTATTTGATACACATACAAATTAAGAAAAGGCATTTGTGGGTTTTGGTTTGGTTTGGGTTTTTTGGTTTTTTGAGACAGGGTTTCTCTGTGTAGCCCTGGCTGTCCTGAAACTCACTCTATAGACCAGGCTGACCTTGAACTCAGAAATCCGCCGGCCTCTGCCTCCCAAGTGCTGGGATTAAAGGTGTGCACCATCACCACTGCCCAGCAAGGCATTTGTTTTTATTTAAACTTTTTGTTTTGCAATGCTGAGGTCAAACTCAAGGTCCTGCACTGTGTTTGTCTTACATTCTGAATAGTTGGTGATCTTTCCATTCAACTTTGTGGAGATTTAAGAATATAATGGATAATTTAGGTGAGTGTCATGGCACACTACTTTACCCAGAACTACGAAGACAAATGCAGGTGGATCTTTGTAAGTTTGATGCCAGCTTGGTCTATATAGTGAGTTCAAGGACAGCCAAGGCTATATAGAGAGACCCTGACTTTAAATATTTCTATTTAAAGAAAGAAAGGAAGAAGGAAAGAAAGAGAAAGAATAATAATAATAATAAATATTTTAAATGCTGTGTCTTGTTATTATTTTGACCCAAAATATTACTTTACATATATATTTTACTATATTTAGTGTTAAGACATATGACTACTCAGAGTGTGTGACTCCTCAGGCAGGCACATACATGTAAGTATGGGACATGAGACACACATTTTCAAACAAGTACACACAGAAGAACACACAGAACAGACAAGAACATGTGTGTGAGCACAGGCATATACATAAAACAAGTGTGTTGCAGGGTATTTGATCACGTTGTGAACCCTGAGACTGGAACTGAAAAAACCTGTTTCTTGCTGTGATAGGACTCAGCGTGCGCCACCACTGCCCGGCTCAGACCTTATTTTTAATGATGGTTCTTAAACACTTTAACCTCCCTTGCTATCCACCACTCACCCACCAGAGGTAGTGAGAAAGAAAGGATATGGGGGAAGTGAACCTGTTTAGAAAGCTTCTTTGGAGCAACTCCCTTCTGTGTTGTCTGGGAATCAGTTCAGTTCACAGGTCAGCAGTGGCAATTTGATCCACTTGCAAACATTTCAGAGATACACCAACAGTCCAGTTTGGTAAGAGTCAGGTTAGAAACTGGTGACCAGACCTTGCAGAGACAGCCAGGCCTCAGCCTCAGCATGAATTAGCAGGAGGGACCAAAAGGAAGGCCAGAAGTTCTCAGCTGTGCCTCTCTCAGAGAAGGGAAGATCAATGAAGATGAGAGACCCACAAGCTTTGCACAACTAGGTCTATAAGCAAGTCTAGCTCAGCCTCTGTCACTGTCTGTCAAATCCTATTTATATGCTCTCTAAACATCATATGTTCTCCATGGGTCTTGCCTCAGCACATGCATCTGTCTCAGCTGACATCACTTTACCAATCAACCAAGAGTCCCCAAAAGCAGCAAGAAACTGCAGCACACCACCAGAAGCTTTTTGGTGCATTTCTTTCTATGGAGTCCTGCCAAATGTAGCTCAACTAAGCAATGGAAGGTGGGTCAATACATGTGTGTTGCCCAGCAAAGAATCCTTCATCATGTGTCCTTTCATGTGCTTGCTTTAGTAAAACATCCTTGTAGCAGTAGTTAGTTAATGCTACTCAAATCACTCAGTGGTGGCAGTGTGTACTTCTCCTTGCTGCCCCAATTCTCTGGATTCTCCAATGAAAGACACACACACACACACACACACACACACACACACACACACACACACA
>JANHMN010000007.1:54855128-54894283 GCA_030674055.1 Rhabdomys pumilio | reverse complement strand
ACACACACACACACACACACACACACACACACACACACACACACACAGCCTTCTATTTTAATATGCCTTAATGGCTCAATGGCTGAGCCACTCCCAAACTTCCATATTGCTAGTGCCTCCCCTCCAATACTCCTGAATTACTACTTACTAAAATCTATATTTCATCTTTGCTACCCAAGACCCAGGCTTGGAGCCCTCTTGGGCCAAGATACTCAGCTCTTACATTATGGCAGTCTCTTTGTCTCTCTGTCCTACAGTTCTCAGGCCCAGACCTCTTTCCTCCCCAGCAATGGTGATTCTCCCTCCTTTCCTGCATTCCTTTGCCAGGAACCTAAAAATCCTGCCTCTGTCTCCCTGCCCAGCCATTGGCCACCGGCAACTTTACTTACCAATCAAAGCCAACTGGGGGCAGGGACCCTCAATGTCTTACATGCAGACTTACAGGTTCCCATATAATTTGGGGAGCTGAAATAACACAAGTAGCATTAGAACCAACCCACAACACACTTTGACCTGTGTCTCTTTCCTCCAAACGTTCCTTCACAAGTCTGCCTTTGCCTCTTACCTGTGTCCATTTCAGCTAAATGTTCCTTCACATGTTTGCACCAGCAAAACACCATCCAACCAACTTTCCAAAGAACCCTTAAGTTTCCACTTCACCCATGCTCAGAATATGACACTAAATTACCTTAGTCAAGAGCTTATCAAGACAAAATACATAAGGCTACATATTTCCCACTTTTGTCCAATCAGAGGCATACTTCCTGCCTATGTGAGATCAAGCACATCCTGTGCCAGTTGGAGCAACCAAGTTTGTTTACAGAAGTGAAAACACATGGCTTGCTATCTTACATGAACAACAGCCCCAGCATTTCGTGCAGTTATCTGTTCTTGGGCAAGTGGGGCTTATAGGTTAGAGGCATTTTTGTTTTATAGATCTCTTCAGCACAGTAATTCAAACTTAAAACATA
Source organism: Rhabdomys pumilio (assembly GCA_030674055.1). Lineage (NCBI taxonomy): Eukaryota > Metazoa > Chordata > Mammalia > Rodentia > Muridae > Rhabdomys > Rhabdomys pumilio. Next base: position 54,893,312 of record JANHMN010000007.1, on the reverse strand, counting down.
ATATTAACCATCACACAGAGAGACTGAGGGATTGAGATAGAGTCTTGGAATGATAGAGAGACACCTAACCATTAAGAGAGGAATATCAAGCCCTTTCTGGGAATAGGTGATCTTCCAGGAACTTGTACCACCTCGTTCTACTCCTTCATGGTCTGGTGCTTCTGGTCATGGTTGTTGATAGGTGTCTTTAGCCTTGACAAGAGCTTAGATCAGTCTAGGGAAAGCTAGCCCTGTATTATTGTTCTGGATGAGATATTTGTCCAACAAGGAAATGACACATGTGCCTATGTATACTATGTGCTCTGTGCAACTGTGTACTCATGAAAGAGATAATCTTCATATGTGTGTATATGCACACATATACATATGTGTTCATACATAGATGCGTGTGCAGGCATTTGGGTTCCTTTTTATGTATTGATACATATTGATGTGTGTGTACATATGTGTGCTGATAGTTACATATTCTCTTGTGTTGTTTTTAAAACAAAATTTTAAACATTTGATTACCAAAGGAAGACTCAGGAGCCAGACACTGTGGTGAAAGCCTGCTAACTCAGAGAGGCAAAGGAAGCACCCAGCTGACCTTCCTACTCCACCAATGTCCCAGAAGGAAAAAAGATCCTTCTCCACACTGTTTTAAATGCCCTTCAACCTTTCTTTCCTTTTCCTTGATTTCCTTATATTCACTCTCTCTTAATTGGTTGCTCCACCTCTTGACCTACCCTTGACTTTATTTAGCTCTTGTTTACAGAAAACTCTTGGGTTAAAGGTGTGTTCTAGGGCTAAGCCACACCACAACTGTTTGTTTACAGTAAACAAAAAGCTCTAGGTTTAAAAGAGTGTGCTAGCTGGGCGGTGGTGGCGAACGCCTTTAATCCCAGACCTTGGGAGGCAGAGGCAGGCGGATTTCTGAGTTCGAGGCCAGCCTGGTCTACAGAGTGAGTGCCAGGACAGCCAGGGTTACACAGAGAAACCTTGTCTCGAAAAAAACCAAAATAAATAAATAAATAAATAAATAAATAAATAAATAAGGTCTGAGAAAGTTAAAATTACACGTAGGTCTTGGGTATGGACCTGGTCAGTATCCATGGTCCTGAACACTATTTAATAAAGGCTGCTTCAAATTTGGCTCAAAAATTGTAGTGGTCGCAGAGGGAGGGAGTTGGTGTATGGGCAATTCTCCATTCATTGGCTGAAGTGGAAGTCTCTGGTAGTGTCATGTGATGCGGACCATGTGGTGTTTTGCTGAAGTAAGACCTGTGTGAGGTCACATGATGTTTGGAGAGCGAATAAATAGGACTCAAGCAGCAGTGACAGCATGAATGGCCACTGCATAAAGCATTTGTTTGCCCCTAAAATTTTAGCTCTCATACATTGTTTTTTTCTGGGAGATGATCTTCTGGACCAGAGTTAGATAGTGGTACTATTAGGGCAGCCCCAGAGTCCTCCTGAAGAATTCTGCAGGTTGTCCTCAAACAAAATCATTCTGTTACCTCTAAAGTTCAAGATGAAAGCAAAGCCACTTGATAATTGTGTCAGAACACAGACATGTAAAAGGGATAATTATATCTCATATCCTATCTAGCATCTTCCCTAAACTGGTAAACTTCTAGCGTGTAACAAGGTGTGGCGGGACTATAAAATTAGCTTCCTAAATTAGTCCTCATAGCCTATCTAGTACTTTCACTCATCTGCTAAGATGAGACTCCTTTCTAAGCTCAGAGACTTCTACTAAAGTAAATAAAAATGGGAAATTGCCTCAAATTATTTGACTCATAGAATTATCCTAAACTCCTAACAATTAATTCCAGTCAAAGGTGCTTTTTGGTTTGTTTTGGAGGTAGGGTTTCAGGCATCCATTACATGTCCTTCTTAGCTGAGGCTGCCCTTCCATTTTTAAGATCCTCCTGCCTCGACCTTCCAAATGCTGGGATTACAGGTTTATGTCACCTCAACTTGCTTGTACAAAGCTGCTTTTATGAATCTTCCTCCAAACATTTAACACTAACTCAACTCTCCCTGGCTAAGACACTAACTCACTTCATTAAGTCCACTCTAGTTCAGTTACTGGTGTGTCCTTGATAGTCTTTGGCTAAATGGCATTCATATTGGTATAATCCACTCAGGTTGGTGATGGAATCATTCTTTGAGGTGGGGAAAAAAATGAGGAATGATCAGTGATGGGACTGACCAATCCTGCTACCCTAAGCAGAAGACATTATTAACCATCTTTGGTTATGCCAAGCTGAACTTCTGTTTTTCCCCTTCAATTGCCCTCCCAATCTCTGAAGGTTTTAGTAATTGTCCATAGGATCCAATACATCAACGGTTTTATTTATAATAAAACACAAAAAGAATTGAAACATAGCATTATATGTGCACACATGTGGAATAGAGTTTCTAAGCCTTGGCATCCTGTTTTGTTGTTCAGGCTAACCTCAAACAATTCTCTTGCTTCAACCTCCCCATTGCTGGGGTTAACTGGAAGTGTATGCCACAACATCCAGCTGCTTTAGATATAAATATTGTGAAGGTGTCATACATGTGCCCTACCACTGAGCCACACGTCATCCCCAGATTTTTGTTAATTCTTAGTTTTCTAATTTTTGTTATTATTGTATGTGTGCATGAGAGTACATGTTTACACAGGGAGCACCCACCAAGCCCCCCCACCCCTCAAGAAAGTTTGAGAACAACTTTCTAGAGTTGGTTTTCCTTTCACCATAGGTTTTAGAATAATAACTCCAGATGTCAGAGCCCATCCTTAGGCATTTTTTATTTTCTTTTGTAACAGTGGCTGGCCTGGAAGTTGCTAAGTAGACCAGATTGACCTGAAACTCACAGAGATCTTCTCTCCTCTGTCCAGGGAGTGCTGGTATTAAATGTGTGCACCACTATGCCCACCTCCACTTCTATTTTTTTTAATTCACTTACTACTCCGACTCTGAAAACATTTGTTATTATCCTGTTTACTACATTAGAAACAGAAGTGTGTAACTTTCTTATTTTGGACTGGGTCTCATGTAGACTAGGCTAGCCTAGACCATGCTACATAATCTAAGGCTAGCCTTGAACGTGTCTGATCATCCTGCCTCCACCTTATAAGAGGAGCTGGAAAGATCGTCATGAGCCACCATGCCTAGCTCAACGTTCTGTATAGGGATTAGGTCTCTGTCATTCTGGGGCCTTGTGAGGGAGACCTGACCTCCAGCGATTCGCCTAGTACGCCGACAGCCATCTTGCTTGTAGTCCTCGAGGACTACAAGTCCCGGCATGCCTCACGACAGCGGCCCTCTATACACAACAAATCCCGACGTGTCTCTGGGCGGTCCGGAGTAGAGGGTTCTAGAAGGCGTGAGGTTGGGGGAATAGAAGAGAGCTCAGAGGCGGTTTCTCGTGGGTAGCAGTAGTGGTGGCCACTGCGGAGTCTGGGAACACGAACGACTGGGTCGCGGACGCAGCCTCGTCTGGAAAGCCATGGCAGCCCTCGGCCGCCCCTTTAGCGGCCTCCCTCTGAGCGGCAGCGCGGACTTCCTGCAGCCACCGCCGGCCTTCGCGGGCCGGGCCTTCCCGCCAGGAGCCGCCGGCCATGACCTGGCCCCGCGGCCCGGTGTCCGGGCACCGAGCAGCCCGGTCGGGAGAACAGCGCGCGGACGGTGAGCAGGCGGGGCAGGCCCGTTAACCCCGAGGGACGTTAACCGTGAGTCCCGGGTCTCAGATCCGGCGACCTCGAGGGTCCTTCGGCCCGGCCGCTTCCTTCCACAGGCGCGGCCACCGGCCGGGACAACTTTGAATACCTCGGAGACACTTGGGTTCCTCAATGTGGGGGTCAGAAATGGGTTTTGGGCGAGTGCTCAACTGTCACTGTCCCTACAGAAGTGACAACTTCAGATTTTCTTGTCTATGGTTATTTGGAGTCTCCGGCAAAACGTGATCACTTGGGACCTGTGTCGGTCTTTCACCGCCAAGGAAGGAATGTTCAATTTGTGGCGGGAGATCCGGATAAAGCGAGGCGAGAAATACAGGATGCAGAAATCTTAAATTTAAGTTCCTGTCTAGAGTGACTGGTTTGTTTTTGTTTTGTTCCAACAGTGTTTCCATTCACTGTAGAAAGAAACACAAGCGATTGGCGGAGGATGATGAGTAAGTTTCGGGACCAATTTGTCTTCTTTGTGATTGCTGTTAGTTTAACACGTGTATCCTATTTGAAGAGAATAAAGGTGAAGCATATGTATCTCTTTAAACTGGTGGCATTGTTTGCCTTTGCCGGGCAGAAACTGGATGGCGGGCAGATAGAGGAAATTCGCCTGCATTTTAAACTGTCATTACAGACACAGAGTATTTAGCAAAAACGAAAAAAATCACAGGCTATATATATTGGAAGAGTTTGTGTTCTCCACGGAGGTAACCTTGTAACCTGTTTTCTTTCTCCTTAGGAAGAGAGTTCAAAAACTTAAAAATGTGCTTCCAATTGTTTAGCTTTGTAGCCAGATACTTGGTCCGTCATTCTGCGGTGCACTGGAGTTTTCTTTTACTGCCTTATAGCTTATTCCAAATGAGTACAGACAAAGTCTACCTGTTGGTTTCTGTTTGTTTGTTTGTTTGTTTTTTGTTTGTTTGTCTTGTTTTGTTTTGTTGTTTTTCGAGACAGGTTTCTCTGTGTAGTCCTGGCTGTCCTGGAACTCATTCGGTAGACCAGGCTGAACTCAGAAATCCGCCTGCCTCTGCCTCCCAAGTACTGGGATTAAAGGCATGCACCACCACTGCCCAGCTACCTGTTGGTTTCAAGACAGCCTCGCTCTGTAGCCCTGCCTAACAAGGGCTGCCCTCAAACTTTGATCTGCTTGCCTCTGCATGTTGAGATTAAAGGCCCACCCACATGCCACCATGCCTCAATGCCTGTTTTGGTTTTTTTTATTATCATTATTATTAAATATATACACAAATCCCATGATGGGTTGAGGAAATTAGAGGACAACATTTGGAAATTTCTTTCCCGTCATGTAGGTTCCAGGATCAGATTAGTTATTAGTTTAGGGGCAAGCATCCTTACTCATTGAGTCAACTTGCTTTCATGTTTTTCCTATGCTAAGGATCAGACCTAAGGCCTGGCACATGCTAGGCAATTACTCTCCCATTGAGCTTCATTTGTCCCACCCAGGCCCTGTCCTGGATCGTCTGTATGGTCCTACCTGGACCCCATCCTTGTAGACACTAAATTCTTCTCTGAGTATGACTTAATCCAGTAATCCCATCTGAGATGGAGAATTTGGGGCCAGCTCTCAAAGCACAAAACGAGCTAGTAAGAAAGATTGAGGCAGGGGGATCAGACATTGATCATCCTCTGAAACATACTGACTTGTGGCCAGCTTGGGATTCATGAGACCCTGTCTTAGAGAAAAAAGGAACTAAAAAAGAATTTGAATTGGCTTGATACTTAGACTCAGAAGGTGGTGGCCTACAACCTCTAGTCTTAGAACTGGAGGCCAAGATAAGCAGAGCTCAAAGTTAAAAGGGCAGTCAAGGCTACTCAGAGACACCCTGTCTCAGGAAAGAAAAAAGAATCTTGGAAATTATTTTTTGTGACTGAGAGGCAAGGGAGGCATAAATAACCTATTTTGGATGTCACAGGTATCTTGCACCTTTTGTTGTTGTTTTGGGTCTGTTTGTTTTGTTTTTCAAGGCTGGCCTTGAACTCCCGAGATTGCCCCCAAGCAGACCACTACTTTTTGTTTGAGGAAAATGCTCATTCTGTTGTCCTGGAACTTATTATGTAGACCAGGCTAGTTTTGGACACTTACCTATGCTTCCTAAGTGCTGGGATTAAAGTGTCAACCTTCCCAGCCTTGCTGGGTGTTATTGTGTTTTTGTGGTTCCCCCCCACCCCCCACCCCCGCCCCCCAGACAAGGTTTCTCTGTGTAGCCCTGGCTGTCCTGGAACTCACTCTGTAGACCAGGCAGGCCTCAAAACTCAGAAATCTGCCTGCCTCTGCCTCCCAAGTGCTGGGATTAAAGGCATGCGCCGCCACCACCACCCGGCGGGTGTTTTGTTTTTGTATGTGTGTGTTATATGCATATATATGTGTAAGCCAAAGGTTGGCATCAGGTATCTTCCTCAGTCACTCTAAATGTTATATTTTGAGGCAGAGTATCTCTCCCAAACCCAGAACCTGCATTTGGCTTGTGAATACCATTTCCACTTCCCGAGCCCTACAGTTACAGGTGTGTTCTCGTGCCTACCTCTCATTTACATATATTCTCTGGTCTTCAGGCTAGCACAGCATGTATGGTACTTTTATCCATTGGGCCATCTCCATAGACCCCCACCTAGTTTTTGTATGGTTAGGGGGTCAGACAGAGCCCAGGGATTTTCCTGCCTCTGCTCTCTGAGTTAGTATTACAAGTCACTATGCTTTGCTTTTTTAATGTTGGTTCTGGGGATTGAACCCAGGTCCTCATACTTACATGACAAGGGCTCTTCCCACTAAGCTATTTGTCCCAGCTCAGAGTTGCCTTAGATCAACTTGCACTTAGCCCAGAAAACCCTAGATCTGGGGGTTTGTTGCCTTGGGATTGCTATAGATAACTCAAGAACCTTTTTTGTCTTTTATAGTGCTATAGGTTATTGAATTACTGATTGTAGTGTTTGCTTAAGGTGTAGAAACTAAGCTAGGTGTGGTTGCAAATGCCTTTAATTCCAGTGCTTGGGAGGCAGAGGCAGGCAGATCTCTTCAAGGACAGCCAGGGTGCATAATGAAACCCTGTCTGAGGGTAGGGGTTTAGAAACTTAACTAGTGCGTTTAATCCCAATACTTGGGAGACAGGCAGGCTGATCTCTGGGTTTGAGCCCAGCCTTGTGTACAGAGCAAGTTCTAGAACAGCCAGGCCTACACAGAGAAACCCTGTCTCAAAAAAAATAACGAAAAAGGTTAGCTGCCATTGATTTGTGGCTGGAGAGAGAGCAGCCTTGAAAAGGGGGTATGGTTTATTGCAGGGTATTTGGTCACACTGTGAGCCACAAGATTGTGTGAACTAGAAAAACCTTGTGTGTGGCTCAGCCCTAGAGCACACCTAAAGCCAACCCTAGGTCAAGAAACGAGCAAGCAACCAGCTGACAGGAAGTGAACATAAGTAAACAGAATGGGGGTCTTTGAGTTGAAGGTATTTAAAGACATCATGGAGAAAGAGAAAGCTTCCTTTGGGACAGTGGGTAGAGTAGAAAGGTCCACTGGGTGCCTGCTCTGCCTCTCTGAGCTTGCAGCGTTAGTTAAGCCAGATGTCTTAATTGCTTCATTTTACCCCAGCATCTGGCTCTTGAGTCTTTGGTAAAACGAACAGCTGGGAATTTTGTTTTTTAAAACAACAGGGGTGGCCTGCACATTTAGATACATGCCAAGATGTGTACTGCTTAGCTTGCCACCCTTGCTGCTCTGCTCAGCATCTAAAAGCCTTTCTTTAAAATTCTAGTTTATTTTTCTTTTGTGTGTATGTGTGAATGCATGTGGATGTACAAAGCCCAGGGGTATTAGAGTCCCTAGAGGCTGGAGTTCCAGGTGGTTGTGAGCAGGTCTGATAGTGGGTGCTGGGAACTGAATTTGGTTCCTGCAAGAGTGGTACATGCTCTTAACTGATGAGCCATCCCCAGCTCCTAGAAGCCTTTTAATTCACAGTTTCTTTAGGGCTTAATCACTATTGATTTTAAGTTATTAATTAGCAACATAACCCTCTAGACATAAAACAACCTAAGGTCAAAGAACAATATCATACGTTTAATTATTAGATGTTCTGGGAGATTGCTCATTCTCTCGGTTTATTATTTTGTCTTAGCTGGTGTTTCACAGGCATGTGCCACCACACCTGCTTTTTTTTTTTTTTTTTTTTTTTTTTTTTTTTTTTTTTTTTTTGACAGGATTTCATGTAAATCAGGTTGTCCTGAAACTTCTGCCCCTCCGGCTTCTTGTCTCCTAGATATTTCTAGTACTAGAATGAGGTAAAATCCAAAATCAAACAAATAGTGGATTTTGATTTTTTTTTTTTTGAAAATACAAGTTTAAGAGGCACTGTTAGATTTTATATTCTAGAGACTTTAATATTGATTTCCACAGTGTTGACATGATTTGTTTCCTTTAACCCCCAGTTTAGTGACTCTTGGGTTGGAATAATGAGTGGGCGGTTTGGCTGTACCCCTGTGGTCTAGTCCTGTTTCTACACTTGATACTGCCATGCAGGACAATGCCTGTGCTCTAAACACTTGTCAAAAAGAAAGGGAAAACAAAGCAGCCAACTGTCTTACTTCCTTCATGCTGCTATTAGCTTGCAATGCACATACCATAGTGCCAATAAATATGAGTTTATAAGAGCTTACACACAGTTGTTTGTGAACCACCATGTGGGTGCTGGGAATCAAACCTCTTTCCACTGGAAGAGCAGCAGTATTCCTCACTGCTGAATCCCTCTCCAGCCTTCCTTTGTCTTCTCTATTGCTTTGTGTCTGGTTTGATCCATTCTACAGATTATTTTCTTTTTAATCTAAAAGTTTAAAATCTTTGAAATACTGTATAAATTGTTTAAAAAAGGGTGCGGGGAGTAGAATAAAAAATTTCAGGCCGGGCGGTGGTGGCGCACTCCTTTAATCCCAGCACTTGGGAGGCAGAGGCAGAGGCAGGCGGATTTCTGAGTTGAGGCCAGCCTGGTCTACCAAGTGAGTTCCAGGACAGCCAGGGCTATACAGAAAAACCCTGTCTCCAAAAAAAAAAAAAAAAAAAAAAAAAAAAAAAAAAAAAAAAAAAAATTCAGGAAAGGTCTGAGGACAGGGAAAAAGGCATGATGTTCTAACTAGGAAAAATAGAAATGTTTATATATAATAATTTAATTAATAATAATAGTAAATTGGGACTAAAGAGGTAGCTCAGTTAAGGGCACTTATTCTCGCAGAAAACCCTCAGGTTCCATCTCACCCACCTACATGGCAGCTCATAGATCTCCGTCAGTGCAGTCCAGGGCTCTGAGACCTCTCCTGACCACCCTGACGTTCCAGGCACACTTACAGTACATGTACATGCAGGCAGAAACTTGAACATAAAATAAATGGATTTTTTTTAACTAAATAAATTTTAGCTGAGCCTAGTAACCTATATCCTTAATCCCTGCACTCTAGGCAGAGGCAGGCAGAACTTTGTGAATGAGGCCAGCCAAAGGTACAGAATGAGACTTAGTCTCAAAAATATCTTCTTTTTAGAGAAATGACTTACATTTCATCTGTAATAGGATTGCTTTTCTTCCTTCTAGATGTCCAGTAAGAAAGAAGCGACTGATTGAAGCTGAGCTCGGTGCAGTTGCTGGTGAATGGGTTCTTGGCACACAGCAGGGTCATGGGGTAAACACATGTCCTAGTGACCTTTCTGTGCCCAGCATGCTAGATGCTGTTTGTGAAGAAATGGATCAGACAACTGGAGAACCACAGTTTGAAGTTGCCCGAAGGAGGCTTCAAGAGATTGAGGACAGGTACTGACAGTGCGTGTCACCTGGCACTGCCTGTCCTGTGTCACAGCTCTCCTCTGCTAGGCTGCTCAGGGTCATGTGGTGATGCTGCTGGAGATGGGGAACGAGAAACAGACACTTAATGGTAGAGCAAATAGAGCTTGACTAAGCATTTTACTAGCATGTCAGACTCGTTTTCCAGGACACTTCTAACTTGACTCTTCCAAACCTTTCTCCTCGTGTGGCCACTTTGCTCTGTGTTGTAGCTTACATGGTTCTCGCTGCAGCACCTGTAGTTTTATTCTTTTAGTTTCAAACTACAATGCCTTGATAATTTTTTTCTTTCTCCACTTCATTATTTAGGATAATTGACGAAGATGAAGAGGTTGGAAGTGACAGAAATGTTAGCCACCTCCCAAGTCTTGTCCTTTCTGACACCATGAAAGCGGGTTTGAAGAGGGAATTTGATGAAGTCTTCACAAAGAAGATGATTGAGTCTATGTAAGTGCATTACGTGCATAGCATTCCCACCCAGCTCTCCAACACCTGGGAAGGCTTGTGCCAAGCCCCGCCTCCTTTTCGGTTTTTTGAGGCAGGGTTTCTCTGTGTAGCCCTGGCTGTCCTGGAACTCTCAGCAATCTGCCTGCCGCTGCCTCCCAAGTGCTGGGATTAAATGCGTGCGCTACCACTGCCGGGCCAAGCCAGTCCTCTTAAAGTTAGAGGAGAAAAAGGAGGCAGAGGAGGAGGAGGAGCCATATTCTGAAAGCTCTAGTTTATCTGTTCTATCTAACTTCTCAGACTCAGCAAGGAGACTAGGGAACAGAAGGTGATGTGTCAGATTAGTAACAGTTGGAATCGCTACCACAGAGCCTACAAAACAGCCTTCTGAGGTCATTTTAGTGTTTTTTAACTTTGGATTTGTTTTGGGGGTGGGGTGGGAATATTCCTGTATACCCCGAGTTCATACCTATCCACAGTTTTTCTCCTTCAGCTTCATTGACTTGATTTAAAACGTAGTTTAAGCCAGGCATGCTGGCTTACACAAGTAACCCCATCAGCACTCCAGAGGTAGAAGTTTTAGTTTCCAGCCTATTTTGGTCTACATAGTGAATTCCAGGCCAGCCAGGACTGCGTAGTGAGATTTTGTCATTCACCCCATCCCCCCAAAAAAGAAAGAGAAAATGGTGACGGTGATGTCAAAGCACAGCATATTTTTAAGATGTGATGGTATCCAGCCAGACTAAGCTACATCCTGAGAGAGAAGTGACTCGGAGTAGAGGACTTGCTGTTCACCAGTGAAGCCCTGGGGTCTGCTCTTAGCACCACAGAAAGAAAAATGGAAAACACACCCATAGTTTAATGAGCTCATTTAACTGGTTTGCTATATTTTCAGAGTAGAACTCAAACTCAAGAGCCTTCCAAGCAAAGTGGCAGCCTAGAAAGAGCTCAGCCTAGATCTAGTGTGGGCAGGCTCATCTGCAGTACACTTAAGTACTGTCTGGGAGATGTAGACTCACTGAGGGGGAGTCTAGCGAGCTGAAAAGTGCTCTTGGGACACAGACCTCAGTAATGCTGGCCACTGTTGCCTTCAGGCAGAGAGGGGGCCGTTCAGCTACTGCTTGTGGGAGATGCAGGCTTTCAGTCAGGCCTAGCTTAAGTTTATAATTAACTCTTTAGCCCTGAGGGTGTGTCAGTAGTGTAGCCACTATGTATGCAGGTCACATTGCCCGTCTGTTCAAAATAGTGTCTGCTGCTCTCAGTAGTTTTCCAGAACTGAGCCTTTGGGAATATTCTTCATTGTCTTTCTATTTATTTCTGGGTCCCAGAAGATTTTTCCAATACCAAGGGTAAAGACAATTTTTTCTACTTTGGAAATGGGTGCTCATTTAGCCCAGGCTAGCCTAGAACCTCTCATCCTTCTGCCTGCACCTTCCAAGTGCTAGGATTACAGGTACTGCTCCCAGCTATGGCTGAGAAAAATATTTTTATTCCACATATTTAGTGTAATTGTTTTGGTTTAACTGTGAAACATTCTACTTCAGAACTATGTGAAACACAAAGCATCAGAAGTGAACGTTTGCCAGGATTTCATTTTCATGGATGATGCTGTGTAACAGACCCACTGGGGTAGGAAGATAGTGTAGCACCAGAGTAGTTGCTCAGCATGCAGTAGACTCAGTACCACAGTCATGCAGAACTGCTCACTGAGAACATCTCTGTGTGTCACTATAGCTAGTGATGGGACGCAGCGGTCCTCATCCCCAACACACCCACTCCAAATTAGAGCATTAAATCAAATCAAAGGCCCTATTCTTCTTCTTCTTGTTGTTTTGTTGTTTGTAACCGGTTCTTTGTATGTAGCTCTGGCTATCTTAGAACTCACTATGTAAACCAGGCTAGCCTTGAACTCACAGAGGCCCACCTGTGTCTACCTGCCGAGTACTAGAATTAAAGACGTTCACCAGTACACCTAGTTCAAAGGCCCTGTATCCCACATTGGACATTTATATTACTGCTACTCGTGGCATCTGTGAGAATGGGTGGTGGATTCGGTTTAAACTATCGGGCTGGTGATGTCACTAAGAAGTGGCATCACATGTGAGTCCAGGGTTCAGTCAGTCTCCAGCACGGGAACTTGTACATATGTGAGGAGTTGGAAACAATGCTCACTTTTAGGGAGTGTTGGTTAGGTCTCCATGGCTCTAATGAGACACCAGGAGAACCTAGCTCCTCAGGCCCCTACTGCACACATGTTCATATCCTCATGGACACTCAGACACACATGCATATAAGTTTGTTTTTTATTTTGCTAAGTCCATTTGAATTCTAAATATCTCTTTTTTAAAATAAAACATTGGTTAACTAAACAAATGTGTATGTCATCTTTGTACAGATCTCGTGTTAATCAGTATCATTCCAAGTTTAGTATATCTGCTGCTGAAGTTAACACTTTGGGGTTTCTTTGGCTTTTCGAGACAGAGTTTCTCTATGTAAATGCCCTGGCTGTTCTGGAGTTCACTCTGTAGGCCAGGTTGGCCTTGAACTCACAGAGATCCGTCTGCCTCTGCCTCCTGAAGGCATGAAACACCATAACCCAGCCACACTTTTAATTAAAAGATTTAAATTTCTATAATGAGAACTGATAAAAGACATCAAGATCAAATAATCGTGAAATTGGCAGTAGGTAATGGGGTAGGGACAACACCAACAACAGACCGGCCCTTACAGGACTGCCAGCTCTTAACCGGCTGTACGGGGTTGAGTAGTGAGCAGGAGCTTGGTACAGGTAGCCTTTATTTGCATGTCTTAAAGGTTTTGATTAAAAATCTGTATTTTACATCCCAGGAGCCGTCCTTCCATGGAGCTTGTGCTCTGGAAACCTCTCCCTGAACTCCTTTGTGAGAAGCCAAAGCCATCATCTAACCCTAAGAACTACATGAGAGAGAGCCAAACAAAGCACGCAGCTACGGGCACTGCCTTCCCACAGAGAACTGAACTGTTACTGGAACCTCAGTGCACAGACACGCCGCTTTACCATAGTCTGGAGACAGCTGCTAGCACAGAGGAGGAGATGGAGCTCTAGACACCAGTTTCTGCTCCAACTTGACAAGTGGTAGAAGGCTCCTGTGTTCAGTATGAGCCTGCCTGCACACTATAGGGGCCTGAAAGTTTTATGAAACGGGTGTAATATCTCCTCTGCCTGTGACTTGGGTGGGACTGTCATTGTGGGTAGCCATTTATTGAATTCAACTTCTTGCCAAGGAAGCTTATCTCAAGGGAAATGCAGTTTTTTAGTAGGCTTATCCAAGAAATGTTACAGTCTCTTTAAAGACAGCTATAGATGCTGGATGTGTTACGGTGACTTAGTCATCTGTCACATTGTTGAAGCCATTCATTCTTGAAATGATTATATACAGGAATGCTCCTAATTGTCACTGCACCGATTGCTGAGTCATGTATTGAGATACTTGTAGTGGTCACTGTACACTTGGGGCTCGGGAGGGAAGATAGCACGAATTGAACAAGCAAAGAAACTTGTGTTGGTGTCAGGTTGGTGTAGCCAGATCACTCAAGCAGTAGCTCTTGGTCTCCTTTCATGACTGATAAGCTCAGTTGGTCAGTAATGTTTACACCTCAATTAACTTATGTGATTGATTTAAAGAGTGTGAGGTAAATTGCCTGTGAGAGAAGTGTCTTTCATGAATCATAAGGACATGCTGTGTCAGCTAAACCTACCATTGATTGCTTCTAGAGTTTAAAGGGAAGGTTGTGCTTGTATTAGCAAGTTGAGTGTTTTAATGTTGGTTCCGGAAACAATGAATTAGCTGAAAAGAAATGGACAAGTGTCTTGGAGATTTACTGAAATAGCTAATTGTCCGGTGCTTAAGCTATTGTGCAGTAAGCCTAAATGTTAGCAGAAAATGGCCTCCTGCCAGCAGGAAATCTTTACCCTTTAGTACCCGAACCAGGCTCAAGGTGTTCTTTGGGAATAACCAGGGTTAAAGTTTTTAATTTCTCAGGAAGAGCTCTTCAGCATGGCAGGTCCTTCAGTGCTGTAGAGCAGGAAGATGTCCGGTGAGTGTGGTGGCTCTTTCTACAGCAGAACACCTCGGTTCAGTTTTCAGTTTCTGGGTTTCTTCTCCCTCTATATAGGGGAAAACAGAAGAGGTTTATGCTGAGTAGAGGTGAATTTTCAGAAACTTAGCTTCCTGGCATTTGCAGCCCGTGCTGAAATCCCTCCTGTGGATGGCATAGGAGTCACACGTCTGTTCGTTGGACTGTTTCTTCTCTTGCTTGTTGTTCCTGCTCTCTCTTTCTTTCTGGATGTCAGGAAAAGGTTTAATGTTTAATATTTAAACAAAATATTTATGTCTACACAATAAAGTTACTCAACCTTCAAACCAGTATTGAAACCAGCTACTTGTTTCTTCATCTCAGACTATAGAGGTGAATGAAAACTGTCTTCTGTTGAAATGTGCAAGTGTCGTTTGACAAACTCCTGGCTTATTCAATGGGACCAACTTGTGAAGTTTATAGCCTTAAAGAAATCTCTGTGCTAAGAAGTTTTAGAACAGTTTAGGATCGTGCAGGGACTTCTGAGAGTCTGGAGTTAGCCCAGTGTTAGGGTAGGAAGGAAGTGGCAGCTTTCCAAAGGGCCTAAAACACCAGGACTGCCTCTGTAAAAGGCCTGAAGTGGCTTTGATGCAGTTGGTAACTACTTGAGGGCAGAGATGTCTTAACTTGTCAGGCGTCCTTACCTGACATGACCTTGTTTCAGCAGTAAAGTAGATATTTCGTGCTCCTTTTTGGACTTTATCTTCTTGCACATGTTTGTACAAAAATCATCTTCATCCCTGTGGTGCTTACATCCACTGTCCACAGCCCTGAAGCCTCTGCATCCTGTTTTCTTTCTAGTATAAGACTTTGGCTTTTGCCTTAAGGTTTTCCTAAAGAATTAACAGGTTTTTTCATCGTGTATAGTTTTTACAGTGTGAATCAAACATTGGTCCGTATGCTGATGTGCAGGTCAGCAGATGTCCAAGCAGGTGAGCTCTGATGAACAAATGTGTGTTCTCAGTGGGTTGGGTGTGTGTGGTTTTTTTGGTTCTTGGCTTGGGTTTTTGTTGTTCTTAGTATGAAGAAATACGAGAATCCAGTTCTCATGATAAAAAATCAGTTAAAAACTGCTCATTCTTAAAAAGACAAAACTAAGATTTAGAAACAAGACAGGCCTTAGAACTGAGGGGAGACTACTAGCCAGCAGGTTTGTTCACCACTCTGGATCTGGAGCCTGGCTTTGTGTAATGGACAAGAATGCTGCAATACCAGCCACCTTCTGGAAGATGTGTCAGATTTGCTTTAAAGATGAGAATCTGGTGTTTCTGTATTATTTTCAATAAAACTCAATGTTTTGAACTTTTAAAGTATCTGTAATCCTGTATAAACATAAATTAAGCGGTTTTTTTTTTTTCCTTAGCTTTAAATTTTAATTAAGGCAGCATCCTTAATCAGTGAAAAGTTTGATACTGTGGGGTTAAAGGTGAGCTGTTTCTAGAACTGGCAGGCTGCTTTGCTTTTGTTAATGTACCAATGACATTGTCCTTACCAGGTCACTCATGGGACATCAGATGCTGACCTTGCTGACTGAGCCTTCAATGTTGAGATGTAGCTAGAGTTAGAAACTCAAGTTGGAGGGGTTTGAAGAGAATAGAGGCAGTCTATGGTGATGATCCTGTGCTAGAGGTGACAGGTCACTGGGTGGCAGTATTGCCTACATATTCAGTCATTCTTTGTTAACCAGATCCTTGACTCCTGAGGCTGGGAATTTTATCATTGGGTTACAGTTGTAGGGGGAAAAAAAAAAGAACTTTTATTTTAACCAAATTTTGAAAACTATGGTAAAAGTTATCTAACATAGCAGCTTGGAACCTAAGATTAAAATAGACAGTTATAGCTCGGTATCTCACCAGCTAATTAGTCCTAGGGTTCTTGATTTTGACCAACTATTGGCTATACAGAAATTTTAGTGCCTGTGATGTTGTCATGGCTACTTCATTGAAACAATGGAGTATGACTTAGAGAGTGATACTAAATTAGAGGCATACAGGGTGGTACTTGCCTATCATCCCATCCCTCAAGAGAGAGGCAGAATCCCTAAAATTTGAAAGCCAAACTGTTCCACAGTGAGTTCCAGGCTGTATAGGTTGATGTTATTGAACACTGCTGAAATGCAAGCTCCTGCAAGACCCTCATGTCGACTTGCAGCCTAGCTTGGGTGGGTATACCAGTCATCCTACTTCATGAATGACAGAAGTCAAGAGGGTTGCTAGAGAGTCATTTTCTTAATCGATATAGCCACTAGTAAGCTGCCCATGCATGTATAAGCAACCTTAAATACAAAAGGACACACTCATACAAGATGGAAGCAGGGTTAATTGGGAAGAGAGGGTTCAGTAGGAGGGGAAATGAAAATATGAGAGTAAGTATGATTAAGACACATAGGTTGTCAGAAAAAAAATTTAAGTCACAGGATAAAGTATGTGGGGTAATATGCTGTAGTTCCAGCATTTGAGAGGAGGCCAAAGGAAGATCCCAAATTGAGAGTTATTCTATCCCATTGAGAACATCTCCTGAGCCCAGCATGGAGTGCAAGAGACCCTGTCTCAAACGGTCGGGGGGGGGGGGGGGGGGGTGGCAGGCAATAAAGTGCAAGCAATCTGAGTTCAGATCCCTAACACTCACTCTTACAGGAGGTTGGGGGTTGTGTGCATTTGTTATCCCAGTACTTGGAAGACAGGAGAGTCGTGGAGCTCACTGGCCAGCTAGTCTACCTGAATTTGTGAGCTCCAGGTTCAGTGAGGGATGTCTCAAAAAAAGTTGACTCTGGCCTAACACATATACCCATGGGAACTCATACCTATATATACATGGAACATACACACAAGTACAAAAAATATAGATATCATCTCAATAAGGTCACAAAATAACAGTTGAGTTTAAGATTCTAGGAAACAAGTATTGATATTGAGATTCTGGAGTAGGCCATGTGTCTGCTGTCCAGCTCCGGTAGCTCCTGACAGAAAAGCAATGGGGTAGATGCCTAGCTGTTTCAAGGCCCAGGGCTTTGGTGTGCAGCCATTGCTTGCACCTTTAGTCTGAATTCTGGAAGAACACATTATTACTGGAGCATTTGGTTTCATAGAGTAAAACAGTTGATTTTCAGGCAGCTTGGTGTTTCAGTATGAAAATGTTCTTGAAAACCAGGTGTGTTGTCAAAGCTGAGGAGTGTTATCTTTTTTGGCCATCTGTACAGGAAATGAAACCCTAAAAATCTACACATTGTCCTATCCTGTTAGTACAGCAGCCACTTCAGTGTGATGCTATTGAGTTTTAACTTAGAAGGACTTACGCTCAAGTATTCATGATAGCTTTCAGTCACAACACGGGAACTTGGCCTAAATGATTGAGCTGTGGACTTAGCAGCTAGGTCCTTACCCTGAGGTGGGCACATGGAAGCCCTTCCTACCACAGCAGTCAACACGTGAGCTTGTATTGTTTGCAGCTATAGCCTGCTTGGACCTACTGACTCAAACTCTATCTGAAGGTTCACTTTGATCACCCCCAAAGTAATATTGATAGGGAAGATATATTTAAAGGCTAAATTGTTAATCTGCCTATATCAGTGAAAAATGGAGTTCTTTGCTAGGGCAGAATGTGCAGTGAGGATGATGTCATTGTCTCTGAAGTTTCATAGTTGATTTCTTAATAAATTTGCTTGTTTCCATTCTAGAGATGGAACCACAGCTTTATGCATGCTAAACAAGTTACCCCCAGCCTACACTAAGATTCAGTGAAGGATTAAAGCCTTTCCAAAGTGGATCAGGACTGAAAACTCAATTTCTCAGTGCATAGAAGACACCTGGCAGGTGTTCAGCTGCTAGAGACACTCTAGAGTCCTTCTAAGTTATAATTGGTTGTCTATCCCGTCAGTTACTCAGCTCAAAAGTGTCAGTTAAAATTGGGGAGTCTGATAACTTCCTGATCATGGCAAAACAGTAGTTTAAAAAGCTGTAGCTCAGTGGTATAGCTTGTGTATACTTGCCCAGTACGCACATCTTAGGTTTAATCCCTCCCCTCACCAAAAAAAAAAAAAAAAAAAGGCCAAAGGTGGTTAGGTTCCATCTCTGCCACTTAGTAACTGTGATGATATTGGTCAACTGGCCTGAAGAAAAAGCTTTCAGTGACTTTAAAAAAGTGGTATGCTCACTTTAGTTGGATAAACTATTCCCCTAGCAAACAATAAAGAGAAAATACAACAGCCCTAGAAATGATAGACCAGGATGCTGTGTTGCTTTTTTTTAATTGCATGGGTAGTTTTAAATAAATGGAGAAAGCACCTTCTAGAAGCTACACTAGCAAGAAGATCCCGTCAGGCATTTACATAGTAAATTTCTACAATTTTACAAAGATTCTTGATCTTCATTTAAATGTACACAAGGGAAAACAAGCCCCTCGGGTTGGTGTTTCTCTGCTTGTAGAAGCAAACGAGAAGAAGCCTGGGAAGTGGAGGGTGGAGAAAGAAACGAGCCGGGGCCGTTCATGAATCCCATGGCCACTTCAGGACATGTCGAGAGGCAGGTGTGGAGGTGCACACCTGGGAAAGCCCAGCACTTGGGAGGTAGGGTCAAGAGGGTCGGAAGTTTCAGCCTAGCCTCAGCTACATAGTTTGAAGCCAGGCTGAGAAATAACTGTCAAATGACCCTGCAAATTAGAGCATACTACCACCTTTAAGATAAACTAGAATCTCGAAAGCTGTAGTATTGGAATACCTTCGAATACCTTAGACAGCTGAGTGTCAAAAAGACAATACTTGGAAGTCATCTATGAGGTTTGAAATACTTTAGAGGAATTCTTAAAAGGCCAGCCAGCCTCTACTTTGGCGTTTAATGAAACAGACAGGCCTATGCTATCCTCTAAGCAGTGTGATGGTCAGGGAAAGGGGCCCAGTGTTGCTTGGCTCTTTAGACACTAATCAGCTGGGGAAAAAGTTCATTGGCAAAAGTATCCTCCCAGGAGTGGTCTATACCAAGTGGAGAAGACATGTCACTGAAGGGAGAAGGGGAGCCCTCATATCCACAGTCACTGTGAGCATCCAGCAGGCAGGAAGGTGGTCTTAGACAATGGCTGGATGAAAGCAGGTTTGAGATGCCCAGCTCTGGAATGAAGTCATCTTCCAAAGGTTCTTTCTTCACTGAGACAATGAATTCGGGGTGATCCTCTTCTACAGAGCTTAGAGGTGCCTCCTCAATTTTCACTACCACATTAGTTTGGCTCTCTGTCTCAGAGGGGATCTCTAAGACTAGAGGCTTGGTGTATACATGGTCAAAACGAATGAGTTCATTAATGGCTTCCAGCTTGGCTGATGAGGTCCCCACTGACAGAGAAAGGGAGGCTGGTAAGGAACTGGGTCCTTCTGGGTAGACCTCTGGGAGTTCCTCCAGATTAGCAGACTCTGGGGAAGGACATTTGAAAAACATGACAGGGTCCAACTTGTCCAGAATGCCCAAAAGGATATCAGACTACAAGAGGCAAAACACAAAAGAGTTCACTATTAGAATGGATGTGACAGTCAGTCTACCAGGGATACTCTTAGCACTGGGTTCCACAACGTTACTTAGGGCTTATGCTCTCAGATCAACAGGACCCACCCACCCACCATACTTACGCTCTCAGATCACAGGACCTACCCCCCAGAACAGCTTCCCCCTAC
Source organism: Rhabdomys pumilio (assembly GCA_030674055.1). Classification (NCBI taxonomy): domain Eukaryota; kingdom Metazoa; phylum Chordata; class Mammalia; order Rodentia; family Muridae; genus Rhabdomys; species Rhabdomys pumilio. The sequence goes on along the minus strand of JANHMN010000007.1, from coordinate 54,873,559 downwards.
TCCATGACATAATCCACTGAGGACTAGGAAAGTGACTGCTTACCCCACCAACTGACTTCTCCATTTGCCTGGCTAGGCGTGTCACACGCCACATAGGTGCTACAGAATGAGCCAGTCACATAGCACTTTAGTAAAGCAGAATGAGCTCTACCTCAGAATCTGAAGAGGCAACATGGTCAGAATCCATGGGAAGATGTTCTGGGGAGGTGACAACTGGGCCTGCACCTGCTGCAGAGGTGCACATAGTCTGAGTGCTGCGGACTCAGCAGACCCGGCCACCGGCCGTACTCCACTCCCCTGGAAGGAAAGACCACAGTGAGTAACCCGCCAAAAGTCTCTAAGGATATACACATCAGGCAGCTTTGATCTCTGCTCTTCAAAAGCCTAGAAAGGAGCTGGGAAGGTGGCTCTGAACATAATGTGCTTGCTGTGTAATCCTGAAGACCCAAGTTCAAATCCTCAGCACCAAGAGAGGCATGAACAAGCAGTGAGATACTGCTTCAGAGGATTAGGGTGGACAGTGATAGGGTAAGACATCCAACATCTTCCTTAGGCCTCTATAAGCATAGATGTGTACAAACCCACACCTGTGTGCACATACACACCTACATACCCACACAAAGTAGCATCTGCCTGTAATGGTAACATCTGGAAGGTGGAGACAGGATTATCAGCTACATAGCAAGTTTGAGGCCAGTCTGGGCTACATGAGACCCTATCCCCCCAAAAAGGCCAAGAAACTAGCCATTTGTTCATGCCTATAATCCCAGCACTTGGGAAACTAAGGCAAGAGGATCTTGAGTTCAATCCAAGGAAACGGGGACAATTTCAGACCAGTCAGCTGGCATGGGGGCATGTGCCTATAGTCCCACTACTGCAGAGGCAAAAGAACTGACCCAAGTTCAAGATCAGCCAAAATCAGACATAAGAACCTTGTCTCAAAAAACGAAAAGAGAAAAGATTGGCTAGGAGGTCTAGAACACAAATCCGGTGATGCCACAACCAGTTCTCACAAGTTTTACCTTGGACTCTGCCTCTGGAACCTCTTCAGTAGCCAGCGTATCCATTCCCAAGCGTGTTCTTAACTCCTGGTTCTCTATCACAAGGCCATGAGTTTTCTCACGTAAAAGCTGATTTTCTAGCTGGAGTTTTTGGTTCTGTAAGAAAATACAGAAGAGGCTATTAAAACGGTGTGGTTCCTTCAATAAAGAATCTACTGGAAGCTTTGCTACAGTCGGTTTCCTTACTGACCTGGTAAATTCTATGCTTGTGCAGTTCACAGTCATTGTGTCACTGGTGGCTAATGGTATGGCTGAGTTGGTAGAAGGCTTGCCCTGGCAGGCTTGAAGCCCTGGGTTCCACCTTCAGCTCTGCATAAACTAGCATAGGTGGCTCATGCCTGTAATCCCAGCACTTAGAACATATCAGCAAGACAAAGAAATCTTGGGTTATCTTTGGCTACACAGCAAGTTAAAAACCCAGCCTGGGATACATCAAGCTGTCTCCCAAAAGAGTGCCATTGAGCACTCAAGCAGGCTGAGGCAGGAAGAACAGTTTACTCTAGACCAATCTCTGAAAAAACAGAGCCAAACTGTTTTCAACGGTGTCAGAAACAACAGAATGCCTACAAGCACTACTCTCAGATTTCAGCCAAAAAAAAGGTCACTTGCAGCTTAAATTTACATATGTGTTAATACTCTCCCTTTTAAATAAAGTATGGCAAGGTGGTTCATTGCCTGTACTCTCAGCACGCTGAGACAGGAGGTGTGCCATGAGTTACAGGCCAACCCAAGACCCTATCTGAAAACAATCTTTAAATAATTCATCATCCTGTTTTGAACGGACAAATGGAGATGAAAGTGATGGTTCAACAGCAAAGAAGGGGCAGCCTGGACGCCCGCCAGCACGGCCAGTGAACGACAGTGAGGCGCACACACACTGCCATACTACTCACTTGAAAAGGGAAAGGAAACTGGAAGGGAAAATGTATACATTTGTAAAGTATATTAAGTGAGGTGACCCAAACTCAAACCTGGGCGCACGTGTGCATATAAATGGATGTAAATGTGTCACTGCCTAAAAAAGCTAGAAATAGCTAAAGTTAACTAAACTTAACTTAAAAACTAAAATAACTCCCAAAAGGGAAAACGGATGCTGGGGCACAAAGGGTAAACGGAGGGGTCACAAAAGGGCACTGACAGCAGATAGGATATGGGGGTGGGAGGATGGAAGGAAGGAGTCACTACAGCTTAAGCAATCAATGATCTATCCAACCTGGCTAATCTCTGAGCAGGCTAAGGATAGAACTGAGCTGCGCAGGGTGGAGTCATGTCTGCTTTCACCGCCCATCTGCTAGGCTAGTTAAACTTTAAATGGCACTTTGAGTTGTATTCTAAAGGGCTGAAGCAGCTTAGGATGGGCCCTGATACGGAAGGAATGAAAGCATGGCCTGAATTCCCTTTACCTCTTCTTCCAAATCCACCACTTGCTGCTCCAGCTCGCTCATCCGGGCTTTCTTTCTATCTCGAGCAGTCTGCGCTGCGACTCTGTTTTTCAGTTTCCTTTAGGGGAGACAAGGAACGTAACTGAGTCATCTCGGGCTTTCCTGTGTCTTCATTTGTAAACGTGGCCAGCTGGTCCTTTCATTGACTTTACAGAATAAGGCTTAGCAGTAGTAAACACACTTGAGGCTACACACACACACACACACACACACACACACACACACCCTTCTGTCCACAGGCCTTGAAGACTTGCTTGATTCTCTTCCGTGTGGCTGTCCACCGGGATCTCATTTTACCACCCGGCTGACACATTCCCGTTGCGTCATAAGCTTCTTCCCTCCTCCCCCGCTACTTTCTGGTTCCAATTCCGTCCTACAGGATCCTTGAAAGCGGCGGGGGCGCCACCAACCGTCCCTTCCCAAGCCCAACTCTCGGGATGCCGGAGGCTGTTGACTCGGTTCCCAGGGTTGAGTTCCCAAGTGGCTGCAATGACAGCCGGAGCGGTTCCTGCCCTGCGACCGCAAAGAGCAAGCATTTGCAGAGGACTGGGCGTCAGGCATCTTCTGTACCTGTGCCGGGTGCTCCAGCACACACCCAGACACAGAGCTTCGCAGGGGTTGGCACCTCAGCTCCGCTCCCCAGGAATAGGTACTAGAGGCGAATCTAACACACCGAACGGAGTCCGCCCGCCAGGCACCCGCGAGAGCGTCCGGATCCCAGCCCCGGCCCTGCCGCCCCGCGCCCCAGCCCTGTCCGCCGGGCCCACCTCCGCAGCGCTTTCTCCTCCGGGCTCAGGTGCGTGAGGCGCTGCCGCTTGCGAGCTTGTGGTGTCCCGCTCGCCTCCGACCCTGCTGCCCGCGGGCCGGGCACCATGAGCGGCAGCGCCCGGCCGCCGGAGGCGGGCTGGCCAGATAGGAGTAGCACTTTGGGGGCCGCCGTGGCCGCGCTCGGCGCCGCTGCCACCACCACCATGGCCAGGAAACGTCTACGCCAGCGCCGCCACCGCCCCGTGGCCGCCTGCCGCGCCCAGCCTTTCTAGGGTCGTGGCCGTCTGCCATTGGCTCTTGCTGAGTGACGCGCGGCTGTATTTATCGTTTATTGGTCCTGAAGGCACGGGGGCGGGCTCAACGCAGGCGGGGTGAGTGTCCAGCGTGGCTGCACAGCTGTTGGCCGGGCGAGCTGGGCCTTAGGGTAGGTGGACGGTGGCGACCACTGGTTGCTGGAGTTCAGGGTCCTCGGCAGAAGCGTCCCCACCCAGCTGAGGCTGTTTACCCGGAATGCCAGGCTTTCCTCTCAGACCAGATTTCCAGACCGAGTCTCAAAGATTGTTACCCTAGGCCGACCACATTTTAATGTCCAGTGCCACGTCGGCCACTAGTACAGCCAAAAATCGAACCGGTGGCATATCCGGCTTAAAGCTAGCGGACACACACACACCTGGGGTCATTTCACAAAATGAATCTTTAGTAAATGAGATGATTGCAAAACTAAATGTAGTAGGGTGGTGCTTGCCTGTAATCTCAGCACGTTATTGCCAGTTTGAGGCCAGACTGGGCTACTAGGAAAGTCTAGGCCAGCTGGAGACTCTAGATCAAACTCTATTTCATAAATTAATTGATTAATTAATTAATTAATTAATAACTTTAAACGAAAACACCAGAACCCTGGTTAGCGTGTAATAAGGGATTAATAAAGTCTGCATAGTGAGAATACGTGTGGTTTCAGTTTTCTTCATATTTCTAAACCCTTCTGGTCTGAGTTTTTATCACCCGTTGTTGTCTTTGTTTTGCTGTGCTGGAGCCTGACCCCAGAAGCTAGTATTCTACCATTCCAGTATTCCCTCAGCCCGCTTTATCTGTGGAACTAGAGATACCACTGAGCTGTGTCTCCAGCCTTTAGTATGTTCACGGGATGGGGGTGTCCTCCTCTGTTGTTCTCAGCCTTATTCTCTTGAGACAGTGCACTTGAAGCTTGCCCCTGGGGCTATACTTGATAGCCATTAAACCTCCATTGGTCTGCCTGGTTTTGCTCTCCACCAAGAGAGGTTACAAGCCAGCTCAGTTTTGTAACCCTTTCACCTGGGTACTGGGCATTTCTCACTCACATAGCCATCTGTCCAGCCCCTACATTAGTATTTTTTACTTTTCTTTCTTCTAATAATTTATTTTTTATTCACTTTACATCCTGTTCACAGCCCCATTCCCCCTCCCTTCTTCTCCCTTGGGTATCACCCAACCCTGGGACATCTAGTCCTGGCAGGACTAAGCACAACCTCTCTCACCGAGGCCTAACCAGGCAGTCCAGGTAGGGGGAGGAGGATCCAATGGCAGGAAACAGAAACCAAGACAACCCCACTCTACTTGTTAGGGGACCCACGTGAAGACCAAACTTCACATTTGCTACAAATGTGTAGGGGATCTAGGTTCAACTCCTGCAGCTTCCCTGCTTGGTGCCCAGGCTCTGTGAGGCCCCATGGTCCCAGGTTAGCTGACTCTTTGTGTCTTCTCGTGGTGTCTTTGACCCTTCCAGCTTGCTCACTTCTATCCCCTACTCTTCCACCAGGCTCCCCAGCTCCACCTGATATTTGACTGTGGGTCTCTGCATCTGCCTCCATCTGCTGCTAGATGAAGCCTCTCAGGAGATTAGTTAAGTTATGCTCCTGTCTGTATCATTAATAGTATCAAGGGTTGGCTCTCTCCCATGGAATGGATCTCAGTTGGGCCAGGCACTGGTCGGCTCCAATGGTCTGCTTTATCCCTGCACATCTTGTACACAAGACAAATTTTGGATTGAAGGTTTTCTGGGTAGAGTGATGTCCCTGTCCCTCTTCTGGAGGTCCTGCCTGGCTACAGGAGGCCACTTCAGTTTCTATATCCTCATCTGGTAGGGTCACCCCCATAGACTCACCCCTACCTGGTCCCATCCAAGGCTTCCAGAGAAGCCTCCCAGCCCATTGATTTCCATTCTCACTCCCAGCCCTCTCCCACCTTCCCCCATGCATTAGGGGTTTTTTGTTTGGTTTGGTTTGAGGGGTTATTTGTTTTAAATTTATGTATTTATTTTATGTGAGTACACTGCCACTATCTTCAGACACACCAGAAGAGGGCATCCAATCCCATCACATATGGTTGTGAGCCACCATGTGGTTGCTGGGAATTGAACTCAGGACCTCTGGAAGAGCAGCCAGTGCTTTTAACCACTGAGCCACCTCTGCAGCCCAACCTTAGTATTTTTTTAATGAGGAGAAAATAAAATGTGTTCCTTGTAAAAACAGAGCTGGGCCTTACCCTGGATTTCTTGGCCTGTGGCAAAGTCATTCAGGAAGATAGAATTGTTTGTTTGGTTGAGTTTTTTGTTTTGTTTTGTTTGTTTGTTCGTTTTTTTAGACCGGCAAAGTTTGGTTTTACCTGGTCTCTGGTCTATCTAGTCAGTCATCCAAGGAGGAGAGCCAGGCTCTTTTGGAGGAGGAGTCACCAGACAGCAGTAAGAGCAATTTAGTTCAAGACGTTAAACCCAGAGAAATCTGAGACAACTCACAGATGCATGTTTGTTCTTGGAAGCAACTACAGGTGTTAAGTTCCCTAGATTACAGAACAGAACCTTTGCAAGTAGATACTGCTTCCTGCTCAGGGCTTGGCACACCCAGGCTCTCGGTGTTCCGAGATGAGTAAAATTGCTAGTTGGCAAATGGAAATTATGCCACACTTCAAAGAGTCCTAAGTGGTGGTTCAGGTTAGCTCTTTGAAATTATAAATATGCTTCATGAGGAAGGAAAACTAGCAGCAAGGCCTCCTTTCATCCACCCTTTAAGGCAGTGCTTCTCACCCTTCCTAATACTGCGACCCTTTAATACAGTGTTATGGAGACCCCCAGCCATAAAATTATTTTCTTTGCTACTTCAAAGCTGTGAATTTTGCTACTGTTATGACTCATAATGCAAATATCTGATGCGGAGGACATTTGACATGGGACACCTGTGAGAGGGTTGTCGATACCCCCAAAGGAGTCGCTACTCACATTGAGAACCGCTGCTTTAAATAAGCACGTTTTTTTTTCCTTACTGGGCTGTGAGCCTTCTGGCACCCATTTTCTCTGTCCATATGACGAGGGGAAACCAATGATCATTCCTATAAAACAAGCAGGTCCCGCTCAGCATCTGAAGCACACACTGTTTCTGTGAGCTGTAGGCAAGGAATCAGAGTTGCTGGAGGACAAGAAACCGGCATTCCTTGGGCTGTGAGCTGCTGGGTCCTAGAGAGCCTCCTGCTGCCTGTGGGCTCTTTCGAGAGAATTCTTTGGAGGTGTCTCCAGGTAGAGATCCATGTGAAAGGACCTTACAAATCTGAGGAAAGTCACTTAGCTGGCATACACTTTCAATGTCTGAGGATTTATTAATGCCAAGAGAATGTCTGGCTGTGCTAGAAATCCCAGAGAAACACTGAAATTCAAAGTCTTTAGGAGCTGAGGAGATGACTCAGCCTGTCGAGGCTCTGGCTCCTGAAAGGTGAAGATCGGAGCTGATCCCGGGAAGCCACGGAAAGGTAGAAGGAGAAAAGCAAGGCCAGAGAGTTGCCTCTGACCTCCAAGGCACAGGCTGTGTGCATGCCTAGTTACATCTCGCGTACACACACGCGCACAGTAATAATGATTATAATAAACCATTAGCCATAAAAAGAAAAGGCAGAATTGGGGGTGTGGTTCAGCAGTAAAGCGTTTGCTTAGCAATCAGTTAAGGAATCCTACCACTGCTGGAAAAAAAAAATAACAAAGAAAGAAGGGGAGGGAAGGAGGAAGGAACAAGAAAGAAATAAAAAGAATGTGGACAATTCCTGCAGGGCAAAGTGACTGACTTGGTGAGTGGACAAAGTCCAGGATGTAGACAGGGGAGAAGCATTTAGTGGCTTCTGTTTTGGTCTTGGTTAGGGGAATAGAAGTGGAATGTTGACTTCTCACTCCTTCATATTTTTCAAGGCTTTTTATCTTTCTGGCAAACATTTCAAATCGTACTGAAAACAGTAACTTGACCTGCTGCAAACTGCCGTTCATGAACTCTTCAACAGTCAAGTGCGGAGGCTTGAGTGGTTTCAGATCCTCTGTCCAAGATTAAGCAGATGGGTCTTACATCAGATACCATTACTGTTTTAAAACATCCACAAGATGCGATTGATAGAAAACAGATAAACTGCCAAGTCTCCAGCTTCTGTGACAAGCAAGAAGCAATGACAAGCAAGCAAAATATGGAGTCAAGAGACAAGTCAAAGAAAAGGAGGGATCGATGGCCTTGAACCCACAGAGGGGACACTGTCTCTTAGGAGATCTTGGATGAGCCACAAAGCACCTGAGATGTGGCTGCTCTGAGGACACTTGCCTGCACACTGCAAAGTAACTTATGCCATCAAACTGTAGGCTTAGAGAAGTTGAAAATGCTAAATTGTCTATATATATTACTGCAATTAAAAAACCAAATCAAAGCCAGGGAGTGGTGGTGCATGCCTTTAATCCCAGCATTCGGGAGACAGAGGCAGGTTAATCTCAGACACTATTTACATAAATAAGTGTGTTGTTTGTAATTTTACCTTTTTAATTGATATTTCACTGCTTTAGAACAAGATTTCAGACAGGTGACATGGGGACTGTTGAAACTGAGGCTGGAAGATGACTTGCTCCAAGAATTCCAGGCCTGCACCACATAGGGAGAGCCTGTTTCTAAAATAAAACTAATCCACGGGTGCAGGAACCCTCTACACAGAGCAGGTACAGGGGCGCCTGCGGGAAACTCTTCCCATGAGCCGTATGCCTGGAAGAACGGTACCTTGGAAGCAATGCTTCCACTCTCTCACAAAGCTAGTTCAAGCACCCTCCTAGGGAAGACTTCACCTCACCCAAGCTTCTCTCTGAGGAGCTACAGCCTCAGGCAGAAGATCCTGCAGTCAGAGAGCTCGTGGCTGATAGTGATGGAATTGAGACAGGAGCTGACCTCACTAAGGAGTTTCTTCAGGGTCATGTGAACATCCATCATCTTAGAGAGGCTAATGGAAGACAGTACTGAGCTGCAGGCTTTGCTGATAGACGTGACTCTAACTAACAAGGCATTGGAAGAGCATTACCACATCACAGGTCTTCAAAGCCTGGCAGGGCTTGGATCTCCCAAGGAAGACATTTGGTCGTCATCTTCTTCTTTTCCTCCTCCTCCTCTCCCTCTCCCTCCTCTTCCTCCTGCTCCTTCATCATCATCATCATCATCATCATCACCATCACCATCTATTTTCATTAAATTTTAAATTTGCAAATATCTTTTTACTTATTTTGTAAATTTTATGTATTTGACACAAGGTCTCACTATGTACCTGAAGCTGGCCTGAAAGTGGCTTTGTAGACCAGCCTGGCCTCACAGAAATCCCTCTGCCTCAGGACTCTCAGTTGTTACTTTTATTTTATGTGAACGTGTGTTCTTCCTGCCTGTGTGTATGTGCACTACATGCATGCAGTTCAGAAGGGGGCGTCGGATCCCCTAGAGCTAGAGTTGCAGGAGGTTGTAAGCAGCCACTTATGTGTTGAGAACTGAACTCAAACCCTCTGGCAGACTCGGAAGTGTGCTTAACCACTGAACCATCAGACCTAACTTAAAACATTCCTTCTGACCTGTAATGCTCTCCCCTTGTGCTGGGATGAAACCCAGGCGCTTGTACATACTCAGTTCTACTACTGAGCCACAACGCCTGCTCTCTCTCAGTTTTTGACCATTTTTGATACTTTTTAATATATTTGGGTTTTTTTTTTCAGTAAATCTCTTAATTTTTTTTGTTATTATGTATATGGGTACTTTGTCTGCATGTATGTGTATGCACAACATATGTTTCTGCTGCCAGAAGAATGCAACAGATCTCCTGGAACAAGAGTCTCAGACAGTTGTGCGCTTCCATGTGGGTGCTGAGAATTGGACAGGGTCCTGTGCAAGAGCAGCCGGGCTCTTACCCTCTGAGCCACCTCCCTCTGTTCCTCGTCCAGATCTAGTCTTGTAATCAGCCATTGCGCAAGCTCTGGGGATGGAACATGTGGCGTTGCACATCCCAGGGCAGCTCTCTGTTGCTGGGCTACGCCTAACTCAGATGGTCTTCCCTTTCTTTCTTCTTTCCTCCCATTGTAATTTTTTTGTTTTATTTGTTCATGCTTATGGGTGTTTTTCCTGTATGTGTGTCTGTACAACGTATGCACGTCTGGTGATCCCCGGGATCTTGAGTCACAGATGGTCGTGAGCTGCTGTTGGGTGCTGGGAAGTAAACTACAGCAGGAAGTTCTCCTAACCACTGGGCCATCGCTCCAGGCCCTTTTATTGTCTTTATGTGATAAGACTTTGCTATGTAACCAGGCTGGCCTGGAGCTCAATATGTAGCCCAGGCTGGACCCAAACCTATACTGATGGTCTTGCCTCAGCCTCTCCCTGCTGGGATCACAGGAATGCGCCATCATGCTCTGCTTTGCTTTGTATTTGTCTATCTTTTTTTGGCAGTGGTGGGGATTAAACCTCACACCTTTAACAGAGAGTGTGACCTCATACTCCAATGTCTTAAGCATCTGAGAAAATGTTTATGTACTTTCTCTCGTTCAAGAAAAAATGAAGAATGTTACTTAGTAACCAAGATCTGGCACTAGACTTATTTGTTGTTGCTAGAATTTATTGCTTCTTTTTATTGTTTATTTACATATTCACTCACTTAACAGTGCTGGTGGGGTGTCACTGTTTCTACATTTTCATAGTATCCAGAATCAAGAACTCTCAGTGCATGCGATATCTGCATGCCAGCAGCTATAACGAGATGTAGATAACTCTATTTACTTCCCTGTTGATCAGCGTTATATATTAAAAATGCCAAGTTCACTCTAATAACTCCAATTCTAACTCAACACCAAAATGTATATATGTAGATTGAGACAGGCTCTCACTATGTGGCTCTGGTGGCCCTGGCCTCAAACTCACAGCAATTCCCCTCCCCCTGCCCCTGCCCCTCGAGTACCTGTGCCACTGTGTCAGCTCAAAAGGCACATTCTTACCCTATCCCTCCAGATCCTTTTTTTTTTTTTTAAGGTTTTTCTAATTTTTCAGTTGTATGTGTGTTTGGGTATATGCACACAAGTGTTGATGCCCTAGAGACCAGAGGCTTAGGAGCCCCTGGAGCTGGAGTTACAGGCAGTTGTGAGCTGCCTGACCTGGGTGCTGAGGGCCAAACTCTGAAGACCTAGTGTGTGCTCTTAACTGCTGAGCCATCTCTCCAGCTACCCCACTCCTTCCTGTCCTTTACTCTGTTATCTAACAGTGAGAATACGGGGTGTGTCAGCTTGACCCAGTTATTGGGAGGCCAAGGTAGGAAAATAAGGGCAAAGACAGCCTGGGTACTGACTGGGGCGGGGGCATCCTGTCAGGGAGGGAGGGAGAGGGGGAGGGGAAAGGAGGGAGGGGAGAACAAGCTCTCAACCTTAATGACCTTACTTGCTAAATAAATATTCATGTTTGTACATGTCTGCAATCTATCTATTATCATCAAGCGAGAATTCAATCTTCAGCCTCAGAGAGTGTTCAGGTGACAGTGTGAGCAGCCGTTTGTGGGGGGGGGGGGGGGGGGGGGGGGGGGGGGCAAGGGGACTTGGGGGGGGGGGGGGGGGGGGGGGGGGGGGTAGGGGGGTGAGGGGTCTCCCTCTGGCCCCGGCCCCCCTTTTTTTTTTTTTTTTTTTTTGAGTCAGAGTCCCTCACTGAAACTGCAGCTCACCTTTTCCTCTAGGCTGGCTGGCCAATGGGCTACGGAGCTCCGCCTGTCTCTGCCCCGCCCCCACTCCCACCCAGTGCTTGGATTCCAGGTACCAATACAACCAGACCGGGCAAACTCTCGACCCACTGAGCCTCGCCATCTGTGGCGATGAGGGCTTACTTACCGTCTATACTCCCTACACTCATTGGTTGAGCAGGTTTAAAACGGTCATAAAGGGAGTTTTATTTGTTTTAAAATTTTTATTACAAATTTTAGTCATTTAAATTGGAATGGATGCTGAGCGGTGGTGGTGCAAGGTTTTAGTCCCGCCCAGCACATGAAAGACGGAGGCAGGAGTATCTCTGTGAGTTCAAGACCAGCCTGGGGAGGATTTCGTGGCCTCTAGAAATGGATGGAGTTTCTTCGGTTTACTGGGGTTACAGGCTCTCGCGTTTTGTTTCATTTTCTTATTACATTTTTGCCATCGGTAGCAGGCAGACACAGTTCAACACAGCCTCTACCAACCTGGGGAGCCTCTACCTCAGGTCCAGCCCTCAGGGAAACCTTGGTGATGCTGTGGGGAAGAATTTCAGGGTGAGCTGGAGTAAGGTGGAAGTCAGGAAGTTTATTAGGAAAGACCTGTGTGTGACTGCTCCGGCTAGTTTTTACAGTGACTACGTATGTGACCCCGCGTGGCTTTCTCAGCGGGATTCCTCAAAGGATGCTTCACCGCGGAGTTGAAAGATTAAGAAAAGTTTACAATTAAGTGAAATCACACACGGCGTTGTTATATGATGAACCTGGGGTTAAAACTTACAGAATATTTGTGTAATACCTTTGAGGCCCTGAGTTAGACATTCAGCTACACAAAAGAGGGAGAGAGGGATAGAAGAGGAACTAGGAGTTCAGCTGGCAGAGCGCTGCCTGAATGGGCTCACTGCTTAGTCCCGCATAAACCGCCTCTGCTGTGAACCCTAGCACTCAGGAAACGGAAGTGGGGCGATCAAGAGTTCAAGGTCATCCTCAGCCTCAAAGTGGGTTTGAGGCTAGCCTAGGCTACATAAGACTATGACTCAAAACAAAAGAAAGAAAGGGAAAATGAAAACGAGGCGGAGGGCAGAGGCTAAGATGAGGAGGAAAAGACCTACTGTGTTGGACCTGAGACTATAACTCTGTGGTAAAAGTATGCACTCAGCATGTTCAAGCTGTGACTTGGACCCCAGCACTGCCCATTTATTTTTAATTAAAAAAAAAAAATGAAACAACATCCTTGGAAATATTTACATTGATGACAAAACATTTTAGTTATCAAATTAAAAATCTATAGGGGTGTTGAAGAAAACACCTCCTGTGCTGTTTGTTAAAGACACCCTGTTAGATTTTACTCCCTGTAGATGGAGGGTCAAACAATGGCTCCTGAAGCTGGGAGACAGACTGGGTTTAACTCCAGACACAGCATAACCAAGCCGGGCTTTTCAGTGCAGGAGCAAGAGAGAAGCCCGTGGATGGAAAATTACTAAGAGGAAGCTTCAAAGATGAAGGAGATCCTGGCTAAACCGACCTAACAGGCTGTGTGACTGCAGGCAGGTCAGGTGGCCAGCCACAAGCTAGAGGCGAGCAGATATCCAAGTCCTGCAATGCAGCGATTCCGTAAGAAAGTGCGCACCCAGGCCGAGAGAGAAGGAGTCGGGCTGGGATTACAAGCAAAGGAGCATTGCCAGGGAGATAGTAAGGTTGTTACATTATTTTAGTGACAGTGAGAACTGAAACATTTGGGAGCACTGTACTAGAAAAGCAGAAGCAGACACTGTGAGGAAGAAAGTTAACAGAAATGAGAGATCGAGGCACTAGAAAGCAGAGAACAATAAAAACTGTTCCACAAAACAGAGGCGTAAGGGAAGACATGTGAGGAGAGAGCGTACGTAATGCAAAGCCTTGGGCCCTATCCCATACCAAATGCACACGCCTGTGCACACACACAAAATTTTTAAAAATTTAAAAGAAAAACACAAGAAATGAATAATTAGAAGACACGAAATAAACTAGTAAACACATCCAAATATATAAATATTTAAAAATAAATATTTATTTATTTATTTAATGGCTGAAGCATGAGTCAGTTCTTAAGAGCACTGGATGATCTTCTAGAGGACCTGGGTTCGATTCCCAGCACCCACATGGCAGCTCACAACTGTCTATAACTCCACTTCTGGGGGATCTGAAGCCATCTTCTGTCCTCCACAGATACCAGGCACGACAGTGGTGCACAGACATACATGAGATAAAATAACAAATTAATGTGAATAATCTGGGTGTCGTGGCACAGGCCAACAGTCCTAGCAATCAGGAGGTGGAGCCAGGAAGATTAGGAGTTCAAGGCCACCTTTGCCTACAGTATGATTTCAAAGCCATTCTGGGCTGTATACTACATTTAAAGAAAACAAAAGAGAACCAGTGAGATGGCTCAGTAGAAAAACAATAAATAAAAGTGAGTGAAGTATAGTTTCTTCTTAGAAGACAGTTTCTGTTTATTACAGATTTTCTGATGATTTTGTTGTCGCCGTCATTGTCGTCATCATCATGGTTGCTCACAACCTGTGGCCATATACATGCTAAGCATGAAGGAGAGCTCCGCACATTGGGGGTTCCCTTTTGGACTCCGGATTAGACGCAGACCACACCCAGATATCTGTTTTCCTCTATTACGCAGGGAAGAAAAGTTCAAGTGGCTGCTTTCTGACTCAGGCAGAAAAACAGCAGCAAAGGACCTCGCAGGGGTCTTTTAAGAGAAAGGGGAGGTCTGCGTTAGACTGGGATAGGATGCAGTGGTATATGTAGATTGAGCATGTCAATTAGGTGAATCAAAGGGGGCTTTTGATTGCTGGACTTCAATACTTTGATAGTTAGACATGTGGGGGTCAGCCTCAGGAGGAGGAAGTGGCCAAATGAGGGAATAGACCTTGGTAGCTAGCTTCAGCAATGTAATCTAATGTTTTTTAACACGACAAAGGGAACTCAGCCTTGGTGGTGCCAGCCTTTAATCCCAGCACTTGGAAGGCAGGGGCAGGCAGATTTCTGAGTTCGAGGCTAGCCTGGTCTACAGAGTGAATTCCAGGACAGCCTGGGCTACACAGAGAAATCCTGTCTGGAAAAACCAACAAACAAAACAGCAAGACAAAGGGAATGGAGAAGGGCAAGGCCTGCCAGAGTCAAGCTCGACATGTTCAGGCTGGCCAGAGTCCCTTCAAAGCACACACTCAACTGCCAAGTTCCACTCAGGCCCTTTGGACAACAATTGAATTACCAGATTTCCTAAAAGAGCCTTCCTTCCTTCCTTCCTTCCTTCCTTCCTTCCTTCCTTCCTTCTTCCTTTCTTCCTTTCTTCCTCTTTCCTTTCTGTCATTTATTTATTTCTTTGAGGAGCATGGCTTACTGGCCTCAAATCCACAATCTTTTTGGCTCTTCCTCCCAAAGCTGGGGTTTCAGGCATGCTCCACCACGCCTAACTGGCAATATACTTTAAATGGCAGAACATTGGTCCAGTCACCCTGGAAGACTGGTGTCTTCCACCATTCTCAGGAAGGCAGAACTCAGCCTCAGTCTGTCTCATCATGGACACAAACATACTGGAAACGCTCACTCAGCAGCCTGGGGCATATCTATCTAGTCTGTTTTCCTGTCTGTTCTGTACAAGGAGCCTACTTGGAAAACACACAGCTTCCAGATTCTCGTGAAACTGAAGATAGCTGTGTGGTACAGTTTGAACCAATGTGTCAGTGGAAGTTCGGAGGCGTTGAGGATTCCAGGAAGTTTATTCAGGGGCAAGGCCTTCGCTGGAAGCCTTTCACCTCTCGCCTACTGACTCTCCTTCCTTTCCTTCCATCCGCCTGGAATGTTGACCTAGTTCCAAAAGTCGAGAGGGTCTCAGCAGCCATTTTGCAAGAATGAGGAAAGAAAGCTCATGTGTGCTAAAGATGTGAGAACCTGATACCTCGTGGCTTCATAGAGTGGCCATCTACCCAGGACTGGGCACACTCACACATGTATCATGGCTTCACAGAGTGGCCATCTACCCAGGACTGAGCATGCCCACATGCACAGTTATGTAAGAACAGTAAATACTGGGGCAGCCGGGTTCCTGTGACATGTCATAAAATATGATCTTTGCTTTTCCCCACTGACTGTGATGGCCTCTCTGAAGACTCTTTGTTGCTCTCATGGATGGGTTGCCAGCCCTGGGAGCAACTACATCTGAGCAGGGCATCTGAAAGCAGGTGATCCTGAGACAGTAGCCTGTTTTCTGATACCAGGAAATGAGATGAGTTACTCAGCAGGAGTCACATTTGTGGGTGGGAAGAAAAAGAGCAGATAATCAGCTTTGTACCATTGCTGACATCTCTCATTTATCCCTGTCTCATTCCAAAACCGGTCCCGTGTGTGGGATGTGTGTGCGTGTGTGTGTGTGTGTGTGTGTGTGTGTGTGTGTGTCTTCACCTGAGTGTGTGCTCAAGTGTGGATCCAAATATGTTGGAAGGCCAGAAACTGGCTTCTGGTCTCATCTATCACTCTCTACCCTATTTTGGGCCCAGGGTCCCACTGAGTCACTGGCCAGACTGGCTCACCAGCAAACCAAGGCATCCTCCTCTGGAATATGAAGTATGTGTCAGTATGCCTCTCTTTGTCATATGAGTGCTGGAGGTATGGACAAGGGTCTGTCCTCATACTTCTGTGGCGAACATTTTGGAAGCCTGAGCCGTCTTTCCAGCCCCTTCTTCCCTTTCATTGTGCTCACAAATCCCATTTCCTCCTTCTGTTTTTCTACCTCAGAACTATTTTTCTACCTCAGAACTAAGTCAGTTTTTCTACCTCAGAACTACTGACACTTGGAGCTAGACAATTCTTTGTGGTGACGTGGGGGAGGCTATCCCGTGTTTTGTGCCTCACGAGGTATTTAGAAGCGTGTCTGCCGGACAATCAGTTAACCAGGTGTGGAGATTTTTCTGAAGAACAGGCATAGAATTCAGCAGCTTGGTACCACGATTTTCATGTGCACTTTGATTGTGGTGATGCCACAATTCCAGCAACAAGCAAACAAATAAAAAGACAAAACAAGCAAACAAAAAACCCAGCACACTGAGGACTAACCCAAGCACACCAATTAAGATGAAAAAGACTGGATTTAGTAGTGCGTACCACCGAGCCCAGAACTTAGGAAGCTGAGGCAGAAGGGTTAAGTTCAAGGCCAGCCTGGGCTTCAAAATAAGAACCTGCCTAAAACCAGAGGAATGTTGAGAGGAAGTTGAATGCTTGGGATGACATTTTATAGTCTCACAAAAAAAACTTGGAACTTTTAAACACTTAAAGTCATTTCTTTTGTGTGTGCGAGTATGAATGTGCACACAGGTGTGCACATGGCTATACCTTTGCACTCCTGTGGAGGTCAGAGGACGACCTGTGGTCACCAGCTCTCCCATTCTAGATAGAGAACCAGAACCCAGGGAAAGCTATTTCTTCTCATACTCTTTTTTTTTTTTTTTTAAAGCCTGCTTTATTTTCGTTTCATTTGATTAATTTTTTTCTTTGCATGGTTGGAGATAGAAGCCAGGGCCTCTCGCAAGATACGCAAGCACTCTACCACTGAGCCACACTCCTAGTCTGTCAGCCGGATGTCAGTTCCTGAGCCGTTTGAACTTTGAGATGATGCCGAATGTGTGGGCAGGAAGTCCCAGGGTCATAGTGGTATTTCCTTCGATTCTGTGACCATTGACCTCTTTCTGGAAAAAGAGTTGCGAGCGTTACTTCCTGAAGTTCACTGGTATTTTTTTAAGGGTTCCAGGAAATTCAACCCTCCATTGGGAGGTTGGGTTTTGCAGAGTGCTACAGTCAGTTTGCCCAGTCAATTACACAAGGCCTGGAAGGGTACAATCAGAGGACAAGATTCATTTGGCTGGTGGACACAAAGGTGTCCACTCACAGCCACCCGTGGTAGAGATTAATTCCAGTTTGTTTGTTTGTTTGTTTGTGATGTGTTTTTTGTTTTGTTGTTTTGTTTTTTTTTTTTAAGACAGGATTTTTCTGTGTAGCCCTGGCTGTCCTGGAACTCGATCTGTAGACCAGGCTGGCCTCAGACTCAGGGATAGATCCCCTTGCCTCTTCTTCTGGAGTGCACCACTGCCCCCTGACTTCAGATTTTATTTTAGTTATCCACTGTCCCTAAGTCTTCTGGACTCTGATGTACAAAAGCATCAAGGGTAACTAGTTTTACCTTGCTTGAAAGAAGTTTAACCATTATGAACCCTTTCTTCACTGAGAAGAAATAAAAGCACTCCACTGGCGTTGAAATTTCTTAAATCTTTTATTTTGATGTTATTTAAATTTTTCCCAAGAAGGTCTCGAAAGGCAGCGCAGTGGTTGAGAGCACTCATTGCTCTTGCAGAGAACCCAAGTTGGATTCCCACACCCAATGGTGGCTCACAGCCATCCCACCTGTAACTTGAGAATCAAGGGATCCAATGTCATCTTCTGATCTTTGAGGGGGCAAAGCACATACATACCTGTAGAAAAGATACAGATGGAATGAATAAATGTGATTCAATTTTTAATTCTTTTATTTGACCAACCTTCCCACCCACACACACGTGCTAGCTGTGAGAGCAGGAATGGGGAGAAGCTGGCCAACAGCAGATGAGTGAGCGGGGAGGGGACTCCGTGAGCAGGAACTCTGCCGAGGCTTATGATTTCAGTTCCATAATCAAGACCCACACAGAGAGGGGAAGACAGACCCAACCTCAGCAAGTTAGCTATCCTGTGAATTCTACACAGACACAGACACACACACACACACACATACAAACACACATATACACACAAACATACACACATAGACACACACATACACACCCACTCACAGACACATACACAAACACACATATACACACAAGCATACACACATAGACAGACACATACACACCCACTCACAGATACATACACAAACACACATACATATATACAAATATACACACAAACACACATATAATACACACATACATATACACACACATACATACATAGACACACATACACACACAGACAAATACACACATATACACACATATACATAAACACACATATATATACACAGAGACACATACACACATACAAACACATATACACACAGAGACAA
>JANHMN010000007.1:54833913-54855118 GCA_030674055.1 Rhabdomys pumilio | reverse complement strand
ACAGAGACACATACACACATACAAACACATATACACACAGAGACAAATACACACTCACACACACACCACATAAAAAAAATGTAAGTCCAGGCATGGCAGCATTTGGGAACACCTTTAGTCCCAGCACTTGGGAGGTAGAGGTAGATGAATCTCTGAGATCAAGGCCTATAGAGAGTTCCAGAGAAATCAATCTCTGGAGAGATCAGGTTGGTACGGATCTTGAAGTTTCATTCCTCCTGGCTAGTTCTCACAGCTGAAAGGGACTATGCATGGTACTGGAAAAGATGGCGCCAATCGTATGCAGTTGGAAACCCTACAAACTGCAGCAATGACCAGCCTGGCAAGCTATGCCCACTGATGAGACGTTACGAGAGTCCCCAACCACTTTCTGACTGAATGTAAGATCTACCCCATGAAAAGGAAGCCATGCCTGACGCTGATATTGGGACAAAGAGTCTGTGGCTAGAGAGGTCATAGGCCCCAGGGAGAACCTACCTCCATTATTCTACTAAGTGACCTAGTACTAAATTGACTCCCAAAGACTAATCCTTACACCCATGGATTCATGCATAGCTCAACCCTCCATAGAGACACTCTTTTTTGTAATACACGTGGATTAACACAATGACCCACAACTGATTCATGTGCAGAGGATAAGAGAGTCCAGAGTACTCAATGGGATGTCCATATCTATCACACCCTGTCCCCACAGGCTCAGGGATCATCTTGGAGGAAGACATGGAAAGGCTGTAAGAGCCAGAGGCTTCGGGTGACTCCAGGGATAGAACAAGGCAGCTGCACATAAGAACTCACAGCGACTGTGACTGACACAGAATCAAGACAGACGTGAGGTCCCACCCCAGCTGAGGAGCTACTGGGAAAGGGAGAGACCATTTTCTCCTGGGCTGCAGCCCTTGAGTGGCTACCCATACTCCAGTAGACGGCCCTATACCCAGACACTTACTGAGCTATTAAAGAAAAGAGAAAGAACACATGAAATTGGAGGGGATAGTGGTGATGAATGTCTCAGTCACTTTCCTGTTGCTATGGCAAAAGGAAACCTGACCAAGGCAACCCTTATATAGAAAGAACTCACAAGGGGCTTGCTTACAGTTTCAAAGGGTTGGCATACATGACCATCGTGGCTGGGAACATGGCAGCAGGCCCACAGGCTTGACTCTGGATCAGTAGCTGGGGGCTCACATCCTGATCCACAACCATGAGGCAAAGAGAGAGACTTGGAATCTCACAAGGCTTTTAAACCTTCAAAGCCTGCCCCCAAGGATACCCTTCCTCCAGAAGTCTACACCTTCTTATCCTTCCTAAACAGTTCCGCCAACTGGGGACGAAGTATTCAAATATATGAACCTATGGGGGCCAATTCTCATTCAAACCATCACAGTGGGACAGGGAGGAATTGGTAGGAAGGGAGTTGGGAGTAGACTCAATCAAACACATTATAAAGAGGAAATAGTACTTTTGTTTTTTGTTTGTTTGTTTGTTTGTTTGTTTGTTTGTTTTGAGACAGGATCTCTTGTGCAGCCCTGGCTGTCCTGGAACCCACTCTGTTGACTAGGCTGGCCTTGAACTCAGATCCACCTGGCTCTACCTCCTGAGTGCTGGGATTAAAGGCATGTACCACCACTGCCTTGGCAGAATAATAACTTTTTATATATTGTTATTTTATTTTGTTTTCTTTTATTTTACTTGAGACAAGGTCTCACTGTGTAGCTCTGGCTGTCCTAAAACTTACTATGCAGACAGACTGGCCTCGAACTCGCAGAGATCCTCTTGCTTTTACCTCCCAAGGACTAGAATTGAAGATATGCCTAGCCTGTCACCCCTGGCAGTGGTTTAAGTTTTGAGACATGGACTCGGAGTGCTAGACTCGTGTTTAGCATTCCTTCTTGTTCAGCCTCCACTTCCCTGTTATCAGCTTACATTATTTTGATCCACTTGGCCATAAACTAACAAGCCAACGAGACACTTACTCACTGAGCTAGACTTGAGGTAGATTTGAGCAGTTGTCCTCAATGTCCTCTTTCTGTTCCAGGACCCTGCTTTGTCTGTTGACCCAGTCTTTCCCTCTGCTAGCCAGCCTGTCATGCCATCATCTCCACACACAGGCATGAGCCATCGGCAGTCTCCAGTCTCAGTGTTGGTTCTGATGGCCTTGCTACTAAGTAATGTATGCACCCAGGAGGGTGTCTTGAGATTAGTCCCAAAAAGCAACATTTATGTAAAAAGCTAAACTTGAGTCATCAAGTTCACCTTCAAAGACAAAGATGCTCCAAGGTTTGGGTGATGTCAGGGTCTCACTAGAGTCTAGACTTCCTGAGAATGTTCTAGGGATGCTCTAAACTTTGAAAACAACAACAGATTCTGGTTTGGTGAATAAAGGAGATAAGAGACAGAGAGAAGCTTCAGGAGAAAGAATTGCAGTTACTTCAGAGGGAGAGAAACCACTCACCCTCCATTCTCAGGAACAGTTGCCCCGGTGGTGGCCGGGCGTTGGCTTGTGAAATAGAAACACAGGGCGGGTTGTCAGGCCTCCACATACACTGGTTGAGTAAGCTTGGACGGGTTGCTTAATCTCTCCGAGCCTCTGTTTCCTTGTCTCTAAAATGAGATTGCATAAGAGAATGCTTTAGCCCAGCATGTGTCAGGGAAAGCGTGGACTAGTGCTAGTCACTGTTATTACCAACAGCAACTCACCCACTGCCAACAGGCAGCCCCCTCTCCTCCAACTTCCAGCAAGCCCAGCCTTTCCTCCCTCTTTCAATATTTGGTTTCTTCTTTCTTTCTAGTCCTTGGCCAGAGGCCAAAGATGAAATCGGGGCCTGGTACTTCCAAGACAGATTGTACAGCTCTTCAGCTATGCCTCTGTTCCTCAGATATTGCATCCCGTAGATAGTAGCTAACACACACAGCACTTCCCAGAAGGCTGAGGGAACATTCCATAGTCAAGTCTTTCAAAAAAATTTTTTTTATGCATTTATTTTTACGTGTATTGATATTTTGCCTACATGAGTATCTGTACCATGTATACATACAGTATCCACAGATTCAGAAATACAGACCGTTGTGAGCTGCCGTGCTAGGGATCAAACAGGGTCCTTTGAAAGAGCAACTAGTGCTCTTAACCACTGAGCCATCTTTCCAGGACACCCCTACCCCTGCTTTTTGAGATATGGTCTCTCACTGGGACCTAGAGCTTGACAGTTAAACCAAACTGGCTAGCCACAGAGGTTCGCCTGTCTCTGCCTCCCCAGTCCTGGGATTACAATTACAGTGTGCCAGCATGCCCAGCTTTCTTCATGGGTGCTTGTATGGCAAACATTTCATTGACTAAGCTATTTTCTTCCCCCTACCTTTTGAGATCGTCTCGAGTAACCCTGGCTGGCCTTGAAGGTACTGTGTACTGAGGATAACCTTGAGTTTCTGATCCTCCTGCCTCCACGCCCTGTGTCCTGAAAGTACAAGCTTGCTCTACCACCAGAGGAGTACCTGGTCTACATGCGCTGTAACAGCACCAGCAAATGAGATGCCCCAACTCCTCACCTTGCCCCTTTATTTTTTTTAAACATTATTTATTATATATGTGAGTGTGTGCCTGGGTGTGTGCATGTGCACCAACGGTACGCAGGAGCCCGAGGTCAGAAAACATCAGATAACCTGAAACTGGAGTTACAGATGCTTGTGAACAAGTAAATGAGAAGGGCGACCACAACTGGAACAACCTCTGCAGGGCCGCCCGCTCACAGGTGGCCTTAGCTTCCTCAGCACGGGGTCACACGGGCAGGGGTTTGAAACAACCCAACTCAGAACCTTAGGCCTTGAGCCAAGGGCTGCTCTGTGCAGAAATAGGCCAGGCAGCTAGTGAAGACGTCAGTGAGAATTCCCCGGTAGTCCCTTCTCTCATTCAGAGTCCTCCCTGCTGCCTGTGCCGTGGTCATGCACTCAGCAGCGAGAGGGGCTGTGATCCCTCAGTAAGGGTGGGCTACGATCCCTCAGGGAGGGTGGGCTGCGATCCCTCAGCAACGGTGGGCTGCGATCCCTCAGCAACGGTGGGCTGCGATCTCTTTTCCTTCCAGCAATAAGGAAACAGCTGCAACCGCACCCGGCTCTTTTTTGTTTTCTGTACTGAGAATTTATTCCAAGGCCTCGTGCATGCTAGGCAAATGCTCTATCACTGAGATACACATCTGTTCCTCACCCCCCACACACACAACACACACACACACACACACAGCCCCATCTCCAACCCATACTACCAACACACACACACACACTCACAACACCAACACACACACATACCAACACACACAACCCCACACTATCAACACACACATACTCAACACCAACACACACATACCACACAATACTAACACACACACACAAACATACACACACACCACCAATACACACACACACATACATACACACACACACACATACATACACACACACACACTACAGACCACCAATATACACTTTTTTAGAAAAGTAGCTCAGCTAAGCTGCCTAGACTGGATTTGGGCTCACTCTGTGGTCCCAGCACCCTTTGAACTTGTGATCCTCCTGCCTCAGCCTCCAGAGTAACTAGGATCACAACTTCTACAACTGTGCAAACACTATGCCCAGTACCCTCCCAACCCAATTGTAAAAGTCCCCTAGCAAAGCCTAGGAACAAGGTCTGATCCCCAGGCCCTCAAGGAAGGCTTCATAAAGAAGGGCACGCTTGAACGGGCTTTGAAGGGTGGATAGGGGTTTGCATAGGACTTGGCATGGTGCTTCCCCCTGCTCTGCTTCTCCTTGCTAAGAAAGCCCAATGCCACCTGGCCCCCGGGACAATTCTCGAGAAGGAAGTAATGTTCATCTGGTGCTAAAAGTGACTTGAAACTGACAGAGTGACAGGTGCAGACCTTAACACCTGCCGCTGCCCCCAAGAGGGCACAAGAAGATTCCTTCTCTGTATATTTTAATTTTTGTGTGTGAACCTTTTCCTAATATGGCTCCCGGACTACTCAAGATTCCAACCACAGATACACAGGTCAGAATATAGATAGAGTCAGGAGTAGGAAGGGTCTTGTCCTGCAGCCCAAGATGGACTTGTAGTCACTGAGCAGCCTAGGCTTACCTGGAGTCATAATCCTCCTGCCTCAGCGCTACAGCTCTAGCTTACAAGGAAGGTATGGGCACCTTGGCCCCGCTTTCCTGTTTCTCAGAAACTAGTTAAAGTGGGTAGGCAGCCAAGGGTTGGGCCTCTGCTTACAGTGAACACATGGAAGATGGAGTCGGTTGGGTCAGAAGTTGAATGACAGCTGCCACTACACAGTTTGAGGTTAGCCTGGACTATGGGATCTTATCTCAAAAAATAGATAAGTGAACAAATAAATAAAGAGAGGTCAGAGTAAGAGAGTCTTCCCCACCTCTCCCTTTGGCCTCCAGTTCCTCACCTCCCACCTCCCTCTGTGAGTGTAAGGTAGGGGCCCTTAGCCTTCGGGGTTGGGCAAGGCCCCAATGCTCCCCAGACTCTGAGGGGTGTCAGCCCCCACCTCCTCTTCTGCCTCCTTGCTTTGCACAGTGAGACTGCTGGCCTTTAGGCTCCTGTTTTCTTTTCCAGCCTCGGTTGGCTTGGCAATGGCACAGGTGTCTTCAAACGTTCGGAGACACTTGACTTAGAAACTCAAAAAGAAGCGGCAGGCAGACCTTGAAGTGTGCACCTTGCCTTCTGGACTTGGCTTCAGGCTTGCCAGGTGTCACTGGTTCTCCTGGGAGAGTGAGCAGCTGACGAAATCCCAGAGGCCTAGAAGCCTAGCTTCCAGTAAGGGGCTTTGTTTACAGGTCAGACCAGGAAGCTCTGGTTGTACATTGATCAGGGGGTAGAGTTACCAGTGAGTGGACTTGTGCCCAGCTGCTGGAGAAAGGGGTGATATGTTTTTTATGGATTAGTATTTCCCTTGTTTGCTCACTTCCCATGACAAGAAGTTCTTGGAAGCCTTTTCCAGGAAGAAGAGGAACAAAGAACACAAAGCCTCATTCTGCTCACTTTCTGCTCACTCTTATTCTAAAGTGTCTTTATTTACACAGAAGCACACAGGAGACTGTGCGAAATAAGTCACTATTAGGAACAATGGCCAAGAAATATAGACACAAAGCCAAGCACTGTGAACATTTGCCATTCTCGTTTCCTGTTATTCCTGCAAGCCCAAGCTATACAGAGGCTAGGCAAATGTCCTGTCCCTGAGGTGCTTTGCCAGCCTGGGCTATGCCTGTCAAAGGAGAAAAGTGAGGTTCTGAGAGGTTAGACACAGTCACCCCAGTTCCAAGAAGGATCAGGGATTCAAACCTAGTTCCTGGCAGCTGAAGCTTTTGTGCAGAGTCCTGTGGGTTCCCAGGCATGGAAGGAAGCAGGGCCTGCCCTAACTGCTCTTTGGTGGCAACACTTTGACAATAACACTCACTTTTGGTTCTAGGGCTGGAGCAGACCTGGGTCGCACACATGCCCAGCAGGCAGGCCATCTATCACTGGCTACTTCCTTGCTTATTAACTGGCCTCTGCTTTCCTCCCTATTCAACAGAGACTGAAAACTGAGTGAGGGTATCTCAAACAAGCAAGAGAATGCTCCTTTGCGTCTTTGTTCCCATCTTTTGGTGGCAGATATAGACTGGTAGGGAGCCCAGGTGACATTTGCAAAGTACACAAAAGTCCGAGCCAGCAGAGCCCACACCCAGCTGAGCAAACAGCATATGGAGGCCACTGTGGGGCTCAGTCGCTCTCAGCTGTGGTCTGCCTTGGAGAGCTGACCAAGAAAGGGCTCAAGGTCTGAGAGCTCATGGCGATCCAGAGCTGCTTAAAAAATAATACTAATTAAGAAAAAAAAGGTTCGCCGGCGGTGGTGGCACACGCCTTTAATCCCAGCACTTGGGAGGCAGAGGCAGGTGGATTTCTGAGTTCGAGGCCAGCCTGGTCTACAGAGTGAGTTCCAGAACAGCCAAGACTACACAGAGAAACCCTGTCTTGAAAAACCAAAAAAAAAAAAAAAAGGTTCTCAAGTAGCATGTAGCCCAGGCTGGTCTTGAACTCATTAAGTAGCTGAGGATGACCTTAAACTTCTGATCCTCCAACTGTCCCTCCCCAGTGCTGGGATTACAAGACCCCACACAACCCTGGTTGAAGCAGTGTTGAAAAGTCAAACCCAGTGCTTCCAGCATGTGGGCAAGCACTCTACCAACTGAGCTCCGCCTCTTCATGCGTTATTACCTCAAACATCCCTCTGTGCTGCTCATCTCTAGAGTGGAGGGATCCAGCCATTAATAGGTGAGTTCTCAATTCCAATGCTTGGAAGGCAGAGGCAGGTAGATTTCTGAGTTCGAGGCCAGCCTGGTCTACAGAGTGAGTTTCAGGACAGCCAGGGCTACACAGAGAAACCCTGTCTTGAAAAACAAAAACAAACCAAAAAAAAAAGGGTGAGTTCTCGGGCTACAGAAAACACGACTGGGCATGAGCATTGATTATCAGATACCGGGTGGAATCTCTAGTTGCTGGGTTCAAGCACTAGTGTGTGGGCCCTACACCAAGGCTGTCTCAGCTTTCCACGGCTTCTGTTTTCTTGTAAGGGACCAACAGAGACTTCCCTGGGGCTGGCAAGTAGAGTTCAAAGTACTCATAGAATTCTAGAATATACTCTCACACAGGGTCTTTAATTTTGATTATCACCCCCACCCCCCACCTTTCTTTTTTTTTTCTGAGAGGCTGAGGCAGGAGGATCACTCTGAATTCAAGACCATTTGGACTACATACAAGTTCTAGGCCAAAGTAGCTCTATCTCAAGGTAAAAAAAAAAAAAAAAAGCCAAGGCTCACACCTGTTATCCCAACACTTGGGAGACAGAGGCAGGAGGATTATGAATTCAAGGTTATCCTTGGCTTCATAGTTGAGTTGAATACCAGCCTGAGACTTGTTTCACACCAACAGGGAGAAGTTGAAGCTTTGTTCAGGAACAGGACATAGAGAACACTCAGTCCATCATAAAGGTTATCAGTGATTTTGAGGGCTGAGGTATAGCTTAGGAGTACAGCAAACACCTAGCAGGACTGAGGCCTCAGGTCCAATCCCTAGTTCTGTGCCCCTACTTTAAAGATCTTCTGAGACTGGAGAGATGACTCAGCGGTTAAGAGCACTGACTGCTCTTCCAGAGGTCCTGAGTTCAATTCCCAGCAACCACATGGTGGCTCACAACCATCTATAATGGGATCTGATGCCCTCTTCTGGTGTGTCTGAAGACAGAGACAGTGTGCTCATATATACAAAATAAATCTTTTTTTAAAAAATCTTCTAATTCTTTAAATGTTTGCTGAGTGCCTGGCATGGGGTGCCAGGTTCTGTCTAGACTTGTGGACTTGTCTTAAAGAGTGCACAGTCCGGGCTGGAAAGGGCTGCAGCAGTAAGAGCACTGGCTGCCCTTCTAGAAGATCTAGGTTCAGGTTAGCTTCCTAGCACTCAAATAACTCTATCTGTAACTCCTGTCCCAAGAAGTCTGATGCCCTCTCCTGGTCTCCTTGGGCACTGCATGCACCTGGCACACAGACACACACAGTCACAGGATGGTGACAGAGTAAAAGTCACATATCAGGAACCTGCACTGAGACTTCGTGCCTGCCCCAGAGACGTACTCACAGCAATAAAAATGGAGGAGGCTGACTTCCATTTGTGTAGAGTGTGTATTCAAGTAATGTCAGGTGGTTCACACACCTCCTCCAAGTGCTTTTCCTCCTGTGATGTTTTGAGGTCCAACCTGGCCATGTGTAAGACTGACCACTGAACACTAACGTAGGTTAGATGGTGTTCTAACCTACATTCTCAGGCCCCATCTACAGCCAGTCGACTTAAGTAGAGCAGATCTGAGCAGGCTTCTGCCGGCCAGGAAAGGCCTTTTTCTGGGTCAGAACTGAGGTAAGGATGAGGAGGGGGAAGGAGAGGGTGAAGACGATGGGGCAAAGGGGAAGGAAGAAGAGGGAGAGGACAGAAAGGATGTGGCAGAGGAGGTGTGGGAGAGATGGGGAATGAAGGGGGGGCAGGAGGTTGTGGTGCTGACATCCACTCAGAGTCCACTGTAGCTTGCTGGGCTACCCTGCCCTCTTCAGACTCTGGCTCCGTGAGAAGTTACCTAAGCCAGTTCCCTAGAATTCTTCTCAGCCGGTCTAGGTATCTGTCCCACTGGCTCTGATCCTGGCTCTCTGGCGGCAGGCAGTGAGACCACTCTGATTCCCTTTATCTCCCCCCACCTTTTCAGGGCTCACTTGTTCCCCCACATCGAGTGGCCAAAGCACAGAGGGGAGACATGGAGGGACCCTTGAGACCCGTGATCAGATCTCCCCTACACACAGGGGTTCAGGAGAAGGCCAAGCAATTTTCTTCTAGGTCCTAAAGACTGTAATAGCGGCATGGTGGCAGCACCTTCAACCCAGTGTGACCCCAACAGGGCGAGCGAAACAGCATCTTTTCTTTTTAAAACACTCTCCCGTGCGAGCATGTGTGCATGTGTGTGTGTGTGTGTGTGTGTTTCTGTGTGTGTACAGGCACCCATGTGTAATGGTCAGAAGATAACTTTGGGTGTCGGTCTTCCCCCTCCACACTGTTGGAAACAGGGTCTTTAACTCACTGCTGCACAGGTCAGGCTAGGTAACCTTTATCTCTGCCCACAATTCCATCTCCGCACAGCCACACTGGGGCCACAGCCCAAAGCTAGTGTATCCTTCTTTATGTAGGTTCTGAGATTCAAATTCAAGTCTTCATGCCTGAATGCTGAGTCATCTCCCCAGCCCAAGGAAAAAAGTATATGTTGAAGAAGCATTTCTAAAATGATGCGGGGAAAAAAACATATGATGCCACTGTGGGCTGGTGAGCTGGCTCAGCCGGTACATCTGCCAGGCCTCACTGCCTGAATTCAATTCCCAAACCCACAGGGTAGAAGGAGAGACCTGAGGCCCGGAATGAGCCCACACACATGCTTTACACATGTCCCTCAAAGCAATACAAATATAATTTTAAAGATTGACATTTTGAAGCTGAAGAGATGGCTCAGTGGTTAAGAGCACTGTTCACTCTTTCAGAGGACCCAGGTTCAATTCCCAGCTCCAACAAGGCAGCTCTCAAGTATGTGTAACTTCAGCTCCTGGGGGAATCTGTCGCCCTCTTCTGGTCTCTTAGGGTACTGCATGCACATGGTACAGTTACACAGGCAGGAAAAAACCATATTCATAAATTTTTTGAAAAGCAAATATTTTTAAAATTGTCATTGTGGGCTGGGAAGATAGTTCTGTGGGTAAAAAGCTTGCTTTGTAAGCATAAGAACCTGCATTTGGATTCCTAGTACCCAAATAAAATTCAGTCTGTAACCCCAAGTGTTGGGAGAGTGCAGACAGGCTGGAGTCAGGAGCTCAGTATCGAGCCAGTCTAGCAGAAATGCTGCCAGATTCAGTGAGAAACCCTGTCTCAAGAATACAACATGGAGAATGGTAGAATACAGCTGTGCTTGACCCTTGCCCTCCATATATGCACATAAAAGCACACACCACACACATGGACACACCCAGACATATATACATCCCACACACACATGAAGTGGCATCATGGTAGTTTCAGGAGAAACTGGGGACTAACCAGTTACATATAAAGTCTGTGTGGTCCTCTTGGGGAGCTCAGTGATTATTTTCTCAGTTCTCAGCACAGTGCCAGACGTGAGTTCTGTGAACTGAATTCAAGTTTCAACTGAACTATCTTCCCAAACCCCAAAATTTTCCTTCTTTTATTTTTCCTTTCTTCCTTTTAGATATGATAGGAGCAGGGGCTAGAGCAGTTTCAGCCTGTGGTCTGGACCCCTGTGGGCGTTGCATACCAGATACCCTGCATATAAGATATTTACCTCATGATTCAATAGCAAAATTACAGTTATGAAGTAGCAATGAAAACAATTTTACAGCTGGGAGTCACCACAACATGAGGTACTGTATTAAAGGATCGCAGCATTAGGAAGGCTGAGCTGAGCAGGGCTCGGTTGTAGAATGCTTGACTGGCCTACACAAAGCCCTAGGTTCAGTCTCCAGCACTGAGCAAAATCCGACATGATGACCCACACCTTCTGGGGACTTGGAAAGTGGAATCAAGAGAATCACAAGTTCAGACATCTTGTGCTACACAGAGAGTCAGACGCCAGCTCTGACCCGATATGAGACCCTAGCTCCTAAAACAATACAAGATCAAAAATCTAAAACCAAGATGGCATCAGTTCTTTATGATTGCTTAAATAAGTTCCAGGTAGGTGCTGTCTAACAGACAGCCACATTCGCCCTGGCCTTTCCTGCATTCGAAACTCCTGCCCGTTTCCAGGATGTTAACATTTACTTTAGTCTCTACGTCAATGCCAGCTGTGGGGATTTTTCCTCTTTCAACCTGGCCTCTGACTTTTACTTGGTTGATAAGAAAATAAACACTGTGGATAGCACCAGGGGCAGCATTCAAGCCTGGGGCCAGGAGGAGCCGTGCATCCAAGATGAGGAGCAGAGTCTGCAGTTGACTTTACGAACAGTTTCTGCTGGGCTGGATACCCTGGCTGAGTTTTCCTTGATTTCAGAGTTGGGGGGGGGGGTTGTTTTTTTTTTTCTCACTCTTGTCCCTGGGAGTCCTGAAACCCTAAATATTTCTTCTCTTCTTGTGTAGTCTTTATCAGATAGTAGAAACCCAGTGAGCCATAGAAGGAAAGGGCAGGCTGAAAGCAGGGTTGGACATGCCAGGTGCTGGGCAGGGTGAGGGGGAGGCCTGGTCAACAGGTAGGGCATCTCCTGTGGGAGTGCCAAAGGGGAAATTGTTTACACCAGTTAACTTCAGTAGAGTTTATCTGAGCAAAGCACAAAAAGAAGCAAAATAAACTGGGCAGTTCCTGGAATCCAAGCAGGTTCTGAAAATTGTGGCCCACAGCCCAATCCGGCAGCGTTTATAGGGAAAAAAATGGAAGTGACAGACGCTGGGGGTGTGGCTCAGTGGGAGAGAGTGCACTAACCTGTGCTCTCAATGGGGACTGCAAAGGAAGGAGGGAGAGAGGGAGGGAAGAAGGGAGGGGGAGGGGATAATGAGCTGGCTACCACCCGTCCAGTTGATTATTACTCAACTAGTTACTTGTTTATAGCTTTATTAGCTATTTAGCTGCCCAACCTCCTGCAACCAATAAGAGGCAACTACTATGGATAGAATCTGTACTAGTTGAGCCTGTTAGGCTTGATGCAAGTGTCCAGTCCAAGCCTGGAGCCTCCTGTAAAAGTCTTTCCTAGCAAAGGTATGTGGACATTTTCAAGCTAGACAAAGGCACTAACTAACCAACACTGTGAGCTAAATGCCATTAACCGCACACTTTCAAATGGTGGGGTTGTTTGTTGGTAGTGGCTGTCGTACTATTGACTCAAACCCGAGCCTTGTGTGTGTTAGGTCTACCACTGAACTACATCCCCAGCCCTGGGTTTCTTTGCCATAGGTAGGATCTCACCCTGTAGCCCACACTGCAGCCTTGAACTAGAGGTTCTCAGGCCTCTGCTTCCACCGTGCACACACGCCTGTGTGCATAGCCACACCCAGCTAGTGATTACCTTCCTACCACATGGGTTTCAGCTCAGCTACAAAGCAAACATGACCTTACAGGGAAAAGGCAGCTGTCAGAGAGCACAGTCTGTGAGTCTATGCACCTGCAGCTCAAGAGTCTGCTATGCCGCTCCACACGGAGAAGAATCTGAAGGTCACTGGGAAGAGGAACAATGGACAAGGAGTTCCTGGGGTGGCGACCAAGTCCCGAGGACATTAGACACTGTCCTTTAGACAG
Organism: Rhabdomys pumilio; assembly: GCA_030674055.1. Taxonomy (NCBI): domain Eukaryota; kingdom Metazoa; phylum Chordata; class Mammalia; order Rodentia; family Muridae; genus Rhabdomys; species Rhabdomys pumilio. The sequence continues at coordinate 54,842,243 of JANHMN010000007.1, read as the reverse complement.
CGATTTTAGAGCAACAAATAACCGAAGATCTGAAGGTTCTATTGCTATGTATTGCACTGTGCTGACCTCAGTGAGCACAGCCCCATAGCTCATACCTTTGAAGACCTGGTCCCCAGATGGTGAAGCTGAGAAATTGGCCGTGTGGCCTTGGAGGATGGACCTTGAGGTTGCAAAACCCCATGCAGATCCTGGTTTCATGTGTGGGGATTCATGCAGATTCCATGTGTGGGGATCAGTTATAAGCTCTCAGCTACAGCACGAGCATCAGAGCCATGCCCGACTGCCTGCAGCCATGTTCCCACCCAGGATGGTTATGGCTTTCTAAAACCATGAGCCACAACTTACATGTGTTTTTCTCAAAGCTGGCTTGGTGGAGATGTCTCTTCACAGCAATAGAAAAGTACCTGAGACACACACCAACACATAAATCAATCAATCAATCAATCAATCAATCAATATGAAATTCTGAGGTGCTCATCTGTTGTTTCAGGTACTTGGGAGGCTAAGATGGGAGGATTGCTTGGGTATGAGTTCAAGGCCAGCCTAGGCAGGAGACAAGGGGGAGTCAGAAGTTCAAGCTACATAGTAAATTCAAGGCCAGCCTGAGCTCCAGGATAGCTTGTGTGGATTTTTTTTAAGGGTTTCTTGTATTTGTGTGCATGTATGTGTATCTATCTGTGTGTAATTATGTTCACACGAGTGTGGGTGTCCTCAGAGACCAGAGGAACCCGAACTCCTGAGGCTGTTGTTATAAGCAGTGCTGAACCGTCCCATGTGGGTGCTGGGAATTCAGGTCTTCTACAGAAGCAGCGTGTGCTCTGACTGCTGAATCATCTCTCCAGCCCCAGGGTAGCCCGCAGTAAACACACAAACAAGTAAACATCCTAGAAAAAGGCAACATTTGATTTGATAAAGTTCCCTGGACTCGTCATCTGTTGTTATTTATGATTATTAATATTATTTCATGTATTATTAGATGTTTATTGACTTATTTTACTTTTTTTTGTTTCTGAGACAGGATCTTGCTGTATAGCTATAGCTGATCTCAAGCTCCCAGCAGCCCTGCCTCTGCCCCTCAAGTGCTCAGAGTAAAGGCATTTGCCACCATCTCCTGGTCTCCAAAAACATTTTTTAAGAGCTCAGGAGATGGTTCCTCGTGGTAAAGCACTTGCCTCATAAACCTGAAGACCCAAGTTCAAATCTCTACACCACCACATAAAGTCAGATGTAGTAGTTAAAGTTTGAAGAGTCCTGAGTCACTTGTGGGTCAGCTGGCTCAGAGATCCTGGGTCAAACAAGGTGGAAAAATAAGGAAGACACCTAAATTTTTGTAGGTTATTTTTTGGGGGGGGAGGGATTTTATTTATTTTTATTTTATATGTATGAATGTTTTGTCTGAATGTATGTCTTTGTTCCATGTGCATGCTGTGACCAAGGAAGCCAGAGAGGGCATCAGATCTTCCAAGACTCGGGTTACATGTGGGTGCCGAGAAGGGTTAAGAATTGAATCTAGGTTCTCCTGAAGAGCAGCCAGTGCTCTCAGCCTGTAAGCCATTTCTCCAGCCCACTACCATTGTCTACTGACCATCATACCTACATGCATACATACATGCTGTGGCATGTATACACCTGTATTTATACACATGAACACACATAAATGAAAGAAGTACACTTTTAAATCAGGCCCATATGGTGGCTTACACTTCCAATCCCAGCACCTGAGAGGCAGATCGCTTGCCATGATTCAAGGCCAGCCTGGTCTTTATGGTGATTTCCAAGCCAGTCAGGACTATACATCCAGACTCGTTCTTAAAAAACAAGACAAACGTCTTTTTAAAATTGACACATAAAATTTGGATGTACTGAAAGTTTTTCTGATTCTGCCCTACCCACATATTTTCATAGTATACTGAATTAATTTGCTTAGTCTCAAAGGAAATTTTAAGCTTATTTATAAAGTACTGTGCAATATTTCTTTTTTGTTTGTTTTTCTTTTTCAAGACAGGGTTTCTCTGTATAACTCTGGCTATCCCCACCCAGCTTCCCTTGAATCCATGGATAAAAGACACTCACATACAGTAGTTGTTCAGTTTCAACTTGCTTTTGACACAACTGCTGGGCGCTACTATCTTTGGCCTGGAAAAGCATGTCCTTATCAATACTCTTAGCTCCTCCCCTCTCCACCTGCCCTCAAATACCTCTAGTCCCTGCTAGACAACTCCAACCACCCGCCTGTAGGAGCAGTCCGTATGGCCACTCTGTATGAAATCTCACATGGTTGGTCAACTTTTCTCCCTCAGAAGCACTGAAAACTCTTACCTCCTATCCTTTCATTTCTCCACTTGCCTCCAGGACCCAGAAGTCACATCTGTCCCTTCTGCCCAGCAATTGGCCCATGGCTTCTTTACTGACAGATCAAGAACCAATTGTGAAACAGGACCTCAGAACCCCTCCCCCTACAGTCTCAAAACAAAACAAACAAATAAATAAATTAGCAGGTCATCTAGGAGCATGTGACAACACCACAACAATAATGACATACCAAAATATAGAGTTCCGTCAAGAGACAGAAATTACATTGCAAAGCAGGCTACTATAAAAAGAACAAACCTTAAACAGAGGTTTTGGTAATAAGGATTATAGCAGAAGAAATTGAGGAAATAATAGATTTTTAGAGATAAAAAACAATTTAAAACAAGAGCAGTGAGTCATGGAACACCTTTGACTGGGGCACTTGGGAGGCAGAGGCAGGCAGATCTCTGCATTTGAAGCTAGCCTGGTCTACAGAGTGAGTAGATAGCCAGGACATACACAGCTGGGGATACACAGAGAAACTCTGTCTCAAAAAATAAAAAGAAAGAAAGAAAAACACAAAAAAGAGTTGGGCAAAGTCAGAGAAAGCAAGTTCTGTATCTGAGGTGTGTACACTTAGATCATACATTACAATTCAGTAACATGAACAGTCCACTTCAAATTGACAAGACTCTAAGTGATGCTGGAGAGCTGGCTCAGCAGTTAGGAGCCCGAGACTCTCTTCCAGAGGACCAGAGTTCCGTTCACAGCACCCACACTGTGTAATCACAGCTCCAGAGAAATCCACCTCTTTGCCTGTTCTGGGACCTTAAAATAGTCCATCTGCTTTAGACTACCCTCAAAACATAGAATCTCCATACCACAGTGCATAGAACCATGTCTGTACAAAACACTACACTGATACAAATGTCTCTGTTTATTTTTTTCCATCTTTTTTATTGAGTATTTTATTTACATTTCAGATGTTATTCACTTTCCCCATTTCCCCCACACACACCTAGAAACCCCCATCCCATCCCCCATCCTTATGCTTCTATGAGGATGTGCCCCCACCCACCTCCCTACCCTTGAATTCCCCCACACTGGGGCATCCAGCCTTCATGGGGCCAAGAACCTCCTCTCCCACCTATGCCCGACAAGGCCATCCTCCCCTACATATACAGCTGGAGCCATGGGTCCCTCCTTTATGTGCTCCCAGGCTGGTGGTTTAGACTCTGGGAACTCTGTGGATCTTTTGTCTCTGTGTGTATCTCTCATATCGCTCTGTATCTGTTTGTCTCTGTCTCTGTCTCTGCCTCTCTCTCTCTCTCTCTCTCTCTCTCTCTCTCTCTTTCTCTTTCTGTGTGTGTGTGTGTTTGTGTGTGTGTGTGTACATATGTGTGGAAGCCAAATAGTTTCTTCTTCAATTACTCTCTGTCTTGTTTTCTGATACAGGGTTTCTTACTAGCCTCACATGCATATATATTCAGCTAGGCTGGCTGGCTGGCAAGCTCTATGTGGGAATTAATACATGTTGCCCTGCCTTGCATTTTACATAGGTTCTGGGGATCCAAATGCAGGTCCTCATGTTTCTGTGGCAAGTGCCCTACTAACTGAGCCATCTCCTCAGGGCCCCTGCAATGAATTTTAAACCAGAGACTGGATATATTTGTACAGTCGTGTTTATCGCTGTTCACAGTAGTCAGAAAGTGGAAACAACTCGTGTCTGTTGACAGAAAAATGAAGAAAATGTGACATATACATACAGTAAAAAATTATTCAGCCTTCAAAAAGAAAGGAATTCAGCATGTGGGAATGTAGCTCGTTTGGCAGATGCTTGTCCCGCGAGTAGAGCGCCCTGGTGTTGGCCCCTGGCACTACACAAACCAAGCGTGGTACTGCTTGCCTGTAGAAAGAGAATCAGAAGTTCAGGGTCATCCTTGGTTACGTATCATTTGAGAACCTTCTTGAAATATATGAGACTCTCTAAAAATCGTGTTTTCCTGATGCTCTGTCATTATTACCACAAGGATGAAGCTTGAGGCCATAATCCTCAGTAGAACAATGTAAATCATAGAAAACAAATGCTGTCTCATTCCACTTACATGGAGTTCATCAGACTTAGAAACAAAAACAAACAAACAAAAAACCAAAAAAAAAAAAAACCAAAAAAACAAACAATGGGGCTGGAGTGCCTTTCCAGAGACATTCAGTTCTGTAACTCCAGCTCCAGAGGATCCAGCACACCCTTCTGGACGCTGTAGTCTCTCAGACACACATGGTGTGCACGCGCACATGCGCACGCGCACACACACACACACACACACACACACACACACACACGAAAATAAATCTTGAAAAAACTAAAAGTCAATTTGAGAGATAGGTAGGTGACTCAATCTGGTAAAGTTCTTCCCAAGCAAAAATGGGGACCTGAGTTTGGATCCCAGCATCCATGCAAAAAGCTGGTCACGGGGTTATCTCAGCACTGGGGTGATAGACACACCTGGATTCCTGGGGCTTGCTGGTTAGTCGGCCCAACCAAATTAGTAAGTGTCAGGTTCAGTGAGAGACCCTGTCTCGAAAATAAAGGAGGCAGTTGAGGAAGACACTAGATGTCAATAACTTGTCTCCACATTTGTGCACACAAATGAACATGTCCCGCCCCACACACAAGAAAGTTCACACACTGAGTAAGGATGGTTGTCACGCTGTGCAGAAGAGAGAAAGCATTTGGTGTGATACGTAGCGCTTCCACTTTACATAATAGAAAGATACAGCTAATCGTCTGCACAACAGGAAGGCACCTGACTGATGGCCACTCTTACAGAGGCTCACTTCGTACACCGTCAGCCTGAGTTTGATTCCCAGGACCCACATGCTTTGCGGTGCACTGTGTGAATGTGTGTGTCTCTGCGTGTTCCATTGTTAATTCTGTACCAGTGTAGCGCTCTGGCCCATCACTGGATTTTCTATTCTGTAAACATTCACCTTCCTCACTTGCTGACTGGCTTTAGTAAAGATCTGATGGACAATCAGCTCGAGACAGGAAGTAGAGGGCAGAACTTCCTGGCAGAGAAAGGGTCTCTGGGAGAAGAAATTAGAAGGGGAATTTCGCGAGCGGGACCTGGAGGTGTTCTGATGAACAGGAGCATAGAGAACTAGTTACATGGTAGGCTAGAATAGTTACGTTAATTTAGATTGAGCTAGCTGAGAGTCTGCTCAGCTAAAGGCCTAAGTTACAATAAATATATATATATGGTTTTTGTTGTTGTTGTTTTTTTCGAGACAGGGTTTCTCTGTATAGCCCTGGCTGTCCTGGAACTCACTCTGTAGACCAGGCTGGCCTCGAACTCAGAAATCCACCTGCCTCTGCCTCCCAAGTGCTGGGATTAAAGGCGTGCGCCACCACCGCCCGGCTTACAATAAATAATAATAAGTCTCTGTGTCATTATTTAACCGCTGGTGGGTCCAGACAGTCCTACTATACACACAGTAAAGGAGAGAACAGACTCTTACATGGTGTCCTCTGACTTTCACACACACACACACCCTTCAATAAAGAAATAAACAAATAATAAATGTAATAAAATTGTTTTCATGGTCATGATAAGGTAATTTTATGTTATTCATACTTTTAATATTTTTAAAATTTTGGGCTGGGGAGGTAGACCAGTTGCCTGCTTGCCTACTATAAATGAAGACTCTAGGCTTGAACCCCAGCAACACACAGACTGGGCACAGTGATGCATGCCTGTAATCCCAGGGAAGGGGAAATAGTAAAAAGAGGACCAGAAGATTTAGGGTCATCCTTGGTTACATGGGGACTTTGAGGCCAGCCTGGGATAAATGAGACTTTGCTTCACAAAAAAAATTTAGTGTAAAAATTAGATAGGTATATTATACTGATATGTGTTGTGATATAAACGATCCTGGTTCAATTCTCAGTGGGAGTGAAAAGAAAACTCCAGGCAAGGGAAAGAGGCCACTGAAGAGAGCCATGTATTATAAATCTGCTTTTGTAAGAAATCCGTAAGAAGCTAATCCTTAGAGACAGGGGTTGGCTGTTACTGAGTCTGGGGGTGGGTGTAATGGCTAAAGGTATGGAGGTTCCTTTGAGGATGGCTAAAATGTTCTGGAAGCATCAATTGTGTGAGTAGTTTCAAACTTTTTGAGCTTACAAAAGAATCATAAAACAACACTGCAAATGGACTAACTGGATGGTGTGTTGATTATATTTAAATAAAGTTGTTTTTTTTAAATGTATGTTTCAGGATGAAACAATGGCTCAGCGGTTAGTTAAGAGACCTGGCTACCCTTGCAGAGGACCTGTGTTTGATTCCAAGCACCCACATGGAGGCTCACAACTGTCTAACTCCAGTCCAGAGGACCTGACACTGTCTTATACCTCCTCAGACATATGTATATAGGTAAAACATACATATAAAGTAAATCTTTTTTTAAAAGTAAATATTTTATGTGTATAAGTGTTTTGCCTCCATGTGTCTCTGTACACCATGTGCATGCCTGGCACCTTTGGAGGTCAGAAGAGGGTGTCGGGTGCCCCAGAACTGGAATTACAGATGCTTGTGAGCTGCCATATGGGTGCTCTGAATCAAACCCTGGGCCCCTGCAAGAACAGAATAGATTGTTCTTAATCACTTGAGCCATCTCTTCAGGCCCCAAATAAACGTTTTTAAAATAAAAATGATGAGGGACAAAGATATAAGATCCAGAAAAATGATTCTAGACAACAGGCAGTGTAGGTTGGAGAACGGGGACTGTAATTATACAAACAGTAATTAACGATACAAACAGCCATACTTGCTAGGCATGTGCCCAGGTGGGAGAGCATATGCCTAGCACTCATGAGAATCTGGGTTCAACACACAGCAACAACAAAAAGGATCCTCAGAAACACTGAGTAAAAACTAGCAGTGAGCTGGGCAGTGGTGTCGCACGCCTTTGATCCCAGCACTAGAGAGGCAGAGGCAAGTGGATTTCTGAGTTCGAGGCCAGCCTGGTCTACAGAGTGAGTGCCAGGACAGCCAAGGCTATACAGAGAAACCCTGTCTCGAAAAACCAAAAAAAAAAAAAGGTGGTGGCATATGAGCCAGAGGTGCTTGCTGCCCAGCCTGGCAACTCATGTCAATCCTCAAGACACATGATGGAAGGAGAGAAACAGCTCTCAAAAGTTGTCCTCTGGCCACCACAAGTGTTCTGTGGCATACACACACACACACACTCACAGTCATTAATAAATACAGTAAACACTTGTGATGCAAAATACATTAGGAGAATGAAAGGCAATAGAATTGGTTTAAAACTGGAACTCAATCAAATCCAGACTTGATATATCAAGATAAAACAATAAAAGCTGGGTATAGTGGTAGACGCTTGTAATCCTAACACTCAAGGGGTTGAGTGGATTACCACAAATTTTAGTTTAGCTAGGGTCATGGAATGAGATCCTGGATGCATAGATAGATAGATAGATAGGTAGATAGATAGATAGATAGATAGATAGATAGATAGATAGACAGACAAACAGATAGACAGATAAAAAACAAGTGGAAACTTCTATAGTGAAAGGATAGCAGTGTATTATTTTACAGTATATACTTATTTAAATACATAAAATAACAGCAAGGAAGTTTCATTTATGGAATAAGACTGAGGGGAGGGATGGGACTGGAGAGGTGGCTCACCAGTTAAGAGCACAGGCTGCTCTTGCAGAGGACTCAGGTTTGGTTTCCATCATCCATACGGTGAATCACCACTGGCTGTTAACTCCAGATCCAGGGGTTCCAATGCCCATCTTCCAACCTCCATGGGCATGAGACACACATGTGATGGACACACATACATGCAGGCAAAACACGCAAACACAGGTTGTATAATTGTTGTTCTTTACTTTGTTTCATGTAAAGCCTGAGGGAAGGGAAGAACAGGCAAGCTGGGTTTGCTTGTTCAGTGCTATAAACTGACGCGAGGCTCTTGTTCAGTGCTACAGACTGAGCCTAGCTCTTGTTCAGTGC
>JANHMN010000007.1:54819423-54833903 GCA_030674055.1 Rhabdomys pumilio | reverse complement strand
CTACAGACTGAGCCTAGCTCTTGTTCAGTGCTACAGACTGAGCCTAGACCATGAGTGTGCTATGTCGCCCTAGCATAACAATCTGGGTTTTGTTATAAGCTTGGGAAATTACCTTGACGAATAAAACAAATTATAGGTATGTGTTTCTTTTTTAAAAAAATACAGTTTGAAAATGGAAGCCTAGAGTTAAAATAATCAAATTGCAGGCCTAGTGAACTGTTTTGCATGCCTGTCTCCCATTGAGAAAAACTTGGTGTAATTTTAGGGCTCAGAGCATCCGGAGGGAGAAAGCAGGGGAAATGAGCACAGAGGAGCCAGCTCCCTTCACCCCATAACACTCCCCTCCCCATCCTCCCAACCCTCAGCCCCTCACCCCTCCACCTCCACAGGCTTTAACTCCTGGGTCTCCTGGTGGAGGTAAGATGCTGGGCCAGGCTCTTTTTTTGATGCTCTCTGGAGTTTGAGATAACGGACTCAAGGTCTTGGCAGTGGTAGCTTACAAAATACTCTTGGTCCTTGGACCCCATTGCTTACCTGTCCTTGGCCTCCATTATGACTATTGTTCAAAACCTACTGTCCCTGGACTTCCCCATTCAGACTTCAGTATCTCTCTTCCCCACACCTCGCAAGGGCAGCCTGCGGTGCTTATCGGCCTTGTGGCTGTTTCCCAACCAGCATGGCCAGGTGGCAGAGTCCTCCTGCCTTTGAAAGAGGTGCCCATTTCCTTTCTGTTCACTTGGGAAACAATACAAGTAGCAGTGGAAAGCTTAACCTCGCTGATCACGGACTTTGAGAGGACATGGTTCATAAAGTTTGGAAACAAACAGAAAGTGGGGTGTGGAGAGGGTGTGTGCCTAAGATCAATTGTACCGGACAAGATGTTTGCTGAGAAATGAGCATCTATGGCCACCCAGAAGAGGGGGCATAGGACAGGGTGTAGGATTGCCTTTGCAATTCAGTGCCTTCAGCTTTGTTTTTGTTTGGAGGGAAAGGATTGTTTTGTTTTGTTTTGTTTTGTTTTGTTTTGTTTTGTTTTGTTTTGTTTTGTTTTAACTGTCCTCTGTATGTCCTCCCTTCTCATTTGCGGTTTGGCTCCAGGAACCATGGAGACAAGGTGGTTGGCAAAGGTACCACAAAGAGCTGCAATGCCATCTAGTGGCCACTTGTTCTCACTGCAAATACAAGGGTTCCCAAAATGGTTTTCTCACACACATCCAATAACTGAAGCCATTTTGTGACATTTTTTAATCTTTAATTATGTGTATGCATGTGTGTCTATGTGTAGGTATGTATACATGAGTCTTCATGAAGACCAGAGGCATTGAATCTCTTGGAGCTCGAGTTATAGGTGGTTGTGAGTCACTCAACATGGGTACTGGGAATTAAGGAACTTTGCCAGCCCATGAATCTTTCTAATATGCATATTTCTTTATTAATTTATTAATGTATTTATTTAAATCTTCAGCTGCAGGTCATGGATGACACTTAGCTCATGCAGAGTCAGTCTGAGATAAACAATGTGGTTGATTTAAGCAAGGTAGCAAAGAAGGAAAACTGCCTCCTGGCTTGGGACAAAGCCACCATATGGCCCAACTGAAACCTGTCTCCCTACCAGGAATGCGCTGTATGGAGAGTCTCAGGATTTACCTTACAAGACTGGCCGAGCATGCACGGGTCAGAGCTGACATGAAACTGGGACTCTCTGGGTTCTTCCAGCCAGAGGCAGCGATGGAAGGACGGGGTGAGGGTGGTGTTAGGTGTCTAGTGTTATCAGCACATGTAAAGATGGACACTTATCCTTGACTACTTCCAAGCCTCACATCCAACCAAACTGGCCCTTTCACTTGCCCATCATCCCCTCCAGCCCTCCAGAAAACCAGCAGACACTGTGGCACTCTGCCATATTTGCCATAGGCAGCTATGTAGATTGTTCTGTATGGTCAGTGAGCTGCCTTAGTAGGAAAGGATGCTTCCCACCGAGTCTAATGGCCTGAGTTTGGTCTCAGGAACCCACATAAATAAAAGCTACGTGTAGAGTGAGATGGAAGGTAGAGACAAGAGTTTCATCCAGAAGCTCACAGGCTAGCAAGCACATGTGTGCATGCACACACACACATGATCATACATGCACACACACACATGATCATACATGCACACACACACCAGTAAGATACACACAGACAGTTCTAGAAAGAAACAGAGTATCTGGAGGAGTCCCAGTGCTCCTAGCAAGAAGAGCAATAGTTTGGGGCTACCTTGGGCTACTTATCAAAGCCAACCTGCACTGCACAGAAGACCTTGTCCTAGAACACAAATAAAATAGGGGCTGCAAGGGCGTTTGGAGCTGGCTGTAGTGGTGTGCACTGCCATCCCAATACTTGGGAGGAGAAGACAGGAAGATCACAAGTTCAAGGCAATCCTCAGGTACATAATGAATCCAGGACCAAACTGGGCTCTGTGCGACACTATCACAAAACAGAGAAGGAGCTCAGGTGTTCTAGGGGGTTCCTGCAAGAATTACATTCTAAATCTAATCCCCAGAACCTACATAGAGATGCTGCGCCTGGTAGTTTCTGTTATAATCCGGCACTGAGGAGGCAGAGACAGGAGGATGGCTGGCTCATGAGTCAACTAACCAATCAAGCTTAAGTAGGGAGTTCCTAGCCAATGAGAGACCTGTCTCTGGGACAACTTGTGAGTCCCAGGAGATTTGAACTCAGGAACTCAGGCTTGGCATCAAGTGCTTTTACTCTTTGAGCCATCTCTTCAATCCTAAAATAGACTTTGGAGTGAATTTTCTTTTCTTTTTTAAATGTTTATTTTATGTATGAGTGCTCTATCTGCATGTACACCTGTGTGCCAGAAGAGGGCATGAGATCTCATTATAAATGATTGTGAGCCACCACGTGGTTGCTGGGAATTGAACTCAGGACCTCTGGAAGAGCAGCCAGTGCTCTTAACCGCTGCACCGTCTCTCCAGATCCCACAAGTAAATCTTTTTAAGACAACTGTGGGGCTGGAGAGATGGCGCAGCAGTTAAGAGTATCACAGCTCTCCCAGAGGTCCTGAGTTCAATTCCACTATGTGGTCGCTCACAACCATCTGTAATGGGGTCTGGTGCCCTCTTCTGGTGTGTCTGAAGAGAGCAATGGTGGTGTACTTACATGCATAAAATAAGTTAATAAATTAAAAAAAAAAGACAATTGTGAGGCTTGCCTTTTGGAACTTTTTTTATTTTCCAAAATCACTATGATAGATATTGTTTCACATAGTTTTCCTAATCTAAAATATTTTTACATTTATTTTGAGTTTGTATGTGTAAGAGGAGGTTCTGTTCCTAACATTCTGCTCCCCAATTGGTTCTTAATTTGTCAGTAAAGAAGGCTGGGGGTGGGGCGGAAACGCTGAGTGGAAGGTACAGGTGGGACTTCCGGGTCCCAGGAAGAAAAGGCAGACGCAGAGAAGGAGAGAGGCTTTTCTGCTATGCTTTGGAGGAAGAAGAATCCAGCACTCATGTAAGGTCTCAGGGAGAGCTGGGGCCTATGGCTTCCGCTACAGGTGGGTAGCCAAGAATGTTTGGCAGGGGCTGGGTGGGACTAGCCACTAGTTTGGGGCAGGTGGAGAAATGGAGATAATAGATTGGTAAGCACACGCTTTTCCAGGCAGGAGATTTCTGCCCCAGCAATTGTGCCTAGAAGGCAAGTTGTAAAGTAACAATCTGGGTGTGTCTTTTATCTCAGGATTCGGGGAAGTTGGGTGGGAGCTGGTAGTATGGTCCCGGCAAAGGTGATGACATTTTAAACTACATGCATCACGTGTGTAGAGCAGAGGACAGCTTAAAGAAACCAGTTGATTCCAGAGATCAAGCTCAACTCTCAAGCTTAGCAGCAATCCGCCCTGAGCCATCTACGCCCGCAAGTCATTTGATCTTTACTTTGCCCCGGTCTGGAATGCAGAGATCCTAGAGACAAGCAGCCATCTTGTGACCACGAAGGGATGAATCCAGCATGACAGTGTCGAGGGTCAGGGCTAGGTGGTCAGAAAGGACAGACAGAGTGGGTTTCTGCTGGCAGTACACAAGCCCTGGAATGCCCACTTCTGGATTTTTATCGTCTGAGAAGAGCCAGGCCATTATTTGGCTGGATTTTCAGTTACAGAGCCAAACCAATCCATAACTGGTAGAAAGGCTGAACTAGAGAGATATTTTAAGCCGAGGCACTGCACGTGGCTTTAGGGCCTGGAAAGACAGGAATTAGAGGCAAATGCTGAATTTGTACCAGGCTAGATCACAGAGCGCTGTCAGAGCCTTCTAGGGAACCCAGGCCCTGGGCTTTAGGCAGAGACTGCCACTCTTCAAGATAAATGTGTAAACGAATCATTTTAAAGGAAAATGCTCCTGGCTTTCTCCCCACATCCCATAGTATTCACTAAAAGCACTTTAAATTTGTTTGTTTGTTTGTTTGTTTTTACTGGCCAGCTTCGAATTCACTATGTAGTGCAGCGAGGGGTTGAACATGGAGCCTTCTGCCTCCACCTTTGGAGGCCTGGAATTACACGTATGTGTTACCATTGCCAGTGCAAATAGCTGGAGATTTAGTGTTGAGAGACTACATCTTTTTATGTATAAGACTGTGTGTCTAGTATCTAGCAACACAAGCATGCATGCACACACACACACAATCAAGGTTGTCTGGTGGCACACCCCTGTTATCCAACCATAGTGAGACTCTGTCTCAAAAACAAGAGAAAACAAATCCAGTTTCTCAGCCGTGCCAGCCACTCTTCAGACGCTCGATAATCAATGTTGGTATATTTTCCGCAGGCTCTGCCCCCTCCAGGCTGGGATTACAGGAGTGAAGTCACACCCTGGTACCTCTTTATAGCCAACATTCACCTTACAGAACACCCTGCTCAGATATAGTGAAAGGCCACTGGGGACTTAAACATGAGTCTACTCTGTGCCCTGAAAGTCTACTCCTGGGAACAGAGCTGCCAGTTAATGTTAGACCATAGCGTGTTCAAGAACATAAGCTGTACCTGGTGGCACATACTTTTAATCCTAGAAGAGACAGGAGAGGTAGGCAGATCTTTGAGTTTGAAGTCAGCCTGATCTTCATAGATTCTAGGCTGAGCATGACTTCATAGAGACCCACCACCCCAAAAAATAAAAAAAATAACATTTTTTTTTCCAACTTTGTGTAGAAAACCCTTGAACTAAACCCAGCCCCCCATCAACATGACACAAGATTGTCCTTATAAAGTTCAGCTTAGATTACGCTGATGAAAGTTAGGATAATGCTCACTCTTAAGTAGCTGCTGGGAGGCAGGGGCAGGGTCCACCTTTTCTCAGTAATCACAACTACCTGTGTTAGCTAACTCTGGTGGCCACAATACAAAAGCCCAGATGTGCGGCTGAGGAGCTAGCCAGTGGGAAGAGCTCGCCACTGAAGCATCATGACCTGATGTTACATCCCCAGAATCCACATAAAGCCAGACCTGACAGTGCAATCTCATCATTCCTCTGGTGAGATGAGAGGTAGAGATAGAAGTTCCCTGGGAATGCCTGGGGCAGCTATGTGAGCTCAGTGGTAAACAGCAAGACGCCCTGCTCCAAGCAAGGTGGAGCGAGAGCTGCCTGAGGTGGCCAGCAGACCTCCACATGGGCATGGTAGCACAGACACACTTTCATGCAGAGAGAGAGAGAGAGAGAGAGAGAGAGAGAGAGATCAGTGGTTCTCAACCTGTGGGATCACGATGCCTTTGGGGGCCAAATGACCCTTTCACAGGGGTCACCTAAGACCATCAGAAAACGGAGATATTTACATTAGGATTCACACCAATAGAAAAATTGCAACAAAAATAATTTTATGGCTGGGGGCGGGGGTCAGTACAACATGAGGAACTGGGTTGAAGGGTCGCAGTGTTAGGAAGGCTGAGAACCACTGCTCTAGATGATGTCAGTTCAGGGTCGAGGCTCTGCCCTGACTTGGTGTCTGGTGAAGGCTCTGTCTGTGGCTTCAGAAGGCCACATCTTTATTTGATCACATAGCCTCCCTGCTCTCACAGTGAGGAGGGAAGATGAGGCGCAACCCTGAGTTCTCAGGTGTCTCTGCTTCTGCTTGTTTTGGCATATGCTAAGTTCAGTAGATACAACCCAAGTCATATGGGCCAGCTTCTCTTTTTGAGACAGGGCTCGCTCTGCAAATCAGGTTAGCCTTGATCCTCCTGGGTGCTGGGATTATAGGTGTGTGCCAACTCCTTGGCTTGACATCTGTTCTTTAAATGATGGAATCCTATCAGAGCAGGACTTTCCCCTTATGACCTCACATACCTAAATTTCTTCTTTATAGGCCCATCTATAAATGTAGTCACTTTTGGGAGTTTAAGCCTCAAATGTGGGTTTTCAGAGGACATGGGTATTCATGCCATGATACCCTATTTTATTAATGTGTTTGCCACCCATATCCTGCATTAGAATTTAGTCTCTCTCACTCTGTTTTGGCCACAGTGACAGCTTCAGCACCAAGACAGTTAACTGGCATAGAGGATGCTGGGTGTGTGTGGAATGAATGAATGAAAGGAGGGTATGGATACAATGTAGCAGACAAGCACCACCAAGCCCAGTGTCAGGCACATGGGAAGAACACACTAGTTGGTGAGAGCCATCCAAATTATTGTTACCACTGTTCGATTTAAATCCACTTTAACTGATACATAAAACATCCAAACTGTACATATATATGGAAGCCCTGTGACATTTGAGTGCATGTACATAGTCTAATGTTCTCTTTGTTGTTGTTTAATTTTTTGTACTAAGGGTGAAACCCAGTGCCTGGAGCATACAAGGCAAGCCACAGAGATCACCCCCAGCAACTTTGTAACGCTAAAATCAGGCCAAAGATAGCTAGCCTACATCCTCAGACATCTGTCATTTCCTTTAACATTTAAAATTTTTTCTTTTTTAGTTATTATTAGTGTGTACAGGAGAGTACGGATATTCAAGTGCCAGAAGATATGTGAGGCAATCAGAAGCAACTTGCAGGAATTGGGTCTCTTCTTCTACCATGTGAGACCCAGAGATCAAACTCAGTCCATTAAGCTTGGCAGCAAGGGCCTTTACCCACTGAGCTACCCAGTCAGCCTACATTGCCATTTCTTTATGGTGGAAGACATTCAGAATCTCTCCCAGCTTTATCATGGCATGGGTACTTGGCATATCACCTAAAGTCTGTGTCTTTAAACACATTCTAAAAAAGGAGAGACTGGGGTTTTGAGTTTGTTTGGTTTGGGTTTGTTTGTTTGTTCGTTTACTGCAGAGATTATCTTAGAGCTTCACAGTCAAGAATTCCACAGAGTCACATCTCCCAAGCCCAAAAGAGACTTCAATGTGCCTTTTGCTGTGCGTTTTAGAGTTCTTGGACTACTCATTGTTTCTCTTAAGGAAAGCGGGGTGCATGGGTATATGCCTATGCTCTCAGCGCTTGGGAGGTGGAGGCAGGAGAATCAGGAGTTGAGTCATCTTTGGCCACGTATTACAATTGAAGCCACATAGAAAACTCAAGACATGCTCATGAAACCCTCCCTCAAACCAGTGGGGAGGGTAATTTCTTTTCTCTCTCCACAGCAAGCATCTTGGAACTAAAGGTACCAGAGGTTAGACCTTGCTTGTAATCTCACTGCCCTACTAAGCTGCCTCTGCTCTAGTGGCTGTCCTTCTCCCTATGGATCTTGCCCTTTTCAACTGCCATATGAAGGGATAGAGTTGATGGCTCTGAAGCCAACTGGACACTGGAAAATGGTATCACATGCTGTTCTTGATTCTTACACCAGGGGGCAGTATAACCAACATATTGGAACACATTTGGTAACTTTGTTCCTACTTATGTGATAGATACATAAAGAATATAGCTCTCTGGATTCCCTGGCTTCTGAAACTTCAGCTTATAAACTCAGGCTTCCTATCAGGATAGAGACACAAAGTCCCATCAAAGCATACAGTGCTGGCTCACCTGTGAAATCTTGGATCTGTTGCTTTTGAATAATATGGGTTATAAATATGGCTGGAGAGGTGGCATGCAGCTGATAAACTGTCTGCTACTGATAAGTGGGTACCCAAAATGAGGGAAACTGAGGCAATTCAGCAGGTAGTGAGAAGGTCCTGAAAGTCCATTGCACCAGACACGCTGTTCAGGGGACCACTGGGGACAAACTTATTATCCTGAACTCAAAGAACTCAAGATTCCTGATCTTTTAGTTGGCAGAAAAGCCAACTAAAGCGTCAGGGGTCTATTGGGACATACATACAAAAACTTCAAAAATGTAGATATCAGGTTCGTGATGATGCCTCTGATCCCAGCACTCAGGAGGCAGAGGCAGGTAGATCTCTGGGTTCCAGGACAGCCTGGTCTATATAGCAAGTTATAGCTCAGCTTAGGGCTATATGGTGATGCTTTGTCTCAGAGAAAAAAAAAGCTATAGGTGTCACACGTACCACCGCTGTCCCCGGCCCTACTAGACATGAGAAAGGCGGGTTGAGCCAAATGCTGAGGATGTGAAACAATCAAACTTGTGTGTGTGCTTGCTTGTTTTGAGACAGGGTCTCACTATTTTGTTTACATTGGCCTGAACTTATGATCCCCCTGCCTCTGTCTCCCTAGTAATTGGGATTACAGGTATGTGTCACTGTACCTGAATAAACACTTCCCTTCATTTTGTTTTTTTGTTTTGTTTTGTTTTTTAATTATGTGTGTGTGACTGAGTGTGTGTGTGTGACTGAGTGTGTGTGTGTGTGTGTGTGTGTGTGTGAGTGTATGTATGTTTGTGTATCAGGGTTTACTGTTGCTATGATTCATGTGCCAGGCTAGCTGACCTGAGGACTTCTGGGGATTTTCTACCTCTCATCTTATAGGAGTACTAGATTATAGTTGCATTCCACCACATCTGGATTTCATGTGGCCTCTAAGGAGGCAAAAGAATTGATATCCTTGCCGGGCAGTTGGTGGCGCACGCCTTTAATCCCAGCACTTGGGAGGCAGAGGCCAGCCTGGTCTACAGCGTGAGTTCCAGGACAGCCAGGACTACACAGAGAAACCCTGTCTAGAAAAACAAGCCAAAATAAATAAATGAATAATAAAAAAATAAAAATAAAAAAGGAATTGATATCCTCATGCTCGGTTAGCAAATGCTTCACTTACTGAAACATCTCCCCGGCCTGCCTTTTCTTCTTTCTTCTGTGCTATTGAGAAGGAAACTCAGGACCTTGTCTACGCTGAGCAAGCCCCCTGTCACTGGGCTATGTGCCTGGCCCCAGACTTTGAGGATTACTGGTCAGTACAGCCATTCTGGAGAACTGCCAGCATTTATTTATTTAGTTCGTTTGTTTGTTTTACCCATCAGATTTCTTTGATCCTGGAGACTGAATCCAGGGCATTCTGCATGCTAGGCAAGAAGTCGGTGCACTGGGCTACCTCCTGAGCCCTTTGTTGTTCAGAGTCTCACTCTGTAGCCCAGACCAGCCTGGGAACTTACTGTGTGTCCCAAGCCGGCCTCAACTCATGGTGATTCCTGAGTGCTGGAATTGCACTCAAAAGCTTACAGTATGTGCACACTGTGTGCATGTAAACCAAGATTTCCACTCCTAGATGCCTGGGGATACACAGCAGACATGTGCCCACAAATTCCTCTAAGGACATGTCCCAGAACAGCAGCTCTCAGCCCCTCAAAGTGGGTTGGGAACCCCAAGCCCTTTGGGGGCTGGGTATCAGATATTTGCATTGTGATTCATAACAGTAGCAAAATTATACATATGAAGTAGCAACAAAGTAGTTTTCCGGTTAGGGATCACCACTATATTATATAAGGCATATAATAAAGCCTTAGGAAGGTTGAGAATCACTGTTCTAAAGGGTATAGCATACTTTTTTTTTTTTTTTTTTTTTTTTTTTTTTTTTGCCAGATATGCTCTCACTACTTATTTTTGGCTAGCCTGGAACTTGCTATATAGCCCAGGCTAGCCTTAAGCTCAGCGCCCCCACTTCAACCTCTTGTGCACCCTGTGTTGTAATTGCAATAACTGAAGAGTAGCTACACGTTGTAGCATCCGTCTATAACTCCAGCCGCTTGGGAGGCTGAGACTGGAGGATCTTATGTTCAAGACCAACTTGGGTTGTATACCAAGACCCACTTGTTTCCAAAATTAGCCCTGAAAACTGCCTCGAGACCCATCAACAGTGTAATGGATAAGTTGGGGTTGGCTCACACTGAGATTCTTACCCTGAGAACGGAATAATCAAAGGGAAGCACTATAATACAGTGAATCTCATAACTACAGTGTTCAATTAAAAATGCAAACTCAAAGAGGGTGGACTGTGTCCTGGAGATGACTCCGCAGTTAAGCTCCTGGACCCCTGCACAGAGGACACTGGTGGCAAGCAGCTTCCAGGGACTCTAACTCCAGCTCCAGAGGATCTAGTGCCCTCTTCTGGCTGACTCAGATACTGCACTCACAAGCATAAACACACAGATACACAAATCAACTAATCAATAAATATAATATTTAAAACTATAAAACAATTACATGATTAAGGACACACACACATATGCACGTGTGAGCACACACACACACACATACACACACACACACACACACACACACACATCAGGCATGGTGGTACATGCCTTTAGACTCAGCACTTTAAACCCAGCAGAAACAATGAGTTTGAGGCCAGCTAAGGCTCCATGACAAGGCCTTATTGCTACCGAATTATATTTGTGTTCCGTTCAAAGGCAAGCCTAATTCACCTGATTGAACTGATGTTTTGGTTCCTCTCAGAAGGGCGGCAGGGTCTGAGAGAGAGAGTCAGGAGGTTTCTCAGGGGCAGAATGACATCGGGCTTCATCTGCTAGGTGCTTCACGCACAGATGTGCTCACTTCCTTAAAACCACAGAGCCAGGACTAGAGACTAGCTAAGACTAAATCTAAATCTTAGGCTAGTTATCTAAATCTTAGGCTAGAATAAAGAAGTGGACTTCAGGCTTGAAAATGACCTTGGGCTAGGACAGGGAAGTTGGCTCAGATACTTTGGTCATCCTGATAAGCCTTTAGAAACAGTGATAATGGGAGTGTTCATGTAATTGGGTTTAATGCCTTGCTTGTTCTTTGACTATTTGTGTTTATTGTCTTGCTTGTTCCTTGACTATTTGCATCTATTGTATTGCTAGACCCTCAACCTAGAAGTGACCTTACTACTTTTGTGTCATTGAAATGGTATAAAAGCAAAAAGGAGGAGGGGGGATGGGATAGGGGGTTTCTTGAGGAGGGGAGACGGGGAAAGGGGATGACATCTGAAATGTAAATAAATAAAATATCCAATTAAAAAAATACTTGTTCTTGCAGAGGACCTAGCTTTGATCTTCAGCACCCTTATGGCAGCTCACCATCTATAATTCCAGCTCCAGAGGATTTGATGCCCTCTTCTGGCCTCTGTGAACA
The DNA here is from genome assembly GCA_030674055.1 of Rhabdomys pumilio. Taxonomy (NCBI): domain Eukaryota; kingdom Metazoa; phylum Chordata; class Mammalia; order Rodentia; family Muridae; genus Rhabdomys; species Rhabdomys pumilio. The sequence continues at coordinate 54,822,412 of JANHMN010000007.1, read as the reverse complement.
CCAGGCACAAAAGTGGTGTACAGACATATATGCAGACAAAAACACACACATAAAATAAGACCAACTCACAGAGCTAGATACAGGACGTATGGCCTTTCGTGGGATGCTTGCCTACCTACCTGGGAGTCAAAGGCAGAAGGGCTACTTCAGCCTAGCTGGAGGTCAGCTTGGGTGACATGGAGCCCTTTCTAAACAGCAATGGCGGATCCACCAGAGCTCACCATCTCTGTGTGCCCTTCCTACTACATCTGTCCTCCATGAAGTGCACAGTGCCCCAGCTAGGTGCGTTACTCCCCCGATGAAGGCATTATAATTGCATGATGTCTATGTGTACACCCTAAGAAGAAGTGGCATTGTGTTGTGTGCTTGTACAGCTTATTGAAGTGAAATCAGACATTATATGCTCTTAGACTTTTTAATGTTACGTTTATGAATCCACTGAGTTGCCACCTGCAGCTGCAGGCCATCCATCTCCCTGGCTCTTTGTCATCCTACAATGACTATACCACATCCCGCCATCCACCTCTGATGCTCGTCTTCTGATGCTCGTCCACTCTCCAATTCATCTTTCTGTTACAGTGTTCCTCTCAAGATTTCCACATGCTTCCATGTGTGCATGAGCAAGAATTTCCCTGGGCACACACAGGTAGGAATATAACCAAGAACTGTTGGGGTCCTGCATCACTGTTGGGGGTGCCAGAGGCAGCTTGAGCTTGCATGAAATGCTTAGGGTTATAAGTGCTTTGGGTTACAAATTTTTTAATTGGAACGTTCGTAGGCTGGGATGACAGCTCAGTTGTTAAGAGTACGTTCCTAGGGTGCGCAAGGCTCAGATTTGATCCCCGGACACCACATTCTCTAACTGTGGTGGTATAAGCCTGTAATTCCTGTACTCAAGAGGTGAAGCAGGAAGAGTCAAAGTTCAAGGTCATACTTGGTTACACAGCAAGTTCAAAAGTAGCTTGAAATATTTGAGACCTTGTAAAAAAAAAAAAAAGTTTAAAAGCCAAGCCATGCTCGATAGTACATGCATGTAACCCCAGTACTGGCAGAGGCCTGAGGTTCACTGGCCAGTCAGTCTAAACAAAGTCCCACGTTGAATGACAGACCTTGTCTTAAAAAAATAAGATGAAGAAGGGGTCTGGAGAGATGGCTCAGTGGTTAAGAGCATGTGGTTAAGGGCTCTTTCAGAAGCCCTGGGCTCAATCTCAGAACCAATATGGAAAATCGCAACTATCTGTAACTCCTGTTCCAGGGAATCCACTGCTTTCTTCTTGCCTTTTGGGCACCAGGCATGTTATACCCATACACACAGACACACAGACACACCCGCACCCCACACCACACACTACACACCCCACACCACATACCCCACACCATACACAGAGGTACTGGAGAGAAAGAGTCCTTGAGGATGAGACTCAATTTTAAACATAAAAGTTCACTCAAGCCGGGCAGTGGTGGTACACACCTTTAATCCCAGCACTTGGGAGGCAGAGGCAGGTGGATTTCTGAGTTCGAGGCCAGCCTGGTCTATAGAGTGAGTTCCAGGACAGCCAAGGCTACACAGAGAAACCCTGTCTCGGAAAAAAAAAAAAAGAAAGAAAGAAAGAAAGAAAGAAAGAAAGAAAGAAAAAACAAGTTTACTCAAATTATAAATATTACATATGTTTATAGCTTAATTGTATACCAGTAGGTAATTCTATACAAGATGTGCTCTGACTACAACCTGTTAAATGAGACTATGTATGGAATTTTCTGCCTGTAGCATCAATTAACACTTGATTTTGGAGCATTTCATATTTGTGGTCCAGCCTGTATTATGAAATTGCTCTTCAAATCCCCGTTGCCATCTGTCCACTGAGGTGCCACATCAGCAGCGGCATTTGCCAGACTTTATGTGTGTATTTTTCTTACTTACTCATTTATTTAACATTTTGAGACTGTTTCTCTTTGTATCCTTGGCTATCCTAGAACTTGCTCTGTAGCCCAGGCAGGCTTCAAACTCACAGAGATCTCTCTGCCTCCCCAGTGATGTGATTAATGACGTGTGCCACCACTGGCTTCAGACTTTTGATTCTTGCTAGTCTTATTGGCTGTTCCACTGTGTGTTCCTACAGGGATTTTAATTTGCTCTTCATTGTTTGTGAGTTTCCTTACACATTTGTTGCCAGTCAGTTTTTCTGCTCGGAGGTTTACCTACTGTTATCCGGCTGCCTGCTTTCCTACTGAGCTCCTTACCTTTATTTATGGGTGATTTTATGGGTTCCCAAACACTAACTTTCATTGATTACCTGTTGCCAAAAAATCTTTTCATCCATGGCTGGTAATTTTCCATTTTTAATGATATCACTTGTTTGTCAAAAGATTTTAAAAATGGATTTTTATTATTTCTTAAGGTTATGTTTTAAGGTATGTTTGTGTGGGGATAAGTACAGGTGTCCTAGGAGGCCAGAGGTGTTAGATCCCCTAGACCTGGAGTCACCTGATGTGGGTACCCAATCCTCTGTAAGAACAGCACGTGCTCATATACACTTAAACCATCTCTCCATCTCCTTAACAAAAGATTTTAAATTGAATTTGTCTCTGTTTCTTGCATGGTCTGACTTATATAAGAACCCCCTTAGGGACTGTGGTGCTAGTTCAGGAGTAAAGGGCTTGCTTTGCAAGCATGAGGACTGGAGCCTGATCCCTCAGAAGCCATGGAAAAAAAGCAAGGCATGGTGGCACTCGTATGGCAGCCCCAAGTGGGCAGGGACACACAGAACCCTGGGCTCATTGGCCAACCAGTCTAGTCTACATGGTAAGCCCCAGGTGGGTGTAAGGACCTAACCCAAGAAAGAAGGTAAACTGTAGCTGAGGACTGACAGCCAAGATGTCCTCCTGCCCCTGCCTGCCTATGCAGACAGGTACATGCTCACCCCCACACACATGTGCGCCTGCACACACACACACACACACACACACACACACACACACACACACACAC
>JANHMN010000007.1:54805913-54819413 GCA_030674055.1 Rhabdomys pumilio | reverse complement strand
CACACACACACACACACACACACACACACACACACACACACACACACACATGCGTGCACACACATACAATATTGTACATAAACACAATGTATATATATAAAAAAAACCTTTCAGTATGGCTCAGCAGTAGACCCTATGCTGGGTTCAGTGCCCAGCAACACACACACACACACACACACACACACACACTTACCTTCCCTTCAAGGTTTTTTGTTTTGTTTTTCAAATACAGGCCCTTAGTTTGTTTGGTTTTTGCTTTGTTCTATTTTTGTTTGTTTGTTTGTTTCTGAGACAAGGTGTCGCTATGCTTCTCTATCCTGGAACTCACTTTATAGATCAGGCTGATCTCCTCAAACTCAGAGGTCTGCCTGCCTCTGCTTCCTGAGTGCTGGGGTCAAAGGCATGCACCACTACCACCTGGGCCTGAGTTTTCTTAAAGCTAATTTTTATGTGTGTTATGATGAAGGAATCTACCTACCCTACCCCACCCCTATTTTTTCTCATCGAATAGCAAGTCTTCTTCCCTCAGATATTTTAAAAATCTTTTTTTAAAAGATTAATTTATTTAATGTATGTGAGAGCATCAGATCCCATTACAAATGGTTGTGAGCCACCCTGTGGTTTCAGAACCTCTGGAAGAACAGTCAGTGCTCTTAACCGCTGAGCCATCTCTCTAGCCCTTCTCCCCAGATGTTTAATAATTAGGGATAACTGATTAATGTTACTTTCTTGATTTAGGTTCTTCTGGGGTTATGAAAATAAAGCCTTCACTTCTTTACCTTGTTCTCTTTAGTACTGCAGGGACCTGTTCCTTCTATCCTCCACTCCCAGCTTAGAACTTTCTCCTTCCTCAGACATGTTAAGTTCCCTTCAGGTTCTCTGGGAGAAAAACAGTGTTCTTAACTGCTAAAGTGTCTCTCCAGCCCCATATATGTTCTTTGTGTTTTGAAGCAGGGTCTTGCTAGATACTCAGGCTGACCTTGAACTTGTGTTCTCCCAGCCTCAGACTTCAGAGTGTGAGATTATGGGAATGTGCCACCACAACCAGCTACTGGTTCTGTGTTCCTTACCTAATGTGACATCTTTCCTCTCTCGTCAGTGAATACTAGTTACAGTTGCGGAACAGTATATGTCCTAGTGTGGGTTCCATTGCTGCAACAGACACCATGACCAAAAGCAGCTTGGGAAGGAAAGGGTTTATTTGGCTTACATGTCCCTGTCACATCTGATCTTTGAGGGAAAGCAGAACAAGAACTTACCCAGGAGCAAAGGATGGAACCGTGGAAGAATGCTGACTGACTTGCTCTGTCTGATTTATTTGTAAACACCTCAGGACCACCTGCCCAGGGGTGCCACTGCCCACAGTGAACTGGACCCTCCAACATCAGTCATTAACCAAGAAAATGCCCCCCGTCAGACTTACCCACAGTCAAATCTGAGAGAGGAAATCCCTCAAATGAGGTTTCCTCTTCTCAAGTGACTCTAGTTTGTGTTGACAAAAAACTAGCCAGCACGATTGACTGTCAGCTCGAAACAAATACATCACTTCAATTCATACCCTGTTCATTTATCTCCACAGATTTCATGTTAATATCTCAAATACAACTTTAAAAGTACCACTGTCTTTAAAAATTCCAGGGCTTTAAAAGTTCAATTTCTTTTAAAAATACTCCAAGTCTCTTAACTATGGGCTCCTGTAAAACCAAAACAAGTTCAACACTTCATTATTGCAAGAGGGAAAAACCAGGACATAGTTACAATCAGATCAAAGCAAACCCCAAATCCAACAGTATAAACAGCTCAGTGTTCAACATCTGGGGCTCATTTGTTATCTTCTGGGCTCTGCAGCACCCACTGTTTGTCAGTAGGCTCAAGACAGCTCTACGGCACACCTGCCACTGTTTGTGGTGGTCTTACCAAGTCCTGGAGTTTCCAATGTCCTGGGGTCTCTACCTGAGGTTGCACCTTCACTGATGACTCCCTGGCTTTCTGCAGGAGGGACTCTAACCCTGCCACATGGTACCCAGTCTCAGTATCTCTCCATGACATCGTCAATCCTGAGGTCTCCACTACCACTGAAGCTGAATCTTCACTGATGGCCTTTCCTGGGCTATCACAGTGCCAAGACTCAGATGCTTTCTGTGACTTACCCCTTTAGGGCTTCAAAACCATTACCATGTGGGAGACTCTTAAATATTATGAAGTTTGGTTATCAGCTTGACATGCAGCCTTGGCTATCCTGGACCACAGTTTCTGTGTGCTGACCCTTAGGAAATACTCTCAAAAACTGTCACCTCAATGGTGGTGGGCTCTTAAACACAGCTGGTTTCTCTGTTCCAACTAACCAGCTGTATTCTCAGTAAACAAAGGTTTCACTTCAGTGATGCTAGTTTCTTGTTAATCACAGCTGTTTTTGCAGTTCCAGCTGAACGAAAACCACATATCCTTATTTTAATAGATCATACAAAAACCCTAGCAGAATATTAGTTTCTGAAACTCTACAAGCCAGGTCTCCATTATCTACAATTCTTTCAATTCTCATGTCTTCCAAGCTCCCACAGAACAGACCATCAAACCTTCCAGTACTCAATGGATTTTCCAGACCAGGGTTCCAAACATGCCTTCTATTCTCCCAAAAACAGTATGGTCAGGTCCAGGTCCGCCACAGTGGTCCATCCTCTGCTACATCCCAACACAGCATACTTCCAAAAGATGTACCCTATTAGAATAAGTAAACATGGTGCTTTCAAAATGAGTCTTTGCACATATAACTGTATATCAATTATTCTACCTCATCCTGGATTTCCTGGATGGATCATGAATGTAACATTAGAAGTCTTCAGAAGAGACTGAAAAGAAGATGCATAGAGGTATGGATAAACCCATTTGAATAAGAAATTACTGGAGTAACGGAACCACCAAGCTACGTGTCCTTGGCAGCCGCTACAAGCTGGGAGAATGCAACCCTAGTGATACCTTGATTTAGACCTGTCCTCCAAAATGAGAGAAGAAAATACTGTTGATTAAAGTGGTATACCCCTAGAACTCAAGAAGCAGAGGCAGGAGGATCAGGGGTTCAAAGCTTACATGTCCCTGTCACACCAGATCTCTGAGGGAAAGCAGAACAAGGACTTCAGCAGGAGCAAAGGCAGGAACAATAAGTGTCATATTGTGAAGCCCTGTTAAAAGTATGGAAAGGAGGAGACCGTGGAAGAAAAGAAGGAAAGGAGAGAGAGAGAGAGAGTGGTCAGACAGAAAGACAGGAACCTGGATTTGAAAGCCAGTGTGTAGGGAGCCCAGGCTGGAGGGCTAGAGAAGACAAAGAGGATTGTGGGAAGAGGCATGCTCAAGCCCTCTGCAAGCATGGGACAGTCCTGCTGGTGAATGGTATTACTCCAGATGTGAGAGAAAAGAGTTGTGTGAGTGACAGGGTCAAGCTGAAGGCAGCATGGCTCTCAGTGTCCTCAAAGGAATGAATAGATCTATCTGAGGCACCTCTGGGTGTCGTATCCATGAGGAGGGAAGGAAGAGGGGGTCCAGGGAGGCCTGGGAACACAGGGCAGCCAAGAAGCAGAGGCATTAGGCTAGACTGAGGCAAGTCCTTGGAAGTACAGTGTTCTCTTGGAAGAAAGAACCAGGGACTGGTGGAGGAAAAGGGCCTGGGGACCTGGAGAGTACATGGTTTCCTGGTGGCCCCAAGGGAAGCCAACTGATCTCAAAGAGAAGGGCTAACCACAGCATGGCTACATGCAAGGTCAAGGGACAGCAGGGCAACTGTAGGTGCCAGCAGGCTAAAGGACAATTCCCGGAGAGGGCAGTGGGAGGGCTCCTGTGTCTTTGGGTGTCTTTGATCTCTGAGCCACTTTGGCCAGGAGCAGAGCCTTGGGTACCAATGGGGTCGTGTCTGTTTAAACACTAGTGGTAAATCATTAACTCGAGGAAGAAACAAACAGGGGTATAAACCACATCTCCCACTCCAAGGGTTACAGCTGGGAAGAAGTGCTTACCCTGAGCCAAAGCAAGTGTCTGCAGAACATCTTCTACTGCCAAGTCTCAGGGCCAGGCGCTGTAGGAACAGATCATACAGCCAGTTAGAGTCTACTCTATACTCTATACTCTCTCATCATGAATACCCAGCAGCCAGCTCATGTAATCCTCACGCTGACCCTCTGAAGTAGGACAAGGGTCACAGATGCATTTCCAGGCAAGAACACCCAAGCTCAGAGAGGGAGAGCAATTTGCCTTGATCACACAGCTTGTTGGTCACGGAGGGGAACCAGAGCAGGAGTTTCTTTGATTTCTGATGCACTTTAGCCTGAGACAGGATCAGCAAAGCTCTGGAAGGCAGGGCAGTAACTGTGGTTCTTCGTTTATTTTTATTTTAAATTTTATGTATGCAGACATGAGCCTGTGTGCGCAGTGTTGTGGAGGCCAGAAGAGGGCACCAGATCCTCTGGAATTAGCGTTACAGGTAGCAGTAAGCTGCTTGACATGGGTGTTGGGAACAGAACTCAGGTCCTCTGGAAGAGCAGTAAGTGTTTTTAACCACTGAGCCATCTCTCTGGCTCTCACCTCACTGTCTTTTCTGGGACCCCCCCCCCAGCCTACCGACTCCACTCCTCATTGAACATTATTATATTCTTCCTTCTACTTGGGCCTGAAGAGCAAGGGGCCTGGCATCAGGTCCAGGTGCAGCCTCAGCTTCACCTCTATGTAGCTCTGCAACTTCAGTGGAGTCCACTTCCCCTTCAAGTGAGAATACTGCATGCCTTGGGTAGAGATCAAAGGAGGAAGCCTGTGCCAAGCGCTTGGCCCAGTGCCTGGCACACAATAAATACTCAATAAACACAAGCTGTTATCATCTCACATGGAGGAAACCGCTTCCTTGGACTTCCTGGCCCCCACAGCAATTTCCATGCATCCCTGTTCTGATTTCTTCAGTTGGAGAACCAACTTCAGCAAAGGAGTCAGGTAAGCGGAAAGCAGAGCAAAGATGCTGAGCAAAGTAGCCAGTGGTTTCTGTTACAGAAATTTCAACGGCGAGGCCTTATGTTCAGAAAACTGGTTTGCCAACCTTTCCAGATCTTTCCATCGTAAGTCTTTGGGGCATGCCAGAAGGGCAGTCTGCAGAGGAAATGGAATGAAGATGTGGGAAAGTGCCTGCTGCATTTGTGGGAGCTGCTGTGTGTTGGGGGGGGGGGCGTACAAAAGAGGTGGAAAGATGCTTTGGGGGTCCAATCAAGAAAAACTTACGACTCTTAAGGCTTTTATTTTGTCACACAGTCAAGAGTCAGTCATTCATTTAGCAAATATTTATTGTGTGCCAACTGTATGTGAGGCATTTTGCCAGGGATTAGCTACAGAAGCAAAAGGCATAGTACTTGTCCTCAGGAAAAGTGGTCTAGGAGGAGGAACCTCAAACAATTTGTGTTGCACAGCAGGTCACAAGTGGGCTCAAGGGACAGGAATCCTGGCTCAGGCACCTGTCCATCCTGGGGTGGGGAGCCAGGGGCTGTCAGAGGAGTCGACTCCCAGATCTGTTGTTGCCTTTATGGGTATTCTGTGCTTAACATCCCAGTCCAGCGTTTCTTAAGCAAGAACTATCTGCCGGGATTAGTCTCCAAGTACCAGAGAAACCGGTGTTAAATCTAATCTAGTTGGGCAGGTAATAAGAGGAAAGTAGCTCTTTTTCTGAGCATTGTGGGCAATTTGGGCAACTTGCTCCTGAAGAGAAGTTACTCCTGTAGACAAATAGCATCACAGAAGAAAGCACCGTGAGCTTGAGAGAAGTGGAACCTAACAGCATCCTGTGAGCTCCCAAGAACTGCTGTTTCTAGAACCCCAATTACCCCCAGCACTGTGCACTCTTTTGTTTTTGTTTTTGAGACAGGGTTTCTCTGTGTAGCCCTTGCTGTTCTGGAACTCCCTCTGTAGACCAGGCTGTCCTCGAACTCACAGAGGTCTGCCTGCCTCTGCCTCCCAAGTGCTGGGATTAAAGGTGTGCGCCACTACTGCCCACCTGGACCTTGCACTTGCACTTTTATAACAATCATTAACACACACACACACACACACACACACACACACACACCCTTTGAGAGTGAAGGCAATCTAAATTGAGTTTCTGTTACCATAAGTGAACAGCTTTCAGTATGTTCTGCCTCTTTCCTAGACTTCAGTTCTCATATTTTAATTTTGATATACTTATATATGTATATCCACATACATTAAAATACTTATACATGCAATTATTTTCTTTGCACAAGAAACTAATTGCCTTGCATGTGTGTGTATGTGTATGTATGATGTATGTATGTATGTATGTATGTGTATGTATGTGGTCCTTGTGTAGGAGCCTTGAGGAGGTCAGAAGATAACTTGGATTTCCTAAAACTGGGGTTAAAGACTGTTGTGAGGTAGCATGTGGGTGCTAGGAACTGAAGCTGGGGCTGATCTCCTGCCTCTACCACCCGAGTGCTGGGATTACAGGCATGCTCCACCATGTCTGGGATATGAGGTGCCAGGCAAGGTTAGTGACATCTCTAACCTCTGAAAAGTTTACCACATTTACTCACTTATCTTGCCTTTTTTGAGACAGGGCCTCACTATGTTGCCTTGACTGTTCTGGAGCTGTGTAGATCAGGCTGGTCTCAAACTCAGAGATCTGCCTGCTTCTGCCTTCGAAATGCTGGGATTAAAGGCATGCGCCACCACTGCCCGGCAACCAATGAGCTTTCTAAGCCTTGTGTTTGACTGCTTTGTACAGATAGCTTAGGCCAGGGCACAGAGCAGATACTTCTCGTTGGTTATATTCCACCTTCCCCCCAACCCCTGCAAGCTGAAGTTTTCTAGGCACAGTATGGAGCACACATCTCCATACTACTGTCCGCAGGCTCTTCTCTCCCATTAAATCACTTCTGTTAAGCCATCCCATTCGATATAGTTGGGTAAAACTAAGTAGGCAGCCTTTATTTCCTCTGTTTCTTTTCCCCTTCTTCTCCTAAAAGAGGTTAACTCACATTCAAGCAGCCTGGCTTGTCTCTCTTCAAAGGTCTAATGACCCCTCATCTACCACCTTCCTTGGCCAAGTGGGCATGTGATTAGGCTTCCAGTACAGTTAGCTATGCCTCCTGGATGGCACTGCTACCCCCGATACTCTGTCTCTCCTACACAGTGCACCATGCGGCTTCTCAGCTCCTGGAATTGCTTCTTCTTCTATCAGCACAGCCTAGATGGTTCTAGACGGGTTTTCTTCCTTGATACTCCATATTACTGTGTCTTTTGAGCCACAAGTGGCTTGTAAAATCGCCCAAACCAATTGCAAATACTTAACTTTTTTTCTTCTTTTTTCTCCTCCCCCTCCTCCTTTTCCTCCTCTTCCTCCTCTTCCTTCTTCATCTTCCCTCCTTCCTCCCTTCCTCCCTCCCTTCCCTTGCTCCTTCTTTCCTTTCCTTTTCCTCTTCTCCTTCCCTCTTTTGAAAAAAATCAGAAGAGCTAAGCATCCTGGGCCTAGATTTCCCATAGCATTTAGGTGCTGGAGTAACCTTTAAATGGTCAGGCATTACCCCGGCCGCCTGCCACTACCAAGAGAGTTTTTGTTTGAAGCCCCACAGCCCTTTACTGTGGCACTTGCCTAGTATTTTTGCTTACACCTGGCTAACTTCACTCACTCACATTCCCTGCCTGGCCCCTGGAGCATTGTTTGAGTTTTGTGACTCCCTGTTGGGTGGCCATTGCAAATCAAGGGCAGGTTGAAGCAGGGTTTAAACCACTGATGAGTCTGGGCCTAGATTGGCCTTCTGCCTCAAGGCTCAGAGGAGACAGAGATTGATGGTATACATCAAAGGTGGAAGAGACACTTCTAAGGGGTTTGAAAGAACTGCCACTACTTGTCTGTATAACTACTATTGTACCTTTCAAGAGAATTATATGATGTTTAAATACAATAAATGAAGTTTCCAGAAATAGATATAAATGCTGTGGGAGAATGCTAGCATAGCTTAAATCTGAATTGCCTAAAAGAAGTAGGATAAGATGCAAAGTCTTAAAACCATTTTGTAAAATAGTTAATGTGTACTTACATTTTATGGAAATCTTTTATTGACTTCTTTGTCTGTCTCATATAGTAATAAACGTTTGCAGAAGTAAGAAAAGCAAAAGAAAAAAGACGGCAGGAAGGTAATTGGATCCAGGGGCTGCCTAATATAACTATATTAAATAAAAATATATATATATAAATAAATTTAATCTTTTTAAAATAAATAAATTTTTTAAAATATATAAAAATAAATTTAATCTTTATTTTTAAACTATTGAAAAAAAAAATAGTCCAGGCAGTCCTGTGTACCTGGCTTCTCACAACGGTGACATCTTCTTCTATAACTATAGGCCAATCCCATTTGTCTTCTGGTGGCATGGCTTCATGCAAACACCTTATTGCTATTCAATAAAGTTTATTGAGTGGATCTGTTTGAATATAGAAAAGGAATGCTGTCATTTGTTGATTTAATAGATTCTCCACTTATTTTTAGTCTCTTGGGAAGGTAATAAATATATACACAGCGAACAAAATTTAAACAGGTCTTAGTTATCCAGGGAAAACCAGTTATTTATTTATTCTTAAAGATTTACTGGGTCTGGAAAGATGGCTTAGTGGTTAAAAAAATATACTACACTTGCGGAGAACCAGTTCTGTTCCCAGTACCCATATCTGGTGACTTACAACTATCTGTACATCCAGCTCCAAGGAATCCAACTCCTCCTGCCTCCAAGGGCATGTGGCATTCAGACACACAGACTCACAGGTGTACACTTAATTAAAAATAATACATCTTCTAAAAAGATTTGTTTATTACCTTATGTGTATAAGATTTTGCCTACATGTATATCTGATACCCAAGGTAAGAGGGTGTTGGATCCCTGGGAGATAGAGTTAGGGATGATTATGAGCCACCATAAGTTCCACTGGGAACTGTCCCTTGGTTCTCTGCAAGAGCAACAAATGCTCTTAACTGGTGAGCCAACTCTTTAATCTCCATTTATGTCTTATACCGCCTTCCATGCAAACTTCCATGTATCTGTTTTCCCTCATCCAAGCCCTGTTGTTACAACATCTTTTATTTTCACTCAGCAGTATATTTTGCAATAAAATCATACTCTATACATATATTTATTGCACACACAAGGATGTATACATGTGCTTACTTTTTCTCACTTATCAGTGTATATTTGAATTCCTTCTGTACAAGTTCATAGAGTTTCTTTAACATCCTGAGTTATCGTAAGAAGTAATGAGTTTTGTGGTGTAAGTTCATACCTGTGTATCATTGTCCCCTGTTTTTCCTTCGTACCCTCTGCCCTGTCCCAAATGTTTCCTTTTCAATAGTTGTTTAACGTGTGTCCTGTTAGAATGAGTAGATGCACTGTCTGTGATGGATGGACACATAAAATGTTTCCAACAGGCCGGCGGTGGTGGCGTATGCCTTTAATCCCAACACTTGGGAGGCAGAGGCAGGTGGATTTCTTATTTCGAGGCCAGCCTGGTCTACAGAGTGAGTTCCAGGACAGCCAAGGCTACACAGAGAAACCCTGTCTCGAAAAACCAAAACAAACAAACAAACAAAATGTTTCCAACAGCTCAATGGATCACACCAGGATGGTTTACAGGATATACTGTGTATGATGACCGCGGGTCATGCTTGTTTATGCTTATCATTCGATCCAGTTTGTAGACTCCATCCATAGCCTTAGTTCACAAGACTTTTCCTTTTTCTTTTCTTTTTTAAGAGTTGTTCTTTTTATGTGTGTATGTGTGTATATAGGTATGTTTATGCACACATGTGCATATACCTATGAAGACCAGAAGAGGTCATTAGATTCCCTGGAACTAGAGTTGTAGGTGCTTGTGCACCACCCAATATGGGTTCTGAGACTGAATTCTTATCCTCTGCAAGAGCAGCAAGTGGTCTTAAACATTGAGCTAACAACTGCAGGATTTTTCTCTAGTTCTGGAGATAGACCATAGGGCCTCTGCGTGTCCATCAAGCACTCTGTCACTAAGCTCCATCCTTCAGTGGCTGAAGGTACTTTCTATCTCCCTTTTCTGTCTGCCAGATTTTGGTGGAAACTTGGTAAATACCTCGGTTTCTAAGTAACGTTGTCTCTTTGAGGGGCAGATCATGCTGTTTCTATGTTACTAGCCTGTGTATTATTGATCCTATCTTGAAACAGGGTTTAAACAATTAAATCCAATCTGGTGTGGTAGCACACACCTGCAATCCCAGTACTTGGGGAGGCTGGAGGGGGCAGGAAGATTGCTGAGAGATAAGAGACCAGCTTGGGTTACACAGAGACCCTATTTTCGAAAACCAAATAGAAATAAAAACTATCTGTGTGTCTGTCTGTCTGTCTGTCTATTTACTTGTGTGAAAGTCAAAAGATAACTTGTGGGCGTCGGTTCTTTTTCTCCAGCATGTGGGTTCCAGGGAATAAACTCAGGTCATTTGGTTTGGCAGTAAGCACCTCTGCCCCCAGCATCATCTCACTGGCTCCAGACTAGGTTCTTTTCTGACCCTTGTCTGTATTGCCACTGCCGCTGAAGTTCTTAAGACAAATACTGTTGTTCTTCTTCATTCTCAGAGTTTGTTTTGGTCCCACGAAGCCCGGTGCTCCTAGGCAGCTGTTGACAAGCTATCTTAAATGTCTGAAGAATGGGAGGGGTGTGTGATGATAAGCTCATCACTCTATCATTCACTCGTCAATTCATGTAACAAATATTTATTAGGTGCCTATTCTGGACCAGGCAGCTTCAACCTAGGTAAGACCAAGGTCTTTGCCATTATAGCAAAGTGTGGTTAATGAGGAGATCACTGAGAGCTGAACTTTTAAAAAAGATTTATTTTACCGTGTTTAATGGGTGTTTTGCCTGCATGTATGTCTGTGCAAGTGTCCTTAGAACAAGAAGAGAGTGTTGGATTTCCCTACAGAGGGTTATGTAGGTGCTGGGAACCAAACTTGAGTCCTCTGCAAGAGCAACAAGAGCTCTTAACCACCAAGCTTTTTGAAAATTCTGACTCTGTCTCTCTGTCTCTGTCTCTGTCTCTGTCTCTCTCTCTCTCTCTCTCTCTCTCTCTCTCTCTCTCTCTCTCTCTCTGTGTGTGTGTGTGTGTAAATGTGTACAGAAGAGAGGGTCAGAGCCCATGAAGCTGGAGTTACAGGCGACTGTGAGCTGGGTGCTGGCTGGGGACTGAGCTTAGATCCTCTCTTGCCCCAAGGATTCATTTTTGAGAAAAGGTCTCACTATGTAACCCTGCCTGGCCTGAAACACCTACGTAGACAAGGTTGGTCTTGAACTTATAGTTCCACCTTCCTTGACCTGCCCAGTGCTAGGATTAAAGGAGATCTCCACTACATCAAGTGTGCAAAGTCTTAAATTTTTAACAGCTGTATTGAGATGTAATCTATATGTTATAAAATCCATCCTTAGAAAATGTACAATTTGGTGGAGGACTTCAGGTATTTACAGAGAATATAGTCATCACTATCTAATTACAGAATAGTTTCATTACCCATAAGAGAAATTCATTAGTAGTCACACTACCCAGTCCTCTTTCCATCTCAGCATCTGGCAGTCACTAACCTTTCCATCTTTCAATATTCTTGGCACATACAAATGAAAACGCTAGATGCTTCACTTAGTACATTTTTTGTCTCATTCATTCAATAGTCAGTATTTTATTTGCCTTTAATTTTGTTATTTAAAATGCAATTGAAGATTGAAACTTTACTATGTTAAAATGCGATTCCATTGTATAGACCATATTTGCATATTCATTCATCAGTTGATGGTGACCTCATACTTCTAAGGGTTATAACGCTATGCATCGGCTGTAATAATTGCTCTCCCCTTAAAGACTGGGCTGTGCCTTAGTGGGTGAAGTCACAATCCTTGGAACTGACAGTGCTCCCATCAGTGCTCCCAAACAGTAAGCTCTGATTAAGCTTGGCTTGGGGAAACAAATGACTCTAGCTTTGTCAGTTACCCTCTGTGCCAAAGCTTTGGGTGGTCCAAATACAGTAACACAGTTCTGTGAATTTCTTTTCAAATGTATTTTCTATTCAACACGTTGGCAAAACATTCCTTTTCAGTTTAAACTGTAGCCTCCATGAGTTGATTACTCAAGGAAACTCTCAATGACTTTTCTTTTTGTCTTAATATTTTGGGTGTGGTAGCAAGTAGAAGCAGATCACCCTAACCAAATATTTGCAAATATTTAAACAAAGTCATTCAGGTCAGGGAGGGAAGATGACTGAGGAAGCAGAAATTGAATGTGGCTTTTAAAAGAGGGTTGTGAGTCTCATAGGCTTGCTGAGGAAGGAAAAAGCCTGTTCCAAAAAGGGGAAGGGAATTAAAAGTTTATCTTCTGGGTGACTGAGAACGTCTGGGTTCGGAGCACGTGTCTTTGGTATGTTAGGCAGCCAGTAGACTGTGCATTAAGCGTGTTGACTCCGCTCTTCTGCACGTGGTGAGATAATTCAGAATTTCTATTGAAGGGAATGTTAGAGATTGTTTTCAGGGCTGCAGAAAGATGAACTCCATTAGAATCTAGATAACTTCTTCAAGTTCTCCGTCACCTGTCCTCACTTCTTTAGTTAAGGGTAACTGTCTATGTGACACCCACGTAAGAACTGTACGTGTCCCGGCGGGTTGCAAACCGCCCGGGCCTTTTGCATTCCATGGAGGTGGTGGGGCGCGAGCACCGAGTGCGGGTGGCTAGCAGTGCCGGAGCTGCGGATCAAGCATCCTTGCGCGGAAGGACGAGGCCTTTGACGCCCCAATCGCTCTAACTCCTGCAGCAACACAGGGTGCGCCGAGCGGGCGAATCACCCGGGAACAGGTTGTGGACCTTACTCCGCCAGTACTCCTGCAACTGCTAGGAGAAATGTCCGCCGCGGAGGGCGGAGCACAGACGAAGGGCGTGGCTAAAAGGAGGGGGCGTGACCGAAAACCACGACCTGGGCGGAGCAAGGGTGAAGGGGCGTGGCTAAGACTGTGTCAGGGCGGGACTCAGTCGATTGGGCGGGGCGGGCGAGGCCTCGGGGCCCCGCCTCTCGCCGCAGGCGCGCCCGCCCCGCCTACCCGCTCCCCTCAGAGGTGGCCGCGGCCGAGCGCGGGGAGGGAGGGGAGAGCGGGTCACGACGCTGCGGGGGCGGGGATAACCCCTCACGTGGAGCAGATGAAAGGGCCGCGGCGCGACGGCCGGGGGAGCGGAGCAGAGCCTGCGACCCACAAAGCCGCCGCCGCCGCGATGGTGCTGTAAGGCGACCGCCCGCGCTCGGTCCTCCGCCGGCCCGCGACTATGCCCGGCCGCGCCCGCCCTCCGCGCCCTCCCGCCGCAGGACCATGAGGCCACGCTCGGGCGGGCGCCCAGGGGCCCCGGGCCGCCGCCGCCGCCGCCTCCGCCGCGGCCCCCGCGGTCGTCGCCTGCCGCCGCCGCCGCC
>JANHMN010000007.1:54747502-54805513 GCA_030674055.1 Rhabdomys pumilio | reverse complement strand
GCCGCCGCCGCTGCCGCTGCTTCTCGGGCTGCTGCTGGCGGCCGCGGGGCCCGGCGCGGCGCGGGCCAAGGAGACGGCGTTCGTGGAGGTGGTGCTGTTCGAGTCGAGCCCGAGTGGCGACTACACCACCCACACCACCGGCCTCATGGGCCGCTTCTCGCGGGCCGGGGCCATGCTCAGCGCCGAGGGCGAGATCGTGCAGGTAGCCACCCGGGCCCCGCGCTCCGCCGCCACAAGATGGCTCCGGGGGCTGCGCCTGCGGACCCCGCCGCGGGCTAGCGGGCGGGCAGGGGGAGGCGCGGAGCCCGGCGGCATCCCTCCGGGGCGGGCGGGACGGGGCCTCCGGGGCACGGTGGCTGAGGCAAGCGCACGTGGGGGCTCGGCCTCCGGTGGGTGCACCGCGCCGGGGTGGGGGTGGGGACGCCGAGCTGGGCATGGGCGCCTGGGCGGCACTCTTGAGTTGGCGGGACGTTTTTCTCCCTCAGGTGAAAGTCCCGGGAACTACCTGTTGAATGCCAACTTTGCAAAGGCGAGAGTTGAAGAATGGAGCAGCCTCTTAAAGGTCGCAGGCTTTGCTCTCCATCCATGTTTGCTCTGTTTTCGGAGCGACCAAGTTGCCGGGTTGCACATCTTCAGGTTATTTTTGCTGAAATGTACTGGCAGCCTTACCTGGACACTAACCCTCTGGCAGGGCTCTGGACAGGCAGCAGCAGGAGGGGAGCAGGCGGAGCTGGCTGAGAAGTGGGAATTGGGAGAGCACAGTAGTTGCGGTGGTAGGCAGTCTCCGCTGCGTGCCTCAGATTACTGGGGATGAGAGAGACCGCAGGCTCGCTCCTGGGTCAAGGACTAATACCGAAGAGGCCTGCAAACCGGAGCCAGGGTCTCTCGCTGACAGGGCCTCCACCTTGCTCCAGATGAAAGAAGTCTGCGTTCTAAAGGAAGCTGGCTAGGGAGTGCTTTGAGCTGTCCCCAGTCTTTTGGGGCGGGGGGACTCTCAATTGAAGCCTTTGCCGATGGATAGCTGCATAGATTTCCCGCTTCCTCGACCATGATTTTTATCAACTAACATGTTCCAAGGCCAGCGCACTTATGTCTGTTAGGCGAACCTCTGGTAGGAGTGATCTGATATGGTTGGCTTGACTTTGAATCTTTTGGAACTTTAGAGGCCTATAGTTTGAATCTTCAGTGCTTTGCTCTTGGGTGAATTATGAAGAGAAAAGGGACTGTGTGGAATGACTACAAAGCAGCTCTGAGTGTAGGCAGGAGGGTGAAGCTGCACCCAGAGCTCTGATAGGACTCGGGCCAGTACAGTGTAGCTCCTTAAAGGTGTGTGTCCTTCCAAAGCTGGAGGAGGACCCTATGCCTGTGCTTAAAAAGCATTGTTCAATGGCGCTCTTATTCCTATCTATAGAAAGCAAATTACATGTTTGACCAATTTCTGTGACTATTTTGTTAACTGTGCTGGGACTTCTTTTCCCCCTTACAATGTTATTGTTACTGTCACTTAATATACAAGCTTCAGAGAGGATGCTTTGCTGAAGATACCTCAACATCTCTGTTGCAGGCTTTAAGAATAGTTTGAATTTTAAGTCTTGCTTCTTAGGAGTCCTTGTCTGTCTTTGAGGCTTTCCCTGTGCCCTGATGGCTTTAGAAATGTTTGATTTACAGTCTTGGGGGCGTGTGGCAGCTGAGGGGGAGTGTGTTTTAACGTGGCACTTCACTTTTTGAAGGAGACTTTTGAAGTTTGAGATTTTTATCTGTAGTGTTTAAACTTGAGCCATTCTCTGTGGTAGTTTGGGGAACTATTCATTATGCATAATGCTGTTCTTTGCAGATATTCTTGGGTTCACCATTTAATACAAAATTAGCAGTTTAAACACACCATTTGTAACTATTTTATCCTGACAAGTAGAGAGATAATGTGTAAATTTGGCAGGACTCCCTTCTGTTGAAAAGGTTTTGAAGTGCTTATCTAGTTCTTTTGTAGTCTACTAGACTCACACCTCCCTTCCAAATTAAGTCAACAGTCACTAAGGGGAGAAAAATGACTTAAATGGTGTTTAATAAGTTTACCTGTTAAGCAATCACTAATGATGTCTTTAATTCCTTTATAACTGCAGTGATATTGATGGGGTTATCTGAGCTCTCTGAAAAAAAAAAATAGTTTGTCGTTGGTACACTCCATAGCTTTAATAACTTTGTTGTGGTCATCAATGTGTTGAACTGTGTGTCCACAGACAGTACAGTGTAGCTTTCAGAGCTGTGTGTGCATACACAGATTGGCATGCTTTTATTAGTTCTGTGAATACTGCCAGACTAAAGGAACTGTTGTGGCTCCTGCCTACCAGCCCTGGAGTAAGTTTTGTAAGGAAAGCCAATGTTTTAGGATTGCTGAGAGGGAATATAATGAGAGCATGTGTAATAAGAGTGTAGAAGAAACAAAGCCAGTCTTTAAGTTCAGATTAATCATGTTTTCTAGGTACTCATTGAACTTTTGAAAACCACCTTTTGTTTTATCACCTGAAAAACTTCATGATTTGCCCTTTAATGAACGTTTTATGGTCGTCTGTTTATTTTCTGATAACTAGAACTAAACTAACTAGCATTGCTTTTATTCTTAGTGTGATTCTATAGCAATATTGTTAGTTGGGAAGAGAGGAAAAAAGCTGTTTGAATGTTCCTTTTTAAAACTTATAAGAAGCATTTTGTAGTACTGATTTTTTCCTGTTACTTGCCAATGAATGTTCCTGTGCGTGCATGTGCATGAGTGTGCGTGTGTGTGTGTGTGTGTGTGTGTGTGTACAATAGATTCCTTTTTATAACCTGGCCATCCCAAGGACCTATTTAGTCTTTATCATGGACTAAAGTAGGAGGAAGCATGGATGTGTGTGATTGTTTAGGAGTGGGATCTGTAATTCAGTTTTTGGGATGAGTGTATTTTAGGTGTAAATAATTATCCCAATGTCATTAGTTTAGTTTGTATGAAGACAGGGTTGTTTGTGTGTGCTTGATTCTTTTTTCTTTTCTATTTTCATATTTCTAGCTGTGAAAATTGTGAATAGACTATTTAGGTGTGAAATTAATGGCTTTTTATTATGCAGTATTATAGCCTGTTTGCATCTAAGCAGGTCAGACATACAGCTAAGTGCTAGAAGAATTACCCTTTAACTGTGCTTTTGAAGTGTGGACTTTTAAAGAGCTTTCAGGCATACTGGTACAGATTTCATCTTAAACCAATGTGTTGATATTAATGAAATTATTATCTGAAACTTTTAAACTTGACTGTGCAGCACACTTGATTGGTGTTGTTAAATAAGGGGCCTGATTAAACACTGGCTAGTGGTGTGTAAATTGACTAAACAAACAAGAAAATTTGCATTGCTAGAAATGAAAGCTTGTTTTAAAGTGGAAATGCCTATTTCTCCCATTGAAGTCAAATAGAAACATCAAGAAATTCATTTGTAAAAGGAATGAGAATGATTGCTTCTGTGCAACTTTAAAGTCAGTTATTCTGGGTCCCAGGTTAAATGTTTGGTGAATTTGAAGCTGAGAACATGAACTAAGGAAGTTCTTTTAGCTGTTAAAGAGTGAAAGGAGAGCTGTGTGGTGATTAGATAGGCTGGGTAACTAAAGGTATCACAGGGAATAATTGTAGGAGGCTAATTCCTCTGCCTTGTTTCCCTGTCAGTGTGTTTTTACAGTTCAGCATTTGATCAAGCACTTTCTTTTCATCTCCATTTGAAGTTAACTTAATAGGCCTGCCTCCAAAAATTGACTTGGCCTAATAGAACAATTGCCCGCTGACAGCTGACTTGGATTTACACAGAAAGGGCCTGCCGACCGTCTTGTCAGATGGTCCTTTATAGGTTAAAAGCAAGCATTTCATTGTTGGGGTGGAGGGGAGGTTGGTAAATTCCTAGGATCTCTTCTCTGGTTTTATACCCTGAGATCTCATGGGCATTACCAGTAATTCTGACTGGGGATAGAGATTAGAGTGTGGAGGAAGCAGCCGTGGCTTCATTGATGCGTGCGCGCGTGCGTGCCTGTGTACACAGGGGACTGTGGCAAGCACATTAAGCTTGTTCATTTCATCTTTACATTCATACAGAGTTAGATACTATTGTTTAGTTCATTTTACAGTGGAAGAAACTGAGGCTAGAGAAAGTTTTCTCTAACCTGATAGTAAATGATAAAACCTGAATTGAAACCACGTCCTGTCCTTGTTCTTGTCAAATAAGTAAAACTGAGTTTGTTAGGATTTTGACATTTAATTCAAATCTAATTGCTCATAATTTGTATTGGAGTTCTCCTGTGGTTTCTCTGTCCCCCCCCCCCCGAAATTATTCACACATTCTTGTGAATGGGTGTGTTCATTTTCCTGATAGCTTCCCAAGGGGAAAAGAGAAGTTCCCGCCTAGTACTTGTCATTGACTGGTCCAGCACTAAGAGTTTAAGTAGGAGGCCTAGAAGATAGCTCAATGGATAAAGGTGCTTGCTGTCAAATTTGATTAAATTTGATCCTCGAAATCCACATGATAAAAGAGAACCAACTCTTGAAAGTTGTCTTGTGACCTCTGCCTAGACTCTGGCACACATGCCCTTCCCATAAATGTAAAAAAAAAAAAGTTGAGTGAGGTAATAGGTCACTTGGGCTTGCCAGGGTTGGAGGGAAGCCTGCAGGTTCGAAAAGCTCCATTGAGCCTTTGATAGCTGTCTATCAAAACCCTGTCCTGTATAGAACATCACTGTAGTACTATAGTCCTCTGAGATAGACTCATCCACAGAGAAATAATAATCCTTACCAACTGAGTTTTTTCACAGAATTGTACCCTCATGCCCATAGGCATCGATATCTCAACTGAGTTTGTGCATCTATGTCCTGCTAGTTCTGTATCATCCTGGGGAGAGAGGAAAAAAGTAACCACCACTCAAGGAATTTTTTACATTTAGATCAAGTGGAGGAAGAGATGGAAATGAAAGATTTGAGATAGCAAAAGGTTAGGCATGTCCCTTTCTACCATTCACTGCAGTGAAGTGGAGCAGCTGCTGTGTTGGAAGGCTGAAAGAGTAGTCCTGCCTTCTGGTGAACCCAGAGCTCAGGGAGACAGGCTTTCACAGCCAAAGAATCAAATGTGTGGACGAGACATAGTTCAGTGGTACGGAGCACTTGTTTAGTATGATTGAAGCCCTGAGTTTCATCCCCTGCAATTGAAGAAAACAAAAGTACCAAATTTAATGCATTATTAGATTTAATGGAAGGCTAGAACAGTGGAGTACCGTGTTTGGGCTATATGTGGTAAGGGCAGGGACAACCACGATTAACATTTAATTCCTCTGAGTCCAAGGCTTGGAGCCTCTCTGTTCACCCTGGTACAGCTGGGCATTGTCTCTTGGAAGAGTGGGTGCAAAAAATATGGCTTATGATTAAGGAAAATCAGGCATTCTTCAGTTATATATTGAGTGTAAGTGGTTGCTTTTCTCCTGGTTATTTAAATTTTGAGTCTTCTCAGTATTTCTCTGTCAGAGCTTTTTAAAATAGCTATCAGAAAGAGGGGCCGGGCGGTGGTGGCGCATGCCTTTAATCCCAGCACTTGGGAGGCAGAGGCAGGCGGATTTCTGAGTTCGAGGCCAGCCTGGTCTACTGAGTGAGTTCCAGGACAGCTAAGGCTACACAGAGAAACCCTGTCTCGAAAAACCAAAAAAAAGAAAAGAAAAAAAAAAAAAAAAAAGAAAGTGGGGTAATGGTAGCGCATACCTTTAATCCCAGCAGGGGCAGGTGGATCTCTTAAGTTTAAGGACAGCCTGGTTGACAGATTAAATCTAGGATACTCAGAACTGCACAAAGAAACTTTGTCTTGAGAAACAAACAAAACAAAACAAAACTGGGGAAATGGCTCAGTGGGTAAAGTACTTGTAGTATAAGTCTGGGGACCTGAGTTCAAATCCCCAGGACCCAAGTCAAAAGCTGGGCAGGTAATACATGCCTGTACTCTCAGTGCTGGGAAGGTAGAGGCAAGTGAATCCATTTGGGTTGTTTGTCAGCCAGTCTAACTGAATCACCTAACTCTAGGTCAGGGAGAGACCCTGTTTCAAAAACTAAGGTGGAGGAGGGCAGCTGAGGAGATGTCCAGAGCATTGATCTCTGGCACTCACATGCACATATAACATGTATATATATATATACACACACAAAGTAGCTACGAATGAAGCGAGACACTGGCTGTGGTTGCACATCTCTAATTCCAGATACTTAGGAGACTGAGGCAGGAAGGATCACAGGAGCCAGGAGTCTCAGATTAGCCTGTACAGCATAGTGAGAAACACAGAAGACAGCAACAACAAAACCTAAACCAAAACAAAAAAGCTACTAATGTTCAAATGTTTGCCATGTAAGGCCTTAGATAAAATGTTTTGTTTTAATTTTAATAGACATGGTTGATGGCAGTTTTTAGATTAGAAAGTCAGTAGCAAAGTGGTACCTGTGACAGTCACTGAGCAGTTCTGTAGTGGATCAGGTTCAAACTGATCGTACCGGTACTGAGGTTTGTTTGTTTGTTTGTTTGTTTTTCTGAGGTTGTCTCACATGGCACTTTTTGGTTGTGATAAGGTTATATGTACTGATCTTGGAATTCAAATTTGGGTTTAAACCTGGAACCATTGACTGAGAAATGTGTTTGTAACTGAGAAAATCCCCTAACTACTAGAGAAGTGTTTTCTTGTCTCTTCTCTCAGCTCTCACAATCACAGAAGACTCATTCCAACTTGTTTTTTCCTAGAGCCAGGCTGACAAGTTTCTGAAGACAGTGACTGGAAGTATCTAGCTATCGCTTGATGGCACTTGTGCTGCTTTGGGCTGTTGGCAAAGCTGGAATGGCTGAAGCAGCCTGCCCTTTAAAAGAATTTCTGATTTGAGAGACACCTCATCCTGTGGCTGACTTCAGAGCCAGTCAGGAGTCTGTACCACTGTCTTCAGAGAGATTATGTCCCATGTACATTACTTTTCTTTGCACAGGTTGTATATTCCCTGATGATTAAGGATTCTTAAGAACCTTGCTCTTTCCATTAGCAGAATTCAGCAGTGCCTTGAATTCATCAGATCCTGGATGGGGCATAGCAGGGAACATGAATAAGTCTTTGCTTCTGTGTGCAGGCAGCGTGTGGGGACCACCCTGCCTGGTAGGACACAGCCTATAGGATACTTGGAACCCTTGGGAAAGTTTGGCCCTGGTGCTAAGTTTGGGTTGGACAAGTCGTTGTACGTCACAGCATAGTATGTGCATTTGAGCGGTCTGGTCTTTTCTAACTCATTTTTACTTATCTTTGAGGTTAAAGCTGATAAACCTTTTGTGGAGACATGCCTTTGTACCTATCAAACAGAAAGGCAGGAGGCAAAGAGTGGAGGCTCTTTGTTCTGTTTGTAGGCTGAACTAGATGTTTTAAAATCTTACTTTTAGCAGCTCTGTTGACTTATGATAGTGTGAAAAGAATAAGGTCAGCTGGTCCATTGTGGTTCAAAGGAGAGCCTTTTATTTTTATTACTCTTAAGACGTGTTGTAAGAGTTGCTATTAATTCCCTTCTCTGTGCAGCAGCCAGGGTGATACAGTTATTTAGAAACTGAATGTGTGAGTTGACTTGGTGAAAGTAAACTTTGATGAAAGTAGGAGTTTGAGGAGAAAATGTTGAAATGGGAACTTTTGGTCTCTCTCGAGTGCTGCTGCATTTTGAAACTGGAAAGGATGGCTGAATTTTAGGTCCATGTAAAATCCCATCCAGTGCTATAAGACCTGATTAAAACAATTTATGAGGCTGGGAGATGACTCAGTTGGTAAAATGTTTACCATGCAAGCATGAGGACCTGAGTTTGAATCCCTAGCACCCACATAAAAAGCTGGGTGTAGCAGTGTTTGTTTGTATTCCCAGTGCTGGCAAAGAATAAAAAGCAGACCCATAGAGCTCATAAGCTCATATCGTGAGTTGATGAAACCCTGACTCAGAGAAAATGAAAAGTAGCGGGGAAGACTCCATGCCAATGTTGACCTCTGGCCTACATGTACTTGACAAAATATAAGAACACATACAAGTATATATCACACACAATATAATCTTATTATTAAATACTTGGGAGATACAGAAAATTATGGAAAAAAAACCCTTATTGTGTACATACTGCTTTCCCCATGAACTGATTGAGATTTTAAAGAAAACTGGAAAAACATAATGATGATAGCCCTTTGTCTGCTTTAGTATTTAATTGTTATTAAATAGTCTGAAACATTTCCAGAGATTGTGTCACAAGTTATTATTTTCTGTTATAGGTCATACTATCGAAAATCCTTAGAGTAGGTGAATATGAACATGTTTAAATTTCTCATGGGCATTGTCAGATACCTCTGTGAAGGACTTGTGTTAGTTTATACCCCACCAGTTAACCTGTGTGGAGAATATGTACCTTGTGGTATGTATATGTTTCTTTGAAAAATAGTACAATAAACCAGATAAGGTGGAAATTTGTATATTCCTGTCATTTAGTAAATAGCAAAGACTGCTCTTTTCTCTGTTAGCATTCTGAGTGATAGCTAGTTCTGCATAGAGATGTGCTGTTGGTAGCCTCTGAGTGCCTTTCCTGTGTATGTGTCTGTGAGCTTAATTCTGGAGCAGCAGATCATGCCCCTCCTCTGGGCAAGGTGGTTATCCACTCCAAGTTGACTGAGCTTAGAGGTCTGGAGACTGCAAAGCATGCTACGAGATAAAGCAGCTTGGTGCTCAGGGGGATGCTATTGCCTTGGATGTTTTCTACTAGGCCTGTTTATCATTGAATAGTTCTCTGCTTATGAGCAACCTGGGTTCAATGAAGGCCAAGCAAATTGACCTCAAATTCTAAGTGACACTGTCAGTTATTGAGTAGATAGAGTTAAGCATCAGAAAAACTGGGCTGAAAGCAACTTCTAGAAAAGTGGTTCCTTTTAAATATCTAGAAATTGTACGTATGGATCAGCTCTTAGTGAGAAAAGGAAACATCTGACAACACCAGGTCTCAGTCACAGTAGAGGAACAGCTAAGAACCCTTCAGCTCAGAAGTCCCTATGGCATCACCCAGCCTGTATAACCCTTTCTATCTCTGAAAGTTCTGAAGTTGAACTCTTTTTTTTTTTTTTTTTTGGTTTTTCGAGACAGGGTTTCTCTGTGTAGCCCTGGCTGTCCTGGAACTCACTCAGTAGACCAGGCTGGCCTCGAACTCAGAAATCCGCCTGCCTCTGCCTTCCAAGTGCTGGGATTAAGGGCATGCGCCACCACCGCCCGGCTTGAAGTTGAACTCTTAATAGTGTGTTTCTTCAAATAGCCTGTGTTAGATGTTCATCACTGGACCCCAGGAACCTCATACTATGTTCTTGAACTAAGCTGCACTGGCTCTAATGTGAGTCAAGTTTTTTTTTTCTTTTTTTCTCAGTCTATTTCCTATCCTACCAAAGCTGGCCTCAAACTCATGATCCTTCTATCCAAGTGTAGATTTTGTCCCACCAGTCACAGCTGCTGCTTTGGGTGGGCTTTTTCTTTACTCTCCGCCTGCAGATGCACACACAACTCGCTCTCCTTCCTTCTTTTCTTTTCCCTCTTTCTTTCCCTCTTTCTTTCCCTCTTTCTTTCCCTCTTTCTTTCCCTCTTTCTTTCTTTCTTTCTTTCTTTCTTTCTTTCTTTCCCTTTGACAGTCTTATTGTAAGCCTCTAATTGGAACTTTCTGTACAATCCTGACTTTACCTTTCCCTCTCAAGTACTGGGATTATGGCCACCATTTGTTTTGGATTATCTTTCTTCCTTTCCTTATCTTCTCTACCTTTCTTTTCTTTCCTCCCATTTTTCTTTCCTTCCAGTATTGGGGATTAAATCTGGGACCTTTATGCTTAATTCTCAAACCCTTTTTGGAGTTCTGTGAGATTGAAGTCTTGGGGCCATTTGGCCTGTTTGAAGGGATTTTCTCCCCCAATCCTTTTCTTATATATTTATATTATATATTATATATAATATATTATAGCATTAATATATTATATATTATTAATTTATATGTGTAAAACATTATATACTATATATATAAAAAAGTATGAGCATGCATGTGGGTTCCTGGTGTTCTTCAAGGTCAGACGTGGGTGTTAGGTTCTAGGAATTGAACAAATGCTCTTAGAGCTGGCTAACCCTCCAGCCTTGTTTGTGTGTGTGTGTGTGTGTGTGTGTGTGTGTGTGTGTGTGTGTGTGTTTACGTCTCACTCTGTAATCCAGGCTGTCTTGGAATTTACAGTGTAGTTCAGGTTGGCCTCAAACTCATGGTAATCCTGTTTCAGTCTCCCAAGATTTGGGATCATAGCTCAGGTTTTGTTTTCTTTTAGTTACAAGAAATTTGTTGAAGGTTGCTTGTAAGTGTCATGACTCATTTCTCCTTTAGCATAAGGGAACTAACTGTGTGAGGATATAAGAGGCTGGGCCTAAGCTCCCTTACAGTGCTCTTTCTAGAACAGTGTTCTACCTTAGTTCAGTTCCAAGAAATCTCTAATGAGCCTGGAGCTTTAGAGACCCTAGTGCACTTTGACTTGTACTGTCCTTTTTTTTTTTTTCTTTAAGATTAATTTATTATATATATGTAAGTACACTGTAGCTGTCTTCAGACACACCAGAAGAAGTCATTGGATCCGATTACAGATGGTTGGGAGCCACCATGCTGTAGCTGGGAATTGAACTCAGGACCTCTGGAAGAGCAGTCAGTGTTCTTAACCGCTGAGCCATCTCTCTAGCACCGACTTGTACTGTCATTATTATTCTTTTCTGGGAGTGAATTCTGCTCCAGAAGGCATTCTACCATTTAAGGGGGTCTTGGTTGCCAGAGCTTGTCCATACTTGACCCAAAATACTTTTCTTTGTACCTAATGTGTATTTTTCTTTAAATGCATTTGACATTGTGTATATATATATCAGCTTTATGGAAAACTCCCTCCCTCCCTCTTCCAACTGTCACTCAGTACTCAGAAACTTGGCATTTTTTCACAAAGTATCTCAATCTTGAAGTAAATGGTGAGCAGACAACAGCTAGTGGTTTGTAAAGAATGTTGCAAGCTTGATTAGCAAAACTTTCAAAGTAGAAATCAAGTTAACTAGGGGTTAAGTCACTGCAAAAAGTGTCCTCAGGATGATGTTTGGTTTACCCTGTCTCTTAGTGACCTTACTTTCTCTACTTTCAAAGTTATATTTCTGTTATTTTTAAATTATGTGTACTCGTTGGTGTGTGTATATGAGTCCGTGGAGGCTGGAGGTGTCAAATTCCCTGGAACTAGTGAGCTGCCTGAGGTGGGTGCTAGGAACTGAGTAAGGGTCTTCTTCAAGAATAGTACATCTCTTAGCTGCTGAGCTACCTCTGCAGGTCTACCCTGTGATGCCTTAGTCTCCTTTCACTCCCTTCCCTCCTTCCCCCACCACATTTATCTTGCTGCAATGACTTCTGAGTACAGCAGCCCCTGGTCAGAATCCTTGATTGTTCTCTGAAGGATGGGTCCTGTGCTTTCTTCCCATTGCCTTCCTGCTGAAAACATTGCTGTGTCAGCATTCCTGCTCCCTGACTTGCCTTTGATTCTTTTTACCCTCTCCCAGCTCCCATATGAAACCAAAACTTCTAGTCTGGTCCATCAAGTGTTTTCTAGTTCCTCTGGCATAGCCTCTGAGACAGAACATGCCATCTGTCTAGTGCTTTGCATGTACACCTTTAAGATAATTACTGAACTAAAATTCTTCTAGACCTAGTACTTTGGAATAACATAGAAAGGGGAATGTTAGTGTAGGAAAAGACATCCTGTGACAGAGAACTGTCTATAATTGTAGAAACTATTGACAAGTAATTTTCAGACATGAGTGTGTCCTAGGCTATTCCAAATAGTGGGGTAGACCAGACTCTTAAAATTTTACCCTACTGGGTGTGAAAGCATTTGCCTGTGATCCTAGCATGAAGAAGGTTGAAAAAGAAGGATTATAAGTTGGGGCTAGCTTATGTCAAAACCAGTCAACAAACAAAAACAAACCAACCAACCATCATCCAACCAAATAAAACCTCCACCTTGCTTGTGCTGTCTTTGACAGCCTCTACCTAGTCCCAGCCTAGAATGTGAGTGACTGCCTTGGGCATGTGTTGTGAACTTGTTGGAGAAACAAGCATTTAGCCTGACTCTAGACTTTAAGGATGTATTTATTTAAATTAGTATATTTTAGTGTCACTCACTCATTAAACTTAAAAACAATAACAAAACCTGGTGCTTTGGGGAAACTGCTCTTGAGTGACCTGCCAGTAGCAGCTATATGTGAGTTCTTAAATATATGCTGTATGTTCCTTCAAATAATTTTTGCCCCTTTGGAAGCTGTTTCATGGGCCTTGACAAACGACGACAGTTTTGTTCCTGAGGACTGAGTATTAGTCTTAGGTCTCAGTTTGATTGTTTTTACTCTATGAGGCCTCTATAATCCAAAAATTATGAAATTACTGCTTCATTGTACTTGTTGAGTGCTATGGGTTTTTTTTTTTTGTTTTTGTTTTTGTTTTTTTTGTTGTTGCTGTTTTGTATGGGATAGTGTGGGACACATGGACACCAGTATCTTCAGGACTATTCCAGAAGCGATATAGAGTGTGCTATATTTTACTTGTGTTAGAGAATTTTCATGATTGCTTTTCTGTGGCATGTCTATTTCAGATATGTTCCAAAGCCCATCAATAAATGCTACCCTTGCTCTAGTTATTAAATGAACAGATAAATACATGGTTTAGAAGTTTTGGTATTACTAGATTTAAATGTCTAGGACACATATGTACTGGTTTGTGGTGTTGAATGTGCAGTGTGGATGATTTCAGGTTGCAGAGGCAGAGGTAGTTTTTGCATTTCCTGATTCTTATGTTTAAATTTGCAGTCTCAACATTTCATCACCATAGGCTCTCACATTTAATGAATATTTATGTTGAGCTGTATTCTATATGAATATGAAGGTTTTTTTACTTGATTATAAGTTGCTATATACTGTGGCCAAGAGTATCCTACAGACAACAGAGTTGGCACACATTTCAGCATGCCAAGCCTCAGCGGATGTGGTTAGGGACCATGGTGACTGGCCTTGGTTGCTATGCCAACCTTGTTTTTTGGAAAGGGGAGACTCTAAAACAGTTCATGGTGTGGAGGCAGAATAATTTTGGATATTTCAAGTAAAGTGATTTCATTCAAAGAGATGTAGAAAACTTTAGAACTCAATTCAATTACTATTATTATATATATATTTAATGTATTTGATTGTTTTGCCTGCATGTATGTCTGTGTACCATGTGCATGCCTGTTGCCTTTGGGGGGTCAGAAGTGGATGTCAGAGCCCCTGGAACTGGAGTTACAGATGGTTACAATCTACCATTGTAGGTGCTTGAAATTGAACACAGACCCTCTAGAAAGAGCAGCAATGTTCTTAACTGGTGAGCCATCATTCCAGCCCTGAAAGCCTTAGAATTCTCTTTTGCATACTTGACAGCATTAAATTAATTTTCTTTTGCAAGCTTGTTTTAATTGTCTTTTTGTAAATCTGGGAATGATCTACATTGACTTTCTGATTAATGTGTATTTTACATGTTGGGGTAAATGAAGACTCTTATATCTAATATTATGAATCCCTCCAACCAACTCCCCCATATCCCAATATCCTTGTTCTCTGGTACCACTAATCTAGTGATCACTGACTGGGGAGAGGGACTAGAACAAGAGAAAGGGTAGATGGGCCCTATCCCCTACTGCTCCTTATTCTCATTTCTTCCCTTACCTCCTGTACCAGAAGGCCTTCTTCTCTCTGTTCTTGTGTGTTAGCAAACACCATGGCTGTAGTTTGAATGCTTTTATTGTTCCTTTTGAGCTAGGGTCTCACTCTAGTCTGCCCTGGCCTGTAATTCACTATGCAGCACAGGCTGGCCTTGCATGTTGATCCTCCTGCCTCAGCCAGCCTAGTAGCTGGAATTGCAGATCTCTCTTACCAGACCTGGCTATACATAGGATCTTATGTTTTCTTATCCTCAGCAGTTAGGAAAGCTGGTATTTGGGATAAACTACAAATCAGATAGTGTTCTACATGGTACTTCATGTCAGAGAGAATTGATCAGGCCTAGGAAACCAGATAGAATCTAAGAGTACATGTAGGGAATAGGTTTGCTGGTTCCTCTCTTCAAGAGGCCTGACAGCCACTGGAGGCTGCACCCTGCCCAGGTTCAACAGCCCAGGCAGTTTGTTGTGTGGAGGCCTTTGTCCTCAAGTCTCATCACTGCTTGGACCGGCCACATATAATCATAATCTTTGCTTGTTATAACAGAATCTACTCACACTATGCTAGAATGAAACACCCTTCCCAAAGGGCCTCTGTGAGAATTACAA
Organism: Rhabdomys pumilio; assembly: GCA_030674055.1. Lineage (NCBI taxonomy): Eukaryota > Metazoa > Chordata > Mammalia > Rodentia > Muridae > Rhabdomys > Rhabdomys pumilio. The sequence goes on along the minus strand of JANHMN010000007.1, from coordinate 54,791,089 downwards.
GAAAGCTATTTTGGGTTTAGGATGAGGACAGATGTGCAGAACATTCATTAATGTTGTACAGTGCTCAGGCTGAGCGCCCTTGAGATGTCTCTCTCCCTGTGGGTAGTATTACACCTGTCTATACATTGTCACTTCCAAGTCTGCCTTGCTGCTTCTTTTTTTCTGAGGTTTCTTCCTAGAAAACCAGGGAACCATGTATGTAAAATGAGGAAATAGATACCAAGGGGACTGTCAGAGATTTAGTATATAGAGTCTTGGCATCTGTTTTACCTGCTTTTTGAAACACTTTGTGCCAACTTTTTAAACATAAGCTGAATAATGCATGGGGTTCTCAGAATTTGGGAACATATTTTATATTATTTTGGTTGTTTGAGACAGCTCTGACTGTCCTGGAACTCATAGAGATCCTCCTGCCACTGTCTCTGAAGTGCTGGGATTAAAAGTGTGCCCTACCATGCCTAGCTGAAAATACGTTTTTTTGTTTGTTTTATTTTCAAGACAGAGTTTCTCTATGTAACAGCCCTAGCTGTCCTGGAACTTACTCTGTAGACCAGGCTGGACTTGAACTCAGAAACCTACCTGCCTCTGCCTCCTGAGTGCAGGGCTCACAGTGCTGGGATTAAAGGAATGCACCACTACTCCTGATGAAAATACTTATTCTTAATCATTACTTGCAAATTAAGTTTTGGAGTTCAATCCGACTTGTATATAACATCTCTTTAGTTCTTGGTAACTAAACAGCCGGCTGTATCTGAAGACTTGGAAGGATGCTTAAATCACCAGCACTAGTATTGCTGTTAGACCAGTGTTTGTCAGGTTCCTTATACTGTGAGTTCTGTAGAGCACTGCAGTTATGTGTTTCCTTTGATAAAAGGAAAGTGCTCAATGCATTGTCTGGGGCCAGACTATCTGGTTCTACATTCTTACACTGACTATTACCGCTGTGATATTGCTTGACTTTTCCTGGAGAGTCTGTTTTTATTTTCCACTGTCACTTAGGGCTACAACAGGCCAAAGAGATAATTCTACCCAATTCTAGCTTGGTGAACCAGTGGGTTTAATTGAACCACTTATAGAGCATGAGTAAAGGGTTATTTTCAAGAGCATGAACAACTTACAGGTATCTACACCACCAAGGAAGAATATTTCTGTTTGCTGATTGGTTTGGGATGTGTGTGTGTGTGTGTGTGTGTGTGTGTGTGTGTGTGTGTATGTATGTGTGTGTGTGTTGGAGTTGTTAACTGCCTGTATATTATTGAGGAGGGATGAGTCCACAGCCTCCTGTCTCTTGTGAGCCATATAAGCTTCATGCCACTTCCTAATGAGGGGATGCTGGTGGCCCAACCTTGTGAAGAACTCATGTGATAATCACAGCTACTTTGATATCAAGATGATTAGAAGAAGAATCCTGCAGCATGTAGAAGGTGGGTTTTGCTTCTCTAGATCTGTTTCTTCATCCTTCCAAGATTTGACTCAAGGATGACTTGAGTTACTCACAGTATGCAGTGGATGTGTGGATGTTGAGTCAGGGTGAGAATGAAAATATCAGACATAGTTTTGAGACATTTTCCACATGTGCCTTACTTTCGTGCTGTGGTTCCCAGTGGTTGACCATTTTCACTCAAGTCCAGAAGATAACACTGACTGAGGAGTGACACTCCCCACACCCTTCCTCCCTCCTCTATTTGGCAGGAATGCAATGCATCCTTTCTGCTTCCTTGTCTGTTGTTGCTGAGTCCTGAGGTCTGCATTTGGTCAAGACTGCTCTAAAGGAAAGCAGGGTGATTGATTCTGCCCTGAGCACTGGGAGAACTGTGGTATATTGAGGTCACACTGTGAGCCTAATTATGTGGCAGACACAAAATGACTTCAGGACTTGGTTCAGTCCAGCATGAAATTTGCCAAAGTAAATAGTTTATTAATCTCTCCCCGCCCCCCCCCCCATTGGACACATTGACTTTTTCTAAAAATGGGAATGATTGGAGTGCATTGTGGACTTTTAAAAATCTCCCCTTCTCTCTCTGTCCTCTACTCCCATCCTCAAAGGCAAGCAGTGCATTCCTCTCCTTGAATGGAGAAGGTGATTTTTATTACTGCTTACCTACGTCTTCTCACATTTTTGAAACTAGGTGATGGAAAGATAGCCTGTGAAGGGTGTGTAGATTTTAAGACAGGGCCTCTTGTAGCTCAGACTGGTCTTGAACTTGCTATGTAGCAGAGGATGACCTTAAGCTGTTGATCCTCTTGCCTCCACTCCCAGGTGCTGGGATTAGAGGTGTGCTTCACTGTGCTTTACTCATTCTTTTCAAGGCCAAAGAAAGGGTCTGCTGTTAGAATGGAACTTTACTGACTGGGAATTCTTGGGATTCTGATTGAGGCTATGTGCAAGGAAAACTGTTGGGTGACTTCTGTTAGTGACCTTGAATGTGTCTGGGAGGATCAGCTATAATTTTGTGTGTAGTAAGGGAATACATGATGTCAGCAGGGCTTCCTACCTGACACCATGAATCTGTCCACAAAGTCTGCTGGGTTAAGGGAAATTCACAGGGTTCATTCATACTCAGTATCACAGTTTGTTCCTATCTAGATGAGAAAAAAACTGCCTCTAAACAAGCATGCAGCCTTACCTTACCTCACTCCAGAATACAGTTCTGTAGCTTCTCATGTAGCTTCTGCGTGCTGACCTGTTGAGAGTTATCAGCTTTGAAGTCCTGAGGTGCCATTTTAATACTTTCTTTATGGTGCAGGTTTTGAGAGCAATTTAACTAGATTCTGGAGGGAGCTTACTTTACAGCATTCTTAAGAGCTCTGACAATCTTGAAAGAGTTAAACTCTAATTAGCTCATTCCTAAGGTATTTAATGCCCTTATTAAAACTCAACTGCTTGTTCACTTTTTTCTTTAGTGAATCAGATTTCTTGAGGAGCTGAGCCCTCGCTCCTCAGATCACAGGCTCACATGTTGAAGCTGGCAGTGCTAGAGGCTAGTTCCTATCTGTGTGACAGCATTTTTAATTTAACAGGACTGCCTTTGATGTTCCTAAATATTTATAGGCAGCTTTAGATCATTTCAGTATGTGCTTTCTTTTTTTCTCTTCTTCTATCTTGCTCTTTAAAAAAAAAAAAAAAAAAAAAAACTGGAGCAAAAGTTACTCCTCATGCAACAGCTTTCATTTTATCCTGCTGGTTTATTTTTGCTTGCTTTGCAGCCTTGAAGACTCTGGCTGCCTTCACACATAGGAGGCCAGCTCTTCTTGCCTCTTCAGTAAAGGCCATCCTTCTGTATCATATGGCCCACTTGAGATTGCTTGAGGCACTTCTGTTTGTCCCTTGACTTTTTTCTGTTTGTTCCGTGACCTTCTAAATTCAGAGTTTCTTTTTGGAATCTGTTTTCTGATAACTGGAAGCATTCAGACTGGTGTGGCGCCTTGTGCAGTTTTTGTGGAAGATGATCAGTGGCCATGTCTTGCTCTTCCTGCCTAAATTGTCTGAATCTCTAGAAGGTGTGACTTGGACCCTTGGAGATAATGCTCTCTTGATTGTAGGATTACTTCTTGTGGTTGTACTAGACTTGTTGTCTAAAATACTAGGGAATCAAAGACTTAAGACTCAGGAATGGGATAAACAAGGATATACTGTAGAGACTTGTTAAGCCACTAAGAAAAATAAAGAAACTTTGTACCAATAAAAACATGTGGCAGAGAGAGAGGACAGCAGCCTGTCAGTGTAGGCTCAGGTAAACATTCTGCTTGTGAAACAATCCAAGTTTTTGAACTCTTGGCTCTCAGTTACTTACCTGGCTGGGACAGGCAGAAACCGGGACACTTGATGACTTCCTTCAGCACTGCTGGCTCTGGGTAGCTTTGTGGGCCTGAAGGTCAAGTAGGTGGTTGATGAAATAAATGTTTGAATGAATGGATGCTCTGTTAAGACACTGTCCCTGGGCTTTTACACCGTGTCCCCAGATCCTCAGGAGGATTCTGAATGATGAGGTTTACTCCCATGTTTTTGGATGAGAACACCAAAGGGCAGTGCAATTTAACATAACTGAAACTGGAGCTGGAACTCAGGATTGTGTAGCCTTACTGCATGGTAGTTCTGGGTAGGTGTATACAGTGGTGGTCTGCTAGGCTTTTATGGATAGGTGTATACAGTGGTGGTCTGCTAGGCTCTTACAGGTTTTAAAAAAGAAGAAGAAAAAAACCTGAGTCTGAAATCTCCTGTGTGTTATGTTCTAATCAGAGCGGACAGGTTTTTGCCATATAAGAGCTACACTGGTGCCAGATAGGTGTTTGCTGGCTTTGCCAATGCCAGCAGTATGACCTTGGCCAGGCCTTCCAGCCTCTGGAAACTTTTTCTATCAGTGGCATGGGCCATTTAGCTTCTACCTCAAAAGAATTATAAAACTTAAATGAAATAATACATTGGTGACTTAGTGTTACCAAATTGTCATTGTTTAAAAGAGTTCATAGTCCTGTGAGAGGACAGGTAAATCAGTCATTAGAAGACACTATAGCAGCTAAAGCTGGGAGGTCTGTCATTTACAACAGGAACCCAGGGCAGAGGCACTGATAGAGAGTTTTATATCATCTTTAAGCAGATGCTTTTGAGACCTCCTTGAAGCCAGATGATGCTAGGTGGGACCATCGTGTTGGTTGTGTGTCCCTCTAACCCCCCCTGTCCATTTCCCTCTTAGGAGAATTTGAGCTGAAATGTTAATTGCTACCTGAAGAAAGATTTTCTGAAGTGAAATAAAACCCCAAGGTGCCAAATAGCACAGATACACTTTAGTTAATAGTTTATCTTGTATGGCCCTGTGCTATTCTTCAACTATTTAATCTTACCTAATTTCTCTTAAATTTTCTAGTCCCTTCTATATAAGAACCTTACAGTACTTGAGAATGTACTCGAAACTTGCCAAGGGAGCAGGTGGTGACAGTTTGGTTCCCCACAGTGCCCAGATGGTGTCCGTGCTTTCTCATAGTCTGGCTCCATGGGGATTTGTTGATAAGATTTTGCTTTGATTTGATTTTCCCACCAGCACCATGTTCAGATTCGGTTACACCCTGTAGCTGTTTTCTTTTCAAGGCTCCACGGTTTCAGTCATTGACAATGCTGACACACAGGCCCTGTACTGTATCTCTGGCCTCAGTGCACACAGTGAGATGGCTGCAGGATAGATTGGACCAATTTCAATGTACTTTTCATTTGTTCAGTGGATTGGGAACATATTTAACCTAGACCAGAAGACACATGAAAATCAGTTGCTATTATTTCTGTAAGCTCCTTAAAATAGACTTACGGTCATTTTTATGTCTTTCCTTGTACGGTTGGAAAGCTAGAAAACAACTTTGAAATAGTATTGTCTACTGTGCAAGTCTGTCAGAGTAGATAATGTGGCTATCACTAACTAGTAACATTTGAGTAAAAATAGACCAAGAGGATCTACTTAGTACCACAGGGGCACATGTGTGGTGGTGATTGCATTTCTTTCTCTTGTAAAGATTGTTTTGTTTTCTAAGACAGGGCTTCTCTATATATCCCTGGCTGTCCTGGAACTCACTCTGTAGACTAGTCTGGTCTCGAATGTAAAGATCTGCCTGCCTCTACCTCCCAAGTTCTGGGATCAAAGATGTGTACCACCACACCTGGCTAAAGATTTATTATCTTAAATTCTGTGAATATTTGTGTTTGTGGCCACTAGTGCATGTGACCATAGATAGAGTCAGATTCTCTTAGAGATGGAGTTTGAAGCATTTGTGAGCCACCTGATATTAGGTGCTGGGAATCAAAACTCAGGTCCTGGAAAAGCAGTATATGCTCATATACACTGAGCCATATCTCTAACCTCTGAGGTTTGCATTTACAGTGATATGTACAGAGTATCAGTTTGCCCTATGTCATGAAGTACCTCTGTGCCTGTGTGCACCCATCCCCCCAAAGTAGTACTAGAAGCAAAATCCTTTCTGCATTACCCCTCTTCATGCTTAGCTGGATTGTTGGCTGTTCTGTAAGTTGGGTGTAGTTTGTGTTTGCTGAAGAAAAGGGAAGGGCTTGTATTCATAGTACAATGATCGCGCTTGCTTTCCACTTAGGTTTAAAACTTGGTGATTCATTTTGCCTTTGTGGGAGCAAAGATGAAGCTGGTGGACTAGTATACAGGTCACTGTCCCCAGGCAAAGGCCTCGTATCTTAGTTGGTATTTTTAAATGAAAATGATTTTTTTTTTTTTTGAATTTTGAATTGTTTTCTTTTTTCTTTTCTTTTTCTTTTTTTCTTTTTTTCTTTTTTTGACAGGGTTTCTCTGTATAGCCCTGGCTGTCCTGGAACTCACTCTGTAGACCAGGCTGGCCTCGAACTCAGAAATCCGCCTGCCTCTGCCTCCCAAGTGCTGGGATTAAAGGCGTGCGCCACCACCGCCCGGTACCACCCGGCCTTGAATTGTTTTCTAAAGCTCTGCTAAAGGCTTCTGTGCTCTTAACTCTTTGGGGAAATTTGCCAGTTGGGACCAGGCAGCAACTGGAGCCATCGGCTTTGAGGCTGGGACCCTTCCTAAGAGGTTCTGTGTATCAGTTCCACTCTGCATGCATTTTCCATTTAGACCCTTTAGACCAGGAGGATTTTTGTGAAAATCCTCAAACCAAACCAAAATTCACCTTAGCAGGTATAGAGTAGTTTTTTAAATTGGATCTGTATGCTTGCATTCTTAGAGATGCAGTTCTCAGGGGAGAAGACAGCCCCTTTACTGGAGCTATACACTTTCCTCATTTCTGGAATCTTTCGTTTGTTTAGATCTAAAAGACAGGAAAAAAGCAAAGTAACATTTCTTTCTTCTCTTTGTGGATGAAAGCTATCTTGAGTCTTCAGTGTGGTCTGCCTTGTAGTGTATTATTCGGATACAAAGATAGGAAATTTGCAGCAGCCTGGGGTGTTTCAAGGTATGTCTGGCCTCACTGTTCTGAGCCCCAACCCTAATGACCTCTTTCTTAGAGAAGGTTCATGGGTGTAGAGCTTGTGGTTTTCTGAATAGTGCTCGTGGCATGATTGGTCGCTTTTTTGGGTATCTTTTGGAGTAGGCTGATTGGTCATTGGAAAAGATACAAACTTTAGGTGGTTGCAGTGTTACTTACAGAGGCGTGAGTGCTACATGCCTAACTCAAGAGTATGTCTAGAAACCAGAGAATGGTCGTGGGCTATGCCCCATTTAAGGAAGGCCTGTTCTTGTATTTGCCTCTGATACCCCACTTTCTTTGCTGAGATCCAGGCTGGGTTGGCTCTCAGTGGGGGCTTATTTTTGCTGTGTATGTCAGTCATCTGGTGTGGATAAGCTCAGGGCAAAGCAAGAGAAAGGATGTGAGGCATGGCCAGAATCATGACACTGAAATGAAACCCAAGGGTGAACCGGCTCTTTTCTCCTGGTCTTCTGTTCTGCCATCTGTAAACTGGGGCATGTGGACTTGGGGCATGTGGCCTCAAGTCAGGGTCCTGCCAGGAGTGGGAGATCTATAGCTGGATTTCATCTAAGTGGGAGAGAGCACCTAACTAGTGAGGGAGGAGGACACATAGCTTAGAAGGTAGGGATGGCTATGAGTACAACCAGGCAGAGGTGAACACCTCAGGCAGAAAACAGATGGCATCCATGTTTAGTGCTAGAGTTTTGATGGCTTGACTGACATCCCTCCTGCTCCATGTTCTACAGCAGCAGTGTGCAGGAGCTGTTCTAGAAGTTACTCCTATGAAGAAAATAATTTGGAATGTCAGGGAGTCATGTTCTTGTGACAGCCCTAAATTCACTTTATTAAAGATAAATAGGACAGCTTTGGCTTTTAGTGTTATTTGTAACAAATTGCTCTCCACGTGTACACTTAGCCATTCACATCACCTTGGGAGAAAATTGTTGTTGTGTGGCATTTGACCTTGACTCAGCTTATTTTCTGAGGTTTTGAAAATAGACCAGGAGAGTGTGGAGACTTTTGGAGAGCAGTTCATCAGGCGTCTTTTAAGTTCTCCTCACCCTTCAGCTTGAGATGTCAGTGGACAAACCTTGGTTTTAGCAGAGAGTTTGTGTAAGCATGTCCCATCCCAGCCTTAGGATTAGGCAATAGAGTGATAGGCTGGTTTGGACATTTTTCTGGTTATTGATGGTGTATTGTGGCTTCTCCAAACTGAATGAGGATTTTTTTTCTTTTCCTTCTCCCTCCCTCCCTCCCTCCCTCCCTCCCTCCCTCCCTCCCTCCCTCCCTCCCTCCCTCCTTCCTTCCTTCCTTCCTTCCTTCCTTCCTTCCTTCCTTCCTACAGCTAGTGAGCCAAATGAGCCACACTGGGATAAACTCTGTTTGTTTACAAATTATGTAAGAGAGGGGCCCGCCATTAAATTCTTCTGAGCCAGAATTTCTATCCCTCTTCAAAGTTGTAATCAAACTAAACAAACACTCTCCTGCAGGAGAAACAGGAGCAGATGCTCCTGGGAGGCCTTCAGCAACTGTGGAATGTTTAAAGTAGAAACACGTAACCAAGGTGGAGTTGTTCCAGAAACAGTGCTTGTTCTAGCCAGAACCAAAGCACGTGTCAGCTTTTTTATTTAGGGCAAGAGGTGCAGAATGAACCAGGCCAGTGCAGGCAGAGTTTTCCTCAGAATGTTTAACTGGGTTTTCTTACCCTGCTTCTCATAGTGTCAGCTACACAGATCTTACTTTCCTTTTGCCTACTCCTTGTTTTCCCCTTAAAAAACAAAACAACAACAAAAAAGCACTCCCAAAACCTTAATTATTATCTCTTGTTTTTTAGGTGTATTGGATTACAGTTGATCCTTATCTTTTAACTAAGCTAGACTAGAGCTGGGAGTCTAAAAGCTCCATTCTCACAGGGTCATTCAGGGAAGTGAGGGAGGCTTTCCTGGCCTTTGCTAGTGTCTCAGTGAGCCTGCGAGACTTAGTTCTTTTGGGCATGGGCAAAGATTTCTAGGATCAAGGACATAATTTTCTAGCTCTCACTAACTTGGATCTTTACTCAGTGCCTTGATTTAAGATTAATTCATCTTTATTTGTGTGTATGTGTCTGTATCTGCCACATGGGTGCAGGTGCCCACAGGGCTAGAACAGGGTGTCAGGTCCCCTCATGTAAGAGTTACAGGTAGTTTTGAGTCTCAGGACTTTGGTTCTAGGAACCAAACTTGGGTCCTCTGAAAGTGCAGCATGTGCCTACGGAGCCATTCTTCTCCCATCCTGAAGTGGCTTGATTTAATTTGGCTTGGGAAATTATAAAACTTCAGGACACCAGTATTTAAATAGATGTGTACTTTTTTTGTCTGTGTTTTTGAGACAGGGACTTTATATAGTTTTGGCTATCATGGAGTTCACTAAGCTTGAACTCAGAGATCTGCCCCTGCCTCCCTAGTGCTGGGATTAAAAGTGTATTCTACAACGCCCACTCTTTTTTTTTTTTTTTTTTTTTTTGTTGTTGTTGTTGTTGGTGGTGGTGGTGGTTTTTTTTGTTTTTTCGAGACAGGGTTTCTCTGTGTAGCCCTGGCTGTCCTGGAACTCACTCTGTAGACCAGGCTGGCCTTGAACTCAGAAATCCGCCTGCCTCTGCCTCCCAAGTGCTGGGATTAAAGGCGTGCGCCACCACTGCCTGGCTACAACGCCCACTCTTGATGTGTACTTTCTAAGCCACGTGTAGGTTTCTGTGAAGTGTGCCCAAGATGAGCTTTTCTCAAGGTGTCTTCTAAAAGACACCAACCCTACAGAATGATGTAGGGTGAAAGGATTTTATGAACTCACTTTGAGAAATGATGTTTATTATAGTTCCTTAAAAGTCCTACTGGAGAAAAAAAGTCTGTGTAATCTGGCATCACTCAAATATACTTGATCACAAAACTTTTTCTTAAAGGACCTAAAGGACTTGGGAAGATTCTGTACTATGTACCTAGTAATGTTAAGCTGGTTAGGGGTTGTACATGTTGGATTATAAGTAGAATAGGCCAAGAGCAAATCTACTTCTGCCTTAAAGGCCCTGGATATATAGTCACCACCAGCTAGAACCAAGGGCACACCTTTCGAAGATGATGGGAGTGCTTTTTTATCTCAACTCAGCATTTCATGATCTTTGTGAGTGATGATATGCAAGGAATTAGAAGCCATGCCATACAAGACCATATGACATTACCCTAAAGTGATCCTAGCCCTGGACTCAGTAAACTTGTTCTTTGGCATTTTGAGGGATGGGGATAGCAAGAAGCAGAGGTGGCCTTTATTGTGACAATTTAACAAGCTATTTTCAGGTTATGTGTGTGTGTGTGTGTGTGTGTGTGTGTGTGTGATAACCTGTAAGGATCACTGGCTGATATTCAAGCCTTACTTTGTTGGGTTACCATCTTGAGGTTGGTTGGTGTGGCTGTGTTTCCCAAATTTACTTGCATGCTGTAAGTTTGGTGGTCTGTTTGTCAGGTCCAGCTACCTTGGAGGTGCTAGGCTGAGTTGAATGGATGCATTTTCCAGACTTGTCTACCTTAGTGCATGAAATTTGGAAAGAGTATATAGCACAAGCTTGGCTAGGTTAGATCTCTAAGGATCAAAGGGGATAAACTCTGAGGTGAGAAGTTTAAATTCTTCTCCAACTAAGCCCTGTATTTAATAGAGTGTTGACTAGTATGCAACCCCCCTTTTTTGAGTCAGGGTTTCACTGTAGCTTTGCTAGCCTGGACTGGGCTGACATCACACTTACAGAGAGCTGCTTGTCTCTGCTTCCCAAGTGTTGCGAACATTAAAGGTGTGCACCATAATCATCTTATTCCTTCTCACTCTCCTCCCCCCACCTCCCAGGGATAGCAGCAGCAGCTGACTCTCCAGAGCTCTGTTTCTCTACAGGATGTCTGTGTTCCCCCTCACCATCTCTTATTTGCAGAGCTGATTGTTACAAAGCTTTCCCCCATCTCTCCATCCCCAAGTAGAATTAAATGCTTCATTATCCCACAGCTACCTCCTAGTGTGTATTTTAGGGCAGGCATAGCAAGTAGTGTAGACTGGGTAGGCTGAAAATCAGGCACATTTATTTTTTTACAGTTCTGGAGGCCAGAAGTCCAGGAATAGGGTGATGGTAGTGTTGGTTTCTTCTGGGCCCTCTCTCCATGGCTTAGAAGATGAGAGCTGTATTATTACTAGTTATTCTTGTATCACATCACTGACCAGAGTAATATGCTGGCTTTTTCTACTCTTTTCTTCAGTCTGGAGTACCGAGTCCATGGATGATGCCATCTGTGTCCAATGTGGACTTTCTCTCTTCCTTTAATCCTTTTTAGAAACACTAGCATGACACATCTGTATATATGCCCTGTCAGTCTCCTAGGTACTTCTAAATTCAGTCAAGTTGATAATTAAAGCTAATCAGACAGGAGTCTCACTGTTTTCCCATGGTCTGTCCTCTAACTGTGCAAATTTTCCTTCTATAAACATTGTAATCATTATGGCTAGAGAGATGGTTCAGTGGTTAAGAGCTCAGACTGTTCTTGCAGTGGACCTCAATTCCAGTGACCATATCAGATGTAACTCTAGCTTGTGAGATGATCTGATGCTATTAGTCCCCGTGGACACCTGCAAACAAACAAATATATACACACACAATATGCTCATAATTAAAAAATAAGGCTGTATCTGGACTGTTCTAGCTTTACTGTCTCTTTAAGACCCTATCCTCAAATAGTCATGTTCTCAGATGCTAGGAGACCTTCATATTTATTAATTTTGTTTATTTGTTGCTTTTTTGAGACAGTGTCCCTCTATGTAGCCCTGTCTGTCCTAGAACTCTGTACGTAGGCAGGGCTAGCATCATATTCACAGAGATCTGCCTGCTTCTGCCTCTCAGGAGGCAGTGCTGCTATCAAAGGCATTTACCATCATGTTTGGCTTCATACTAATTCTGAGATACAATTTAACCTCAACAGTCACTTAGGCATGATGAGCCTTCAGGCTTTTGAAGGTTCTGAACCCTCTCTTTTCATCAATAAAACCAGTAGGATTGGTTTCTCATTGCTGAGTACCCCAAGTTCTTTCTGTTCTTCATAGGAGATGGTTTTGGGGTTCCTCCTCATCTTGAAACTGGGATTTTGTTTAGTTGAGTGAGGAAGGCCCGTGGACTGCTTGATATGGTCAATATAATAACCATTTTAATGTTCTACCCCACAGCAAGAAGACATTTTAGTGACATTTGGAGGAGGGCAGATACAGTGTATGTTGGGGGTGCAGAGTTTGAGTTGCAGCTATCATCTTAGTTTTTGTGACCACTAACAGATGACTTTCAATTATGGGATGGTTGAAGTCATCCACCGTAGCTTTACCTAGCAACCTTGAGCCTGATGCTGACTGTTCATTTCTAACCCAGGCATCTGTGTTTAGAGTAAAGCACCCAAAGCCACATTCACTCACCACTCTTCTGCCTTCCTCATAGTCTTCAGTTTTAGGAAATCTTTGGGGATAGTTACTTCAAAAGAACAAATGAGTGTAGAGTTTGTTTTGTTTTATTTTAAAGTCTGATTGTGTCTGGAGAGCTTAGAAGTCAGTTACTGAGCATAACTTTTTAGTTATATAGTTTTATGCCAACCTTTAGTGTAATTAGATTCAATACTATAAGGTTTCCTCTTTATTTTGGGGAATAGTTTACTTTCATTACTCATCTTCTCTATTAGAAATTATTAAAAGGCTCTTCTTTTTTCTTTATACTAAGAGTAAAGTTCAGAAAAAAGTTTGTTGAATGACTAAATGAATCTTCTTAATTACCTTGTGTATATTTAAGCAGGGACATCCTTGTGTTTTAGAAGCCTAAATGAAACAGAAACAGCAACATAAGGTTTAGGAATTAGTCCCCCCCCCCCCCCCCCCCCCCCCCCCACCCTGAGGATACAACCCAGAGCCAGGGTAAAGCTTGATGCTTTACTACTGAGCTATACTTCCAATCCCTTGCTGTTGAATTGTGTGGAATGTCCATTAAAAAAACACTTGGTGCTCCACTGCTAACCCACGGTTTGGAAATCCTGATTGATAGTTTGAACAGTCTTTCTCTCCTTCTTGTAGTGTCATAAGATGGAGTGCAACACTCTTGATGTAACAGTCTTTGAAGATGCTTTGACTGCACCGCCCAGAATTTCCAAATTCTAGCCCTTTGAACCCCAGAGCCCTGTAACCCCCTACTCCCAGCTGTTAGGCCCCCTCTCTTCTGGAGGCCTGACAACATTAAAAACACCAGCTATTTATAGCTTACTTTTCAGTCTCAGTAAATTATAGGCTGCCTTTGCCAGTGGGATGGGGCTAACATTCATCTGCTGTCACTGATTACCTAGTAGCATCAGCCAGGTGACAGGAGGTGGTCAACCCCACCTGAGTGTTGCTGAGGTCTCACCTGGTGCTATACAGAATACTACAGCTTGGTGAAATGATGAAATGAAATGAAGTCTTTGTTAGAGTCCATAGTCTTTGTGATAGAGTGTGGCAATTAAAAAAAAAAAAAGAGGAGAGATAGCAAGATAAATGTACTCTTGAGAGAGGCCCAGGCTGGTTTCACTGCCAACTTCCAACTCACAGACTTAAGTTGTGGCTGTGTATGTAACTCAGTTGGTAGAGTGCTTTCCTAACATGTACAAAGGGCCAGACATGGTGGCAAATGACTAATTCTAAAACTCAGGAAATGGGAAGGCAGGGATCAGAAGTTAAAGATGGGGCCAAAAAGTTGATAAAGAGGTTGAGTTCATCCTTGTTACATAAAGAGTTTGAGGCCAGCTTGGGCTTCATGAGACTTTGTCTCAGAAAAAAGGTGGAGGATGACTTAATTCATTAGTGAACTGGGGAGTGTCCTGTGCAGTGTTTGTTTCAGGGGAAGAGCCTCAAAATTCAGCAAGGTAACTGAAGACTGTTTTAAATGTGGGTCAAGTAATCTTTACAGTGATGAATATTATGAGTATGGGAAGGCTCTGAGGAAGGCCCTCAGGCCTAAGAGTCTTCTGTCAGCCAAATCCTGGCATACCTAACACTGGGAGGGGTGGCCACTCCACCAGACACTATTTAGAAGGCTGTTGAAGCTGTATTGCCCAATGATGCCATACCAGATCAGACGTCAGGGAGCAGGTTTTGTTCCGGTAGCTTTTGATCTCCCAAGTTCTTAGAATGGCTCAGGGAAGGCTCAGGCAGCAAAAGAGGTCTGTGTGTTTAGCTGGAGTTTCTTCTGAAATGCTAACTGCTGCATTTTTTGACCTTCTAGCCTAAGAGGGTATTTATAACTAGCTGTTTGTATGCTTAGAGGAGCCTAGGCCCTGCCTTTCTGTAGTGGTTTAAGAACTGTGCCCTTGGTGTGGTCTGAAAGGGCAAGCCTGATGAGTGTGGGGACTCATGACCTGCTCCCCATGAACTTGTCCTCCTATCCTCCGTCCTGCCAGGCCAGCAGCCCTTTCAGGGTTAATTTCTCTGCTTTGGAAGCAGCTGGCCAGTTTACACTCCTCCCTGGGCTGTACAAAAATACTTCCTTTGAAGTGTTAGGAGATGCGGTGAAGGGTAAAACCTGGTGAAGAATAAAATCTGGAGTGGGGCTCAAATGCATTTCTCTCCCAGGGAGTTTGCTGAGGGACAGTTTGCTCAGCCTTCATCTGAATCTCTCAGGCGGAGTGTTTCCCCTCCTGTAGTTTGCAGCTTTGAATTTTAGTTTCATGCTCCTACCCCCATGTGTTCTTTTTCCTCGAAGAAATATTTCTTACTAAGAGGGATAGTTAGAATGCAGCCACCAGCTTACTTGGTAGCTGGGATCCTTCTGAAGGCCCTCTCTCTGGGGACTGCTCCATCTCTCCCAGATGATACCTTGGAGTATGATGTGAAGTTCTAATGCAGCCAGCCCTGTTCTTGCTTATCTGTTTCAGGTGTAAAGCTAGTAATGTAAATGAGCATTGACCTCAGAGTCAGAAATTGTCACTTTTATCTTGGATTTCCCTTTGGTAAAATGGTGTCAGTTGCAACGGTGTTGCAAGGATCTGTGGGAATACTGAGGTAGGGGCCTTGAAAATTTTCTCAGGGCATTTTCTCTTAATGTAGGCCTGCTAAGGAGCAGAAATGGCATTTAGGATAAAGAGGCTAAAGAGAATGCCAGAGCAGAAATGACACAGAACAAGGCTTGAATGTCTTCTTAATCCCTGAGTATTTGCAGCCGAGGGGTTGGGCAAGAGCTAGAGGAAAGGCAGCTGTTATATTCTGAAGAAGAATGCCAACCTGCTGCTTTCTACAAAGTGGGGCACACAGATTCCTTCTGGACCTGGTTTGCTGTCCTTTTGTCCCTTGAAGATGTCTTCATTGGATTTCTAACATTTTCTTACAAGGCTTCGTATGTCTCAGACAAGGAATGAGGCCTACAGACTTAAAAATAATTCCATGTGTCTTACATTTATTGCTGATTTTTGCCATGTATTGTGTTAAACAGCAGCATGAATGACCTCATTTATTCCATCCCATAACAGCCTAGGGCTGCTAACTATTCTTGTTTAATTTCTATTGTACAAGGGTTGGAAAAGAGACCCTCATCACACTGACTAGAACTTTACTCTTTTGTTTGTTGTTTTGTTTGTTTGTTTTTTGTTTGTTTGTTTTGAGACAGAGTCTCATTACTTAGCTGTGGCTGGCCTTAAACTCACCAGCCTTCTGAGTGCTAGGATTTTAAGAGTGTGCCACACTTTTAGCCCTTTATTCGTAATAAAATAGAAGCTGTAATAAGTGATGGAGGTGAAATTTCATTCTGTGCTCCAGACTTGTTCAGGAGTTGTTTTTAGGGGAAGAAGTGGAACATTGACCTCTGTTCATTCAGGCCATTTTGTCAGGTTCATCAGTTGGCTTATTGATCCATTTGTATTTGAATAAACACAAATGGGAACTAGTTTTCTATAGAAATGCCTTTTCTCTCCTTCTGACTCTAGTTGACTGTGACTTCCTGGTTGAAGGTCTGGGGTGTTGAGGTTAGACAGGTAGCCTGTGCCTTCGCTATAAGCTATGGCCTTTCCTTAGCCTGGAACCAGAGTTTGCATGTCTTTCAAGGGGAGTTAGAACCTTTCTTGACCCTCCTTAGATCCTGAGGGGTATAGAGGTGGGGCTGGGGGGGCTGGGAAAGTTAGACGGATTTGCCTTTACTCACACATGGGGCCTGACCCTGGGCCAGACTGGCAGGTTCTCAGTGTACTGGCCACATGCCTCCTTCCCACCTGAATTTCAAATAAGGGAAAAGATGAAAGGACTAGAAATGACAAGTCAGGAGCAGGAGGGCTCTCATTTGCAAACTGTTTCTTTTCATCTTCACCCCTTTGTTTCTTTAAACACACACGCAGGGGACTCCCTCCCAAAACTGGTAGCCCAAGCACATGACTCCCTCTAGTTCACTGAGGGGCAGCCACTTCTCCTTTAAGCAGGAAGACTTTGTACTCCAAGTGATCCCATTTTCCTTAGGGCCCCGGATCCCCTCTTCTATCTGCTGTTCTGCTGCCAGATGTCACATTCTCTTTACAAGATTTCTGAAAGCCTTTTACTGAGTATAGGATGGGGTCTATACACTGCCTTACCTTCATATTCTAAATCTTTTGACTGTTTGCTTTGTCAGTCATCTTTGCATGTGTTTAGTGTCCTGCAGACCTCTCACCCCAGAGGGTGGTCTTTGACCACTTTCTGTCCTTCTTTCCAGGCTGTAGCTGCCACCTCCAGGAAGCTCATTGCAGTAGAGTTGTCTCTGCCATCTCCGAACTTGTAACAGCCTTGCCTGGCTACTCATTTGACATTTAATAGTATATTATTTTGTGTTGTTTAATTTATAGGTATGTTATTTTATCACCTTTAGCTGTTGTGAGGACATACTTTGTTTTCTTGACCCTTTCTTTTATTTTGTGTTATGTGCCCTGCCTTTCAGCCTATGTGTCTGAGATCTGCCCTTGAACATACCTAGTAGTGCTGTCTCATGTCCTTTTCCAGTCCTCTTCTTTGTCTGATGTGTATGTGGCATGTTCTGTTGCACCCGAGGGAAGAACCGAGCTTGCATTCCTTTTTTTTTTTTTTTTTTTTTTTTTTTTTAATACTTTTTCTCTTTTATCCTCCTGTGTCAGGTGTTTTATCAGAGGAAGTGCCAACATTAGTAGCTCTTGATTTAAAAATGTAGAAACAAGCTTAGAGAGGTTAGTCTTCTTACTCAAGACCACACAGCTAATCATTGGAGCAAAGTTGACCTTGTGGTGCAGCCCCAAGGATGTGCCATGCCCCATGCTGGTTCCCTATGTTAGTATTAGGAATGCATTGGCTTGTCAAGTGCAGCAACTCTTAGGAAAGGAGTTATCCAAGTAAAGCGGCAACTTAGTTTTCCTCCAGGGGTCATTTCTAATCTGGTTCCCACAGAGTTGATTGTAGGACCTTCTCCCTGTTCATGGACAGTTCTTTTCATGGATGTGCTCTCCAAAGGGAAGAGCTGTGAAGATGGGACAGTGATCCCCCTGTGCTCTACAGGGACTGACTGCACAGGAAAACTGGACTCAGTGGACTACATACTCTACTAACAGGACAGGGATACA
Organism: Rhabdomys pumilio; assembly: GCA_030674055.1. Classification (NCBI taxonomy): domain Eukaryota; kingdom Metazoa; phylum Chordata; class Mammalia; order Rodentia; family Muridae; genus Rhabdomys; species Rhabdomys pumilio. The sequence continues at coordinate 54,773,525 of JANHMN010000007.1, read as the reverse complement.
GTAGGAATGTCATGAAATCTACCTCACCATCCTTCATCTAGTTTCAGAGTACTAAAAGATCTGTGAGGAAATTGGGTGTGGTGATTCATCCCTGTAATCCTAGTACTGCTGGGAGACTAAGGTAGGAGGCTTAAGGTAGGAAGTCTAGTGTCAGCCTGTGCTTCATAGGGAGACTATGTCTTTAAAAAAGATTGCAAAGGGTAAAGCTAGAAGAGTTAGAGGTTATAGTCATTTTCAGGTTCTCATTTGTAGGACGTAGTTGCACGGATGTATACTAAAGAAAGCTGTAGGGCACTTAAGTGGACCTCCATGTAGGCTTCACTCAAACAGTTGTCAAGCCTGGCTCAGCTTGTCTCATTCCTGTATTATTTTGCAATAAAGTCAGCCATATATATATATTTTTTCCCTGTAATTGTTCCAGTAAAGAGAAAAGATACTTTGAAAAACAAAGCTTCAAGGCTAATCACGTTAGAGGTCAATGTTAATTTAGCGATGTCTCTTTTCCTAGAGCCATTTCTCTAACTTGCTCCCCTCCCCCCAGAAAATGTGTGCCCTTCAGTACTTAGCAGGGAGTGGGGGTGGGGAGGGCTGATGGCCATTGGCCAATTGGGACTCAACCTGCAAGGCTTGGCCCTGGCCCTTGTGATCAGGATCTGGGATCCTGCTTGGGCGCCGTGATGGTATCAGCTTTGCTGCAAGCGGGAACCACAAGATCAAAGGCTCCGAGCTCTGAGGTTCTTCAAAGCGGCCTGAGCAGCTCGGATTGATGTCGAGAATGAGAGCGCCCTGCTGATGTAATCATAGCCTGTGAGACAGGTTCTTCTTTTTTTTTTTTTTTTAAATTTAAACAAAGACTCCCCTTGTTTATTTAGCAAGGTAAAGCGGGTGCTGTGCAGGGCACACGTGCACTGTGGGTGGGGGGCGTATGGCGGGGAGGGGGTGGAATGTCCATTCCAGCTTGGTTGGTTTGTAAAAGGGCTAGTCTGCAGGTGGGCTTGGAGATTTTCCATAAAAGACAACCTATTTGTGTTAGGATCAGTTAATTTCCTCCCACTTTTTTAGAACGTTAAGATTTGTTCCTGGGTTATATTACTAAAATCTTGAAAGTGCCATCCCACAAAGGAAGATACAGGTTTCAGGTCACACTTGGTGAAGCAGGTAGGGAGACCGTCATGAAGGAGGCCGTCTGTGGAAGGAAGCTCATCTTTCCCTCCCCAGAGGTTGGTGGGCAGAAGCCTTAGCATGTGTAGATTAACCCTTCCACATACCACAAATAGTCTTCCAGTCTCTATAAAAACTGCTGACATTTGACATTGTCTGATCTTGTGGTGTTCTTAGCTTCCATCTGTCCCTCTGCTTTTAACAGATAGGTGCACAAATCTTTTAAACCCTGTAAACTACCTCTATGAATAAATATCCATATTTTGTTTTCTTGCCTAGTGAATCTTACAGATGGCCACATAGACTAAGCAGCCTTCCAAATTGGGCAGATTCTTTCCCAGGATACCTCATCACCCCCAATCAGAGTTTAAATTCAGTGGAGTTTCTGCCATTCTTTAGTTTAAATTGAAATCATGGTGACTGAGGTCTATTTCTACCAACATGACTCTTACTCCCCCTCCCCCAAGTCAGGGTTTCTTTGTATAACTGTCTTGCCTGTCCTGGAATTTGTTCTGTAGACTACAAATGGCCTTGAACTCACAGAGATCTTCCTGCCTCCTGAGTGCTGGGATTGAAGGTGTGCATCATCACTGCTTGGCTTATATACAATTTTAATATTTACAACATAAGTACTTGTATATCCAGCTCAGGTATGCTTACCTGTTGTAATGATTTGCGGGGGGGGGGGGTACATTTGAGGGCCTCTTTTAAATTATGCTAATATCACTTTTATTTGTAGATTTCTCCTGCCCCCACAGGTTGGGAATAGATATGAAGATATTGTTTCTATAGTCAAACATTCAGGGGAGCCCAGGAGGTTAGTTACAAAGACCAAAGGCTTCCCTGGTAGCTGTGTTGACTGTGGAGGCCCAGTTATGCTTAGGTGATTTGCCTACCCAAGTGTCTGGAATAAAGTGTGCCTATGTGCATGCTGATATTTCATGACAAAGTTTTTGCTATGTAGACTGAGGTAGGAGGATTATGCTTTTGAGGTCACCCTGAACTATATAGTAAGACCCTGTCTCAAAAACAAAAAGCAACCAAGGGGGAAAGACCCACGAAAACAAAAGTGGAACATTTGTCTTGGGGCACAGAGACACATCCTTGTAGTTGCAGCTGTTTGGGAGACTGAGCGGATGAGACGGGAATCACTGTAGCCTTCAGCACCACAGCAAGACATTGTCCTGAAAACAGTTTTTAAAAAACGATCTTTCTGAGTTTGAGGCCAGCCTGGTCTACAGAGTGAGTTTCAGGATAGCCAGGGCTACACAGAGAAACCCTGTCTCGGAAAAAAAAAACAAAAACAAAAACAAAACCAGTCTTGGCAATGTCTCATATATGTAAAGTCATTTTTATTGTTTTTAAGAGAATGTCTCATGTAGTCATAGCTGGACACAGGCCAGACACAGGCCTGCTTCTGCCTCTTCTATGTTGGGATTAATAAAACATATACCAATATGCTAACAATCATTTGGAAAGTAATTTTTTTGTTGTTACTGTTTTTCAAGACAAGGTTTCTCTGTATAACAGCCCTGGAATTCATTCTGTAGACCAGGCTGGCCTGAACTCACAGAGATCTACCTGCCTTTGCCCCCTGGGTGTACCAAGCCAGTCTTGGAAAGTAATTTTCAAACAGTATTTTTGTTGTATCCATAAACACTATACTGCTAACTATAAAGGAAATCTCCCTAGTTCCTGATACCATGACAAACCCAATTAATGTCTTTTTTCCATCTCTCTTCTTTTTGGGGGGATGGGCTATGAGTGAGACTAGGATTTCTTATGTAGCCCTAGCTGTCTTGGAACTTCTTAGGTAGACCAAGTTGGCCCCAAATGCCTCAGATTTGTCTACATATGCATCCCAAGTTGGAATTAAAGGTGTGCTCCACCACGTCCAGCTTCCGTCTCTTTGTAAGTGCAGATTTTGACAAACTTTTTAAAAATTGTATTTTCATAACCACTCATGAGATAATTAGAGGCATTGTGGGATGTAAAATACACACACACACACACACACACACACACACACACACACACACACACAAATCATTTTCTGTTTTATCCCCAAAGCAGAAATTATTGAGAGATTTGAGTTTTGTTAAGAACACAAGCATCCAGTGGTCTTTGAGTAACACTTGCATGTAGAAGAAGTCAGGTTTTGCGTTAGGTTCTTCAGAAGCCGGCTTTTGTGATGTTGTAGAAGAGTAAGAGCCTAGGAGCCCCTTTTCCACACTGCCAGGTCTCCCTCTCGAGACTGTGAACTTTTAAGTGAATCCAATGTGAACATCTAGACATTTCGAGATGTTGTGAGCCAAAGGGTCAGAACTAGGTTAGCAGATGACAGCAGTAACCTTTTCATGATTTTTATTCTTTAGGAACAGTCTGCTTGTCTGAGACTGTTAGGATCTCTAAGTGGTTGAGTACTATTTACAAAAGATCAATTTAGTTGAAGCACAGAATGGCTTAAAACGATAGTTTAAACTTAAGAGTCTGGAATCAGGCTTAGTGGTTCCCACCTGTAATTCCAGCACTTTGGAGACAAATGGATCAGGAATACAAAGCCAGTCTACATAGTGAGTTTGAGGCCAGCCTGGGCTATATGAGACCCTGTCTAGAAACAAAACAACAACAACAACAACAAACCCTAAGTTTAAGGGGCTGGTAGTATAACTTAGCAATAAAGCTGATTTCAGTTCAATTCCCTGGCCAAAAAAGAAAACAAAGTAAAGCTTGAATGAGTGCCACCAATTTGTGCCTTTTAGAACTTTGTATTAGCCTTAACCCTGATACATCATTAAAATATACATTTCCTTTTTTTTCTGTAAATAGCAGATCATAAACTTAAAGACAGTTATAAAGTTACCACTAACCTTCTTGAATTTGACCAGTTTCCACTTTTGAGTCTTCAGAAGTTTCAGTTTGTTTAGCAATTAAAAGAAAAAATGGAGGGGTGGAGAGATGGTTCAGTGGTTATAAGCACTGGCTGCTCTTTCAGAGGACCTGGATTCAGTTCTCAGCATCAGCATGGCAGCTCACAACTGCCTGAAACTCCAGTTCCAGGGGACCTGATACCCTCACACAGACATATATGCAGGCAAACACAAATGCACGGAAAATAAAACCAAATAAATCCTTTTTAAAAATGTCATTACTTAATCTTTCCAAGTGTTTGATTTAGATTTCATAAAACAAAACTTAAGGTTTTGCTTTGTAGTTTTTAATTTAGGTGTCTAATTGTAGAAAGTGAGTTTTTAAAGCAAATACAGAAACAGCTCAGCTAGCAGGAACAGTGGAGCAACTAGAGTGTAGTTTCCTTGTTGACAAGTGTGGAGGAATTGAAGTCACTAAGCAGTTGGCTTGTTAGTGTATTGCATTGGCCCTTGGAGGAGAGTCAGCGAGTTCTTTCTCAGAGTGTGTGTGCCTCCTTCGAAATAAGAAGGTTGATGTCAAGCTCTGTTTTTCATGCTTTCTACATGAGCTGGGGGCAAGCTCCTTGGTGGTTGCTTCTTTTGAGTTGTTCTCTGTCAATGGGAGTAATACTTAAGTAAAATGCTGGCTTTTGCTTTTGAGCAGATTGTCTTGTAAGCCTCATAACAGGGAATGCAATCCTAACTGTTGTATTGAACATCACTGTGCTGGCTGGTTTTGTGTGTCAATTGATATAAGCTGGAGTAATCACAGAGAAAAGAGCCTCCCTTGAGGAAATGCTTCTAAGATCCAGCTGTAAGGCATTTTCTCAATTAGTGATCAAGGTGGGGAGGGCCCAGCCCATTGTGGATGGTGCCATCCCTGGGCTGGTGGAACTGGGATTCTATAAGAAAGCAAGCTGAGCAAGGCAGGGGAAGCAAGCCAGTAAGCAGCATTCCTCCTTGGCCTCTGCATTAGCTCCTGCTTCCAAGTTCCTGTCCTGTGTGAGTTCCTGTCCTGACTTCCTTTGGTGGAAGCAATGTGGAAGTATAAGCTGAATAAACCTTTTCCTCCCCACCTTGCTTCTTGGTCATGATGTTTTGTGCAGGAATAGAAACCCTGATTATGATAATCACTTTGTTATTAATGGGCCTGCTATTGCTTAACCCAAGAAACAGATGTGTTCTTCTGAGAATGTGTTGGTTGTCTCTTACTCTACAACTCAGAGTACATGAGAACTTGAGGCACCAGTAGAAACTGAGGAAGCTTTGCCCAGAGCACATTCATGACTGCTGTTGAGGAGTCACAGAGCTAGGGCTTGGTTTAAGTAGTGCATCAATGGAACTTACTGGTTTCCCAGTGCTGAGCCCTGAGAGCAGGTAAGAATGAGGGAGCAAGAGATAAGGTAGTAGGATTTGGCTGGAGTATTAGACAGCCAGAATTCTTACCACAGTTTCTTTTTCCATATTTGATGTGCACACTAAGTAAGTGGTATTGTGAAGATTAGTCATCCTAGAGAAAAATAAGTAATCACTTCAGTGAGCCATTTTAATTTTCTAGAAAGAAACATTTATTTTGCTAAGATTCTGTTGCCCTTTTCCCACTGATTTCTCTAGCAAGTTAACCAAAGTCAGAGCCAAGAGATTACACCATAAACAGATAAAGTTTTCACATCTTGAAGGACGTTTTGTTATGATTTGTGATTTGAGATTCAGAGGTTACTTTCAGTAGAACAAATCTTATTTACTCTTTATAACTTTTTTCTCTTGGCTCTCCAGAAGAGCTAGAATCTCTCAGTTTGGGTCCAGTGGGTGAATGTATTGTGAGTTCTTGAGTAACCCAATGGAGGCTTACATAGAAGTTAGCTAGGTGGTGGTGGGGGTCCTGGGTTTAGTGGCCCAAACCTGTCATAGGTATAGCACAAAGTCTGCTGTTAAACTAGCATGGCTGTTCTGATGTTGGAAATGAGAATCCAAAGAGGGCATTACCCTCTTAGGGAATACTGTGTATCTACCCAATAATCTATCTTTGGATTCTGCGATGGGAAAGAATATTGTACTGAGGAAACTTGGGTCTTGGGACATTACCATTCTGGAATCAGAGATTGCTATCTAGTGCTACATGGCTGGACAGGTAAAACCTTGTGATTCGGGAATAATTAAGTTTTGGTTAAGTGGCAAAATACAGGTGAGGGGCCTGTGGTTAGAGAAGGCAAAAGAGTAAATGGAACATGCTGAGCTCAGTGTTACACACTGTACATAGCTGATAGGACTGCAGTGAGGACCGTGTAGACCACTGGCCAGCTAGGCATGTGGAAAGATACAGGTGTGCTTTGTGGCACCTCTAGCTAAAGCTTAGAGGACATTGTCATTTTGCTTAAGTAGAAACCATCCAGCCATTCACAGAATCATCAGTGAATGCTTGTTAGTAGCTGAGGATGAAAACATAGAATCAGGGAGGCTTTATGGCTCTGGACTATGGAAGAGGTTATACTTAGTGAGAAGTAGCCCTTTCCTGGCACTGTCTTCCTCCCTCACATGTAAACAATGACATCAATAGTTCAAAAAAGGTCTTTCAAAATTCAATTTTTCAAAAACAATAATAAAGCTGGACATGTAACTTGTTACCTCTTGCCTTTGATTAGTGATCCACATGAATGGAAGGACCTGACACTTTGTTTCCTACAACTTTTGGAATGAGTGTATAGTGTCCATTTTTACTGATGACTGAATTCCTCCCTGTTGGCAAGTACAGACTTCAGAGTGTTGGAGTCTAGTACACCTAGTGATAACACTAGGCCCTTTTATGAATATTCTGGTAATCTGCCACCAGAGCATTACTCTCACTTTGGTTGGTTGGTAGGTTGGTTTGGATTGGGGTCTCATTTAGTTCAGGGCTAGCCTTATACTTGACTATGTACCTGAGATTGGCTGTGGATTCCAGATCTTCCTGCCTTTACCTTCGTATTGCTGGGATTATACTTATGTGTTACTGTTTTAGTTGTTGGTGGTAGAATGTTATTTCACTTTACAGGTTATAGTTTTTTCAGGGCAGGAAATCAAAGCAGGATACTGAAGGCAGGAACTGAATCAGATACAATGGAGTGTTGCTTACTGCTTTGCTTTTCATAGATTCCTCAGTTTGCTCTCTATATACCCTCGGACCACTTGCCTAGAGGTGGCAATGCCTAAGTGGGCTGGGTCCTCCCACATCAGTTATTAATTTAAAAAATGTCCCTTCAGTTCTGGGGTCTCTACTGCAACTGAGCTTGTACTTTTACTAACAGCTCCTCTTGCCTTTCACAGTCGACGATAATCTCAGTGTCTCTTTCCCTTTAATCCCATACACATTAATCTAGCAGTAGGGAGCAAAGGCAGGTAGATCCCGAGTTTGAGGCCAGCGTGCTGGTCTACATAGTTCCAGTACAGCCAGGGCTACATAACAGAGACCCTGTCTTAAAAAAGAAAACCACAACAGAAGGGAGGGAGGGGAGAAAGAAAATGTCCCAAGTCCACAGACCATTGTGATGGAGGCAATTCCTCAATTGAAGTTACCTTTTCTCAGGTAACTTGGGTTTGTGTCAAGTTGACAGAATTAATCCAAACAATTGAACCTGTATCAACTTGATACACAAACACATCACTATTAAACCATAACTTACTTTGCTTGTCTCAGAGATCTCATGTTCGTCTTAATCACAATATAAAACACAATAAATTTCTAAAAGTCCTGGTCTTTAAAACATTCAAACTCTTTTAAAAGTTCAGTCTTCTTGAAATAGCCAAAGTCTCTTAACTGAGTTTTTGTATAATGGAGGAAAAACTAAACAACTTAAATACTTTCTACTCTAAAAGGGAAGAACCAGGTCATAAAAACAACCATACTTAATCAAAACCAAAGTCCAGTAGTATAGTTCCAAATCTTGCAGTTCAATGCCTTGTATCTGGGACTAAATACAGTCTTTGGGGCTCAAAAGGGCTTAGGCACATTCATGTTTTTATGTCTGCCTTCAGCAACACACAGCTTGTCTTAGAGGTTCAGGCCAGCTCCACTCCTGCTGTCTTTGGTCATTCCACAGTCCTGATAGCTCTAATATGCTGGGTCTCCACTGCAGCTGAGGCTCCACCTTAGCCAAAGGCCTCTCTCCTGGCCTCTGCCAGTTCCAAGCCTCAGCTTCTTTCCATGATTCGTTCAGTTCTCTCCTGCAACTTAAGCTGCACCTTCACCAATAACCCCTCTGACTTTAACCCCCTGACTTTTCATGATGGATGCCAATTCTCAGCTGCTTCCCATGACCCCTTTAGGTCTTCATATTCAGTGCCAAGTGGGAGAGTTTTATATACTCCTATGTCCTGCTACTGGCTTTAAATGCAGCTGTGGCCTTCTCTGGACCACAGCCTCTGTGTGCTGACTCTGAGGAAATACCTCCCAGAAGATTTTACCTCAGTGATGCTGGTCCCTTAATTATAGCTGATACTTCAGTCCCAGCTCACAAGCAGCTCTAGTGAGAAATGAGTTTTACTTCCTTAGATTTTTTTCTCAAATGGTTTGTTTGTTTGTTTGTTTATTATTTTTCTCCAATGGTTTTTTTACTTCCTTAAATTCTTAGTCCCAGATATCATACAAATATCCCAACAGTTTTTGCTTCCCTCTGAAACTTCATATGCTAGACTTCCATCTTCTGTTTTTTTTCTCAGTATTATCTTTCAGATTCTCACAACAGCTCATTAAGCTCAGAGCACTGGATGCTGACTGTTCTCCTCCACTCCCCAACAGTCCAAAAGGTATAAAAACCATATGGTTACAGTGATATATCACTTTCTAGTACCAATTTCTGCTCTAGTTTGCTTTCTGTTTTGACAATGAAACACTGACCAAGAACAACTTGGAGGACGTAGAATAAAGGTTATACAGCTTACAGGTTAGAGTCTGTCATTGAGGAAAGCCAGGGCGGGAGTGAACTAAAGCAGAAACTGTGGTTGAATGCTGCTTACTGGCTCACTTCCATGGCTTATTCATTTTGCTTTCTTAATACAACTCAGCATTACCTGCCCAGAGGTGGCATCACCCACAATGGTTTGGGACTCCCCCATATCAATCATGAATCAAGAAAATGTCCCACAGACATGCCCATAGGCTAGTTTAGTGGAGGTAAATCCTTAATTGAGGTTCACTCTTCTCAGGACTATAGTTTGTCAAGTTGACAAACTAACCTACATAGTCCCCATCCTCAGTTCTATTCATCTTAACCCAGAGAAATGTCTCCTCTCCTCTGCTGAGAGGCAGAATTGACAGAAGTGCTTCTGTAATTGGAACCCTGGGGTCCAGGCAGGGCTGACCTGGTCTCACATCCTAGTTAATGGCTGGCCTAATGAACTGTAGAATAGCTTCACTAGATATTTGCTTATCAGGAGTTTCTGTAGCCTTCCTCAGCCTTCCTGCAAAGATGCCCTTTTCTTCTCTCTGCTCACATCCTCTTTCTAATACTCTTCATTTATTGTGATAGAATGGAGCAGAACAGCTGGTTATATGAAAACAAGGGTTGCTAGAGAGCATTAGAATGAAGTTTTGGAGGGCGTGCCTATGTAGTGCCCAAATCTACTGGAGCACACCATCTGACATTCTAGAATGCACACTTCGTCTGGTAACAAAGCTGTATTTTAATAATAGTTTGTGGCTTTAAAAATATAATCTAAATTAAAAAACAAATGCATTCTCAATTATATTCAAACTTTAAATAATGTTCCCTTTCTTTTCCTTAATTTCTCTAGGCATTATTGGAATCTGTTTCGAAAAGCTAGGAGTTATATAAAAATTGTTTAAATACAAATCAGTTGAAGTGTGAGTTTTGGGTGTAATTTAGATTGTTTCTAAAGCACACCCTGAACCTGAATGAATTCACAGCCTGGTGAGCCAACGACAGTTAGCTGGTGCCCAATGTGACTACTATTACGGAGTTAACATCACCTCTGCCGTGTTTGAACATTAACTCAAGGGTTCCCCGTCGTGTCTGTGACTAACAGTGACTTGGAGTGCTTTCCAGTAGTCAGCTTTGTTCTTCCCTTGAAGAGGTGCTATGACAGGGTGAGGCTAGACATTAGGCCACAGCAAAGAAACGTTCTTGATTATATCCAAAGGAGCATTGGCTTTGTGGTTACATAGTTTGCTCTGTTAACGTTTTGAACCTCCTGTCAAAGGCTTTTCTGCCCCCTATTTACCTGGATCTGGGGTAGAAAGAGGAAGTGCTTATTTTATTGTGAAACAGAGAACAGTACTTCTTTTTCTGTTTGGGACGATAACTTGAATTGATTGATACACACAATGACAATGATACTGGAGTGCAATTCAAGTTCAGCAAATCACTTAGACAGTCAAGTGCTTTCTGCTTAAGGAATCGGGGTATTGATGCTGCCTAGGGCATGCATATTTTGGAGGGTAGGGATTTACTGCTTTACTGCACATGTGGTCATTTGGTTAGTAGCAAAAGACTGTGTGACCTAGAAGCTTTTTTTTTTTTTTTTTTTTTTTTTTTTTTTTTTTTTTTTTTTTTTTTAAATAGGGCACTGGAAAGTGAACTTAGGCACATGCTAGGCAAGGGATGTACTACTGAGCTGTATTCCCAGCCCTGCCCAAGAAGAACAGAGGTGATGTTTAGACTACAAATGGGAAGCTCTTGGAGGCTCTGAATAGCGCCTCTGCATTGCTACCTAGCTGCTTTGGAGCCTTGGTAGCAATAGCTTGTCAGCCTAATAGGCCCCACAAAACTTGAGCCTGTTTCTATACAGAGTGCCTTGGAGTGGCCATTTCTCTTTGCCTCTTATTTACTCTCAAAAACCCCTTGGAAAAAGAGCTGATGAGGTGCATTGAGATTTGGCATAAAAAGCCATTCATGGGTAGTTTTTATTCAGCCCTGAACTCTTGTTCTTATTTTTTTATTTTTTTAATATTGCTTTAGAGAATTATTCTTATAATTCCAGAAGGCATGCTTATTAAAATCTAAATAGTTAAAAAATAGATAGAAGCCCTTCTATCCAACTTTTCTTACAGTAGATATACACTAAAGTGGGTATTTGGTTTTGCATTTCAATGCATTTAGCTACATTCTTATGACTTTGCACGAACAGGATTGTCCTGTGCACTTGTTACAAGACATGGTGGTCTGGGACCTCCTTGGATATGAGTGCTTTAAAATACATTATAACAACACCTTATGTTGGCTTATGATTCAGACTATGAGGCAGGACATGCTTCTAAGCACTTGTGAGAGAATGTCATTAACATGTTTTTTGAGACAAAATTTTACTGTTGTGGCTGTCATCTCACAGATCCACCTGCCTCTGCCTCCTGAGTGCTGGGATTAAGGGTGTGTTACCATGCACAGTTAAAGCAGCATTTGCTTTAAGCACCCAGTTTCTCTTCTAGAAGCTTCAGATATTGTCCCACTTTCTGGACATGGATTTCATGATCTTGATTTTTGTCCTATAGTTTTTTTAATAGTCTTTTCTGGTATAGAATTTCTGTATTGCTCAATTCCCTCAAACCTGTTTGTGTGTGGAGGTACCACTGTGGATATTCTAATCAGGTGGTTCAGTTCCCTTCAGCTCGATAGGGTCGTAAAGCTCTCTGCACAGGTTTGTAGTCCAGCTCGTCATCAGTGTTACTTTCTCATTTCTCATTCTTACCTGAACTATACTGACTGACCTTTTCTCCCTGGGACCACAGCTGCATTCTGTCTTTGTACATCTGGGAACTAGGCTATCTGCTGTTGAGTGTTGTGTGGTTGAAGTATTCAAATTGCTACCACCAACACAGATCTGACTAGCTACATGAGGTCAGTGTACCACCTCCTTCCATGTCCTTCAAGATTTGTTAGTTTTTGTTTTTATTTGTTTATTTTTTGTTGCTGTTTGTTTTTTGAGACACTTTCTTTGTGTAGCGTTGGCTGTCCTAGAACTTGCTCTGTAGACCAGCTGGCCTCAAACTCAAAGATCCACATTCCTTTCCCTCCCAAGCACTGGTATTGAATATGTGCCACCACAGCCTGGCTTGGTTTGTTGGGTTTTAGTTTCTCAAAGCATCATAAAATGATATTCCACAGTTAGTCTGCAACTCCACCAGCAATGAGGAGCTCTCAGCATTTGCACAGAGGCTCCTCACACAACTGCCAAGTAACCCAAGGGAAGAGAGGGAAGTGGCTGGTTTTGCTTAAAGAGCTCTGCCTACATTTGTTGTCCTTCACCATTAATGAAGAACTTGAGCTGGAGCCCCACCAGCCATCTTTTCGGGTGCCATCTTCAGTGGAAGGGGGAGCTCCGAGTAAGTACTATTTGAACACACAGCTGATGTAATTTAAGAAGCTAGTCATTGTTCTCTTGGGTAGAGACTTCACATCAGTCCCTCCCTCCCTCCCTCCCTCCCTCCCTCCCTCCCTCCCTCCCTCCCAGGTATCTTCCCTTTCATTCACCTTGAAGTATTTCTTAGCAGTCTCTGTTCATTGGTACTTCCAGACTCATGAGAAGGTCTTTTATTTGTAGGTCTTGATTTAAGACTTTGATTGAAAGTCTGTATACTTCAGTAGTATTCTTACTCTGTGGCTGAAAGGCCTGATCCATTCAGTCACCACCCAGACCAGACCTACCCCCCACTAGTCTTTCTGGCTTGGGTGATCTCATCCATGGTGATTGTGACCACCAAACCCACCAACATGATACCCTAGTATAGTTTCTTACCATTTCAACTTGCCCACTCTTGTTTAGGAGTGCATCAACAGCCCTCTGTGGTAGAACACCTAAGTCCCCCTGTACCTGAACTCTGGCCCCTGTTCCTTGGGCTCAGAAAAGTACCTAGAATAGCGGTATTGTCACAAGAGGGTTATTCTGACTGGTTCACACATTCTCCTTTCCTTACCCAGCCAGTCTTTGCTCTAGCCAGTCATAGGTGGGAATAAATTGATTGGTTATAAGGTAGACATTTCTAGAAGTTGCAGTCCTTTTTTCTTTTCGATAGCAGGTGCAAATTTCATTAATGGACAAAAGCATCCTCTTGGTACTTGGAAAAGTACAGAACGTTCTCTCAAAATTGAGCTGAGGGGAAAAAAACCAGCAACCATGACTTTTCTACTCTAGGCAGTAGTTAGTCTGACGATGATTCTTGAGGGCTGTAAATACTCCAGCTACAGAACAGGATTGAAGGAGGCCACAGGAGGTCATCTCCAAAGCAGGGCCCACTGCCTGTCATGGCACTTTGTTCATCTCAGCTGTACTACCTACAAGTTTAGGAGTCTCCAGGTTTTAAACTGTTACACCTCAGCTAGTGCTGCTAATTTAAAACTGAGACCAGAGGCCATTCATTTAGAGATGAAGATCAAAATCTGCCAATGGACTTCTCTTTTGCATAACTAATTTTTTTCAAAAAAAAAAAAAAAAAAAGAGAAAAAACCCAAATGTCAAACTTTCTTTAGCTATGTCTCTGTAGGCATTCCAGAGGCTCCCACTAAACTGGCTTGGGGTTAGGAGGTAGACAGAGCTGGTAGGACACTGTGAGCTTGAGAATTGCTGTGCCTGAGTCCCGTGGTATATACCATGTTTGGGCATGTGGTGACTCTTAAATGCTGTTCATCCATCAGCACACTGACCCCTTTTTCCAGCTTCATTGTTCTATTGTTTTGACTGCGAAAGTGGCACTTGTTACAAAACCAGTTTCTACGATCTAGGACACCATTCTCTAGCTTTCATGTACAGCAGGATCATCTGGTCCCACTTCTTGAGGTGATTCAGTAGCTCTGAGGTGGGGCCTGAGAATCTGCATTTCTAACAAGTTCCCAGCTGCTGCTGCTGCTGCTGCTGCTGCTGCTGCTGCTGCTGCTGCTGCTGCTGCTGCTGCTGACATGGCATTCTCCCTGTGAAACCTGAGATGCAGAAGGTACAAGGAAATGAATGTCATTTTTAATGTTAATATTCAGTGGAAGCAATTGTTAACATCTTAAGGTATACATTCCAATATAGACATACTGTATAAAGCAGTGGTCTGTGCTGCACACAGTATCACTTTTTTTAATCCAACAACTATTTTATTTTGGGGTAGTTTATATTTATAGGAAACTTGTGAGACCAAACAGCTAACCTATGCCCGATTTCTGTTTTTAGTACATAGATCCATCTTATTTGGGGATATACTTTTGTTTCATTTTGTTTTGTTTCTGTTTTTTTGAAACAGGGTCTCTATGTAACCTTGGCTGTCCTGGAACTCTGTGACCAGGTTGGCTATGAACTCACAGAGATCCGCCTGCCACTACCTCCTGAGTGCTAGGATTAAAGGTGTGTGAATCCAGCTCAGGTCCAGTTCCTATTATTAGTTTCTCTACAGTAGCAACTGTTACAGAGCCTTTACATTAGTACTGTAAAGAATCTAAAGACAAGTATACTTTTTTTTTAAGTGTACTTTTTTTAACTCTAATTTTTTTCTGTATCGGCACCTCTGGATTTGCTTCACTGTTTGTTTGTTTTGTTTTTGTTTTTTACCTTTTAATTTTTTTTTTTTTTGGTTTTTTTTCGAGACAGGGTTTCTCTGTGTAGTCCTGGCTGTCCTGGAACTCACTCTGTAGACCAGGCTGGCCTCGAACTCAGAAATCCGCCTGCCTCTGCCTCCCAAGTGCTGGGATTAAAGGCATGCACCACCACCGCCCGGCGACCTTTTTAAATTTTAATACATTTTATCTATGTTCAGATTGTAAATCTAGCAGATGAAAGGTAAGGACAGTCACATATCCCTTTTAACTTATATTGAAGATTAGAGATTATTTCCTGGCCTCTGTGGGGGTTCTTAGCCTGTTCTAGAAACTGCCAAGCATTTAACATATTATCTCAATCATTTATCAAAACAATCTTAAGAAATTGGTATCTTTATTTTCCTATTAACAGATGAGGGTTTTGGGGGGGTTAAGGGAGTAAAATCCTCTGCCGGCTTTCTAGCTGAAGCCATAGTTCTCTGGCACTTGGGTGCTCTGATCAGAATCCAATAAGGCTTAGTGTGCACATTGCTTGTGTGCTCAACTTCCCAGGGCCAGACCTTTTGCTGCAATAGAAAGGGGAAGAGTATCCTTGAACTCCTGTTTACTTCAGCCGTAAAGGACATAGAAAAATAATAATGTACCTAAGTACTTTATGGAGCTGGAGATAGAGCTGAGTTGTAGAGCCTTGACCAGCCATGGGCTCATTCTCAGTACTAAGGGTGCATGAGTTGTAAGACCTTGCAAAGAGGGTTTTTTTTTTATGCCTTCAAAAGTCCTTTGAAGGATAAGGTATACCACATGGTGCAGCTTCGATGGTGTAGATGAGGTAGGTCCACATGCTCACAGTGATTATAGAAAAACCCATAGTGGGCTGGAGAGATGGCTCAGTGGTTAAGAGCACTGGCTGCTCTTCCAAAGGTCCTGAGTTCAATTCCCAGCAACCACATGGTGGCTCATAACCATCAGTATACTCATACAAAAAATAAATAAATTAAAAAAAAAAACATGGTAAGTTGGGAGTATCATAAGCTGAAATTACATAGGACACACACAGACCATTCCTACTTAGCAGCAACACAGCACACAGTAGGGTCTCTGCTGTTTCTTAGCCTCTTTGGAGAGTATTGTACTGAATTATCAGTAGCTTAGGGGAAAAAAAAATCCAGATTCAAAATTTGAGGATTTATACCGAATATATATGACTTTCATGCTGTTGTAAAGTCAGCACCCAGCCATTAGACTTGGAAATGAGACCCATGTTGAAATTCTCTGTGTTAATGTGTATTTGTTCATGTGTATCTGGGTGCATGTGGAAGCCAGAGGACAACCTGAGACATCATTCATCCCTGTGTAGAAGCTGCTTTGGACAGGTTAATGAATGATACCAACTGTGTTTGTCAGACACATTCCTGGAGTGTTTTAAACCAATGTTGAAGGTGCTTTTAGAATCTTGTGTTGGTGACAAGGTATTGATACTTGTGACTCGTCATCCTCTGGGGCTGCTGCCTGCCCTCCCTCTTCCTCCTCCCTTTCCTGCTTATTCCTCAGCTGTCTTTGTTGTTCTGGAATTCTGTATAGACCTGGCTAGCCTTGAACTCACCTGCCTCTCCTCCTAGGTTCTGAAAGACTTATAACCACACTGGGCTGGCTTTTCTTTTTCTTTTATATAGAGTCTCTTGTTGGTCTGGAACTTGCCAGGTAGGTTAGGCTGGCTAGCAGAGAGCCCCTATAATCCAACTGTCTCTGCCTCCTCAGTGCTAAAATTAAAAGTGTGTGCCATCACTTGGGGCTTTTAAAACTATTTCCATTCTTTGAGAATTTCATACCATGATCTTTAAAAAGTTTTGTAAATGAGTATTTTAAAAGGTGTATCCTGTGAGTATTATGGGTTGGGTGTGTGTAGCCCATGCCAGCCTCAAACTCACTGATTCTCCTGCCTCTGTCTCTCTAGTGCTGGGATTACAGATGTTTGCCACCATGCCCCAGTATATAGTAGCAATAGTTAAATAAGTTTGGTCTGAAGAGATGGCTCAGCAGTTCACCCAGGTTCAGTTCCCAGCACTCGTGTTGGGTGGCTTACAGTTACCTATAACTCCAGCCTCAGCAGGATCTAATGCCTCTTGTGCACCCATACTTAGAGGCACCTGTACTCAAACATACACACAAACATATAATTAAAAAAAATCTTTAAAATACTAAATAAATTTAAATCCAGAAGTAATATTCTGCCCAATATGTAAAAATGAATGGTATATTTAATATAAATGCAGTATCTGCTACGTTGATTAGCAAGTGAAGAGCTTGCCTTTTAAAGTCCTTGAAATCAAATCCAGAAGTCATCCTGAGACCTTCTGTCCTCATCTTCGGTCCTTAAAGCATCCTCTCAGTAGATACATGCCCTCCAACCCCATATTTATTGTGTTCTGTTCACATTGAGTCTCCTCTGCAGCTAAAATTTCCTGGAGCTCTGATCTATGCCTTTTGACCCTGTGTCCCCTGCAGTTTAATGGGAATACATTAAACTTCAGTTATAGAAACAGATGTTAGAGAATAGTTTCAAATCACGCATGGCAGGTCGAGCTTAGACATGATAGTTTTGTTCACCTCTTCTGTCTTTGCCCCTTTGTTTTTAAAAACATTAGCCTTTGCCACCCAACTTTGAGCTTAGAAGGGTCATTGAACATTTTGTTGAACAAGATTTTTTTTTTTAAATGAATTATACTTGATCTATGAGCAGTCTTCATTTTAAATTGACTTAATCCTTAGCTCTTTCTCTGTGATGAAAGATTTATGTTGATATTTCTCTTACAGAACAAAACCCCAGCAGGCCTGAGCCTTGTATAACCAGGGTGATTTTTTACCAGCCTGCCACAGGTTAGATAAATACTTTTCTTGCTCTTTGCCATTTCTGCTCATGTTTGGAGCAGACTGCTTTCTCCCACAGGGATGCTGTGACAGCTATGCTGGGAGACTACTGTAAAGACTTGCTGAAGATGAGTTGAGTGACCATTTCTTCACTATGTAATGGCCTGGGAAAGTTTTCAAATTTGTCCTAGGAAGATGTGTTCAAGGCAATTCCTTATCAGTCTCATCGGTTCAAGAAGTGTGACAATATTACTGTCCCCCTACTTTTGGAAGTTAGATGAATCTGTAGAGCTTGTGAAAACCCACTCTCCTAAATTTGAGCAGCAGGTTTTGAAAGACAGTCAGAGAAAGAGAGCCACACTAGGGTTGTTTTGTTTGTTTCTTGTTTTTTAAGGCAGTTGCTCTCCCTTGAGAGAGCCAGCTCTTCAGAAAACTTAATCACAGGGTCTTCTTCCATTCAGACTTAATCTGGTCATTCAGAGGCCCCTGCCTTCCCCTTTAGAGGCTGCTGGCACCTGACCCAGGGCCACCAAGATCTTCCTCTTAGGACTTCAGAAGGCTCCCAGGGCAGGAACAGGCACCTCTTTCTTTAGATGGGGAGTTTGACTGGGTCTTTTAAAATTTATCTCTGGTTGTGCTGTTACCAGCAGGGATTTACTCTTGCAAAATAGTTACCATTGCTTCAGAAGCCTTTGATGGTTTTAGCCAAAAATTTAAATAAAAATAACCAACCCGTAATGGGACTGAGATTGTTCATTTTATGGACAGTTGTTCCTTTTCAGGCACTTGACTCACCTCATGACCCCCACCCCACCCCCACCCCCTTCTGTCTTCAGTTCTCCAGCGTTTGACCACAGAAATCAAAGGCCCTTAGGTGGTCTGTCTTCATGGTAATAAACACTACATCTCTCCCATCTTTTCTGTTCTCTGACATTAAAGCAACAGTATAGTAAGCTTCTTAGCAGTCTTGTCATTGTAGAAAAGGCTTGAAGTGGTGAGCAGGCAGTGGTGGCTACTATTAGGGAAGAAAATCAGAAGTCACTTAAATGTTGCATGAACAATAGCTGTTTATTAGCTGCATGACACCAAGCAGTATGGAGTAATGTCAGTTTATGTTGATAAGGATTCAGAGGTGTTTCTTGTTTTTTAAAAATCTAATTTTAGATCTCTTTTAATTGCCAGTGCTGAAATTTTACATAGGCTGTTTTAACCTCATCACACTGATAAAAATAAGTCCGTCCTTCCTTCCTTCCTTCCTTCCTTCCTTCCTTCCTTCCTTCCTTCCTTCCTTCCTTCCTTTTGAGACAGAGTCTCACTTTGAAGTTGCAGCTAGCCTAGAACTGACAGGTCTGCCTGCTTCTAGCTCCCAGTTGATGGTATTAAAGGTGTGTGCCACTATGCCTATCAACATTGTTTTTTAAATTATATGTTTAGTTTTTTGTGCTTGACTGAGGACAGTCACTGAGAAAAACTCTTGCCAATTGAACAAGTCATTAAACTTTTGTTTTTAACCTAGGGCGTTTTAAGTCTACAGAATATGATGAAGACAAGTACATTGATACAAAAGAATGTCATAAGTCTTTAACTTCTAAGTGTTTAAATGAAATAAGTGATCCGGGTCATTTAACTTTGCCCCTACATGGAACATTGGGCTCTGGTGTGTTCTCTAGTCAGTTAATCTGTCTGTCTCCCTCTCCTCCCCCCTCCCCCCTCTCCCTCCCCCTCCCCTCCCTCTCTAAACATATGTGAGTACACTGTTGCTCTCTTCAGACACAGCAGAAGAGGGCATCAGATCCCATTATAGATGGTTGTGAACCACCATGTGGTTGCTGGGAATTGAACTCAGGACCTCTTAGTCAGTGGTCTTAACTGCTGAGCCATCTTTCCAGACCTCTAGTCTATCTCCTTGAGGGACAGCTTCTGACCAGACTTTATCCTCTGAAGGTCTGAGCACATTTTCAGCAGAGCTCCTCAGCAGCTGTTATGTGTAACGGATGCAGGGAGCTAGGGCCAAGGCTGGTTAGCAGCTAACTGTATATGATAGATACAAGGAACCGGGTCGAAGCATGCAGCAGTGTCCACCTGTCTATAGCCTGACTCCTATTGTGATGATTCCCTAAAACCTATAGATGGACAGGGTTTTTTTTGGGGGGGAGAGGGTAAGAGGAAAGCCCGGTACTTTCAAAGAAGCTGTTTAAAAGCAACCATAAGGTGAGCAAGAAGGTCAACTCTTTTTTTAAAAAAAATATTTATTAATGTGAGTACACTATCGTTCTCCTCAGACATACCAAAAGAGGTTATCGGATCCCATTATAGATGGTTTTGGTTGCTGGGAACTGAACTCAGAACTTCTGGAAGAACAGTCAGTGCTCTTAACTGCTGAACCATCTCTCCAGCAGACCCCTCCTCCCCCCACCTTTTTTTTTCTTTTCTTTTCTTTTTTTTTTTTTTTTTTGGGAGGGGTGGTTTCTCTGTGTAGTTCCAGCTGTCCTAGAACTTGCTCTGTAGATCAGGTTGACCTTAAACTCAGAGATTCCCCTGAGTGCTAGGATTAAAGGCGTGCACCACCACTGCCTTGCTGAAGACAAGTTTTTAAGCTTTCTTTCTGATCCCTAGGTCCTATAGTTGTAGCTGGTCCTTGGAAGGAGTTGTTTTCCAAGAGTTGGGGAGACTTGGCCTCTCGATAAGTCAGTGATCTGTGCAAATTGCTTATATCCCAAGCCTTTTGTTTTTCTTCAGGGTGAGGGAATGGGACTTGATTCTCTACTCTATGTCCTATTCAGTTCCTAGAGGCCAGTGTTATATGGAGATCTCAAGTGTGAAAGGGAATGTTTGAGGTACCCACTTAGGGGCTTTGGACTCTCATCTCTTTTACTTGGAAAAACAAAAGCAGCTTTACTCAGCCTCAGATTACTCTGATTCATGTGCTTAGATAAATACATTTCCATGACCCAGCATCGGGAAGGACCATTTTAGACTAAAAATTATGAGCATTTTCATTAAGAGATGGTCATATTTGTTCTGGTGTATCCTCAAAGCTTTTCCTTTCCTTGTATCACTAGTGTTTGCTTTTTCGTAGCTATGACCTTTCTCTAACCATTTCAGGTTTGCTGAAAGATTTGGGTAGTATTTTAAAAGGCATATTCAGAAAATGTTAGTTATTGTTTTGTTTTTAAGTTTCTTTTTCTTTCTAGTTTCATCTTGTTGAACAGAATACTACCAGGTTTAATGTTCCACAGGGCAGCTGCTGAGAGTATGATGTTTTTCCCTCCTCCTCTTCTTCCTCCCCCTTCCCTCTCCACTCTGAAGGGAACTGCACCTTTGTGGTTCTTCTGCAGCTGCTGGACTTTGATGGGGACATGCTTGTAGCCTCTATACTTGCTTCCCTTAGCAACCAGTCCTTTGACGATGACCTCTTGCTGTTTGCCTGTTGTCTCTCATGTTGGATTATAGATGAGAGGTTTACCAGACTGGGGGTAGGGGCCTGCTGTTATTGCATTTATTCTAGGGTTCCCAGTGTTCCTCAGCATGAAATTTTCTCTGTCTAAAATTTGAAGTTTGGGAGAGGGAGGAAGAGAGTAGAAGAGAGAGAAAGCGGCTCCCTTCATGTTCCCCCCATAAGCTTTATGTTTGCAGGCTGGCCCTAGTTAATTTGGAAACAGATGCTGCAGTGATTGTTAAAACTACTTAATTGACTTCTCATCTTTCCAATAGTGTGATTGACATACGTAAGAGGGGAAGGGAATACTGCTTGTTTTCTTTTATTTTTCCCAAGGTTTGCATGCTGGCAGTAAACTTACTTTCTGTTGTAATCTGAGGTCTGGGAATTGCTAAGTCACCTAAATCTTTATACATTGTAACATCTTTATTTTCTGTAAAGCATCATCATTTTTGCTTTTTTTTTTTTTTTTTTTTTTAATTTTTTTTTAAATTTTGGAATCCCATGACCCTTCTCTGCCTGCCCTTGTGCTAGGGATTGTATGCTGGGAAAATGTGTCAGACTTGCATTGGATTTAACTGAGTGCTCTTGCCTTGGACAAGGTGGGGGTTAGGACTTCGTGAAACAGCAGGGATTCCAAAAGAACCCAGATTCTAAGTTTTCAGAAGAAGCCTTAAAAAAAAAAAAAAAAAAGGAAACTATCCAAATAATAAAGGCTCCAAGAAAAATCACTCAGTTTCATTAGAAGGTAGAAGAAAACAGGTTCCCATGATTTATGCAGTGCTGGTGGGATGCTGCTCTGACATAGTAAGAACTCAAGTGCTCTCTAGTCCTGGATCAGTGCCTTTTCTTCTGGGAATTTACCCTAAGAAAAGAAAATTAAAATTCCTAATTTTGTGTAACTTAAAAAAAAAAAAATCCCGTATGTGGTACATATAAAAGGGGAAGAAAAGACTACCATGGTCTTTTATGTATAGGCTGTTCCTTTGATACAGGGTTTTTAATGCTTTCATTTTTTTTTAATCTTATAAATGTTACTTTTATAAGCTGAGAATGTTCATTTTAATTGATTCTCCATGTCCCACAAAGCATTGTGAGAATATTTTTTTTAAATCTAAAGTTAAATGCTTACTTAATAGGTGAATCGTACAAATAAATACCTCTGTTTTTTGTTGTTGGTAATTGTTAAATTACCTAAATTTGATACCTAGATTTACTTTAAAAAAAAAAAAAGATAGTAACCCAGGCTGACTTTGAACTCACTGTAGAGTACGACCTTAAATTTCTTTCTTCCTGCTCTTACCTCTTACGTGCTGGGATTACAGATATATAGGCATGTATCACTATGCCTGATTTAATGCTTTGCTGAGGATTGAACCTAGTGCACACTAGATAAAACAGTCTGCTAACTGAACTATCAGCTACAGCCCTGACTTTGCTTTTTACAAATTAAAGCCACTGTTATTCTTTGTGTGAAAAGTGGCTTTAAGTTACATTTTAATCTGTTCCTTAGTTTTCTGTATCACCTTCCTGTGATCATGCAGTGATACCTGATGTCAAAATGACTTATTAGTTTATAGAAATTGGTGCTTGAACCAGCTGTTATGACAAAGTCCAGGAGACCTCACTAAAGGTGGCTGAGAATGGTGGTAGACTTGGGAGCTAGTTTGTCTGTTGTTGAATTTGGAATTAAGAGGCATTAGAGGGATGAGAAAGGGAGTCAGGAAATTTCGGTTGTGGTGATAGCTACTGAGGGCTAAAGTCTGTGCTGTGTGTTAAGATACAGTTGGTTATAAAGTTGATTGAGTTGGGAGATACTGCAGCTGTGAAGCCCTGAGCCCAGTCTTTTGGCTCTTTGGAACTCATTGTCACCAGTCATTTGAGAAATCTGTAACTCTGGAAAAGATTAAATATTATCAGACATTTGGAAGTTGAGAGTTGAATTCAGAGCACTGGGATATGAATAAAACCACAGTACGGTGCTTCTGTTGGGTTCACCATTTTGTATTGATGTACGTGTGGCTTATGTGTGTGGTATATGTGGTTTATAGGAGGGTACGTGAGTGTGTGCGTGAGTGTGTGCGTGTGGAGGCCAGAGGACAATGTTGGATGTCTTCCTCCATTGCTCCTTACCGTATCTCCTTGAAAAGGTTCCATTGTTGAACCTAGGACTCCTTTCTTTTTTTTTTTTTTTTTTCCAGGTAGGTTGGCTGTCCAGTAAGTCCCAGCTGTCTTCCCTAGAACTGAGGTTGCAGATGCTTGAAGCCATGCCAGCTTATTGTGTGGATACTAGAAATCTGAACTCAGGTTCTCATGCTTGGGCAGAAAACCCTCTTACCTACCCAGTGAGCCATCAACTGGCTGCCCAGTTTTACCATTTTTGAAAGATGAACAAGGTTAGAGTTGGCTCTTTTTGAGAGTTTTAAAAATCATCCTACAGTAATTTCATACATGAGTAAAATGTATATAGATCATATCCACCCCCTCCATGCCCATGTACTAACTCATTGATTCCAGTCAGTGCAACCCATATGCAAGAGTTCATATTTTTAACACTTATACTTGGATTCTTGTAAATAAATACATAAGAACAATATTCTTTTACTAGTCTCTTGTTATCAGACATTTACTGCTGATTACTGTTAGACTGTGGATATTCCTTATTCCTGGTTACAAAGTTAGGAATTGGTGCTTCATATAGAGTCACCTTATTTCACATTTTGAGCTATTGACATACCTTTCCAATATGGCTATACCATTTTATGCTCCTGTCAGCAAGATGTCTCCACTAACTAATTTTTCTCTTTTTTAAAAATCATGATTTTTTTTTAATGTATATGAGTGTTTTGCCTCCTACAAGAGAGTGTATTAAAGTCTCTCGAGCTGGGGTTATAGATGGTTGCTGGACAAGGAACCTGGTTCTCTTGTGACAGCATCAAGTGGTTCTCATAACTACTGAACCTTCTCTCCAGCCCCTGTGATTTATCTTTAAGACAGATTTAAAAAAAAAAATTATTTATTTAATGTACATGAGTAACACTGTAGCTGTCTTCAGACACACCAGAAGAGGGCATTGGATCCCATTACAGATGGTTGTGAGCCACCATGTGGTTGCTGGGAGTTGAACTCAGGTCCTCTGAAAGAGCAGTCAGTGTTCTTAACCTCTGAGCCATCTCTCCAGCCCCTTAAAACAGATTTTTAAGGGCCTGATGTGGTGGTGTACTTCCAGATACTTCCAGCATCTGGAAGGCAGAGGCGAGCAGATTTCTGAGTTCAAGCCCAGCCTAGTCTACAGAGCCAGGCCTGTTAACACAGAGAGACTGTTTCAAACAAACAAACAAACAACAACAACAACAAAAAAAAACCAAACAAAAAAAACCCACCCAGATTTAATTTTTAATTATATGTATATATGATTTTACTTGTGTTAGGGTATGTGCATGTGGGTGCAGTTGCTGATAGGCCAGGGAAGGAAGGCCTCCAATTCCCTAGAGTTGGAGTTACAGGCAGTTGTGGTTGGTACTGAATTGGGGTCTTCCACAAGAACAATATGTGCTTTTTTTTTTTTAATTGTATGTGCATTAGTGTTTTGCCTGCATGTATGTTGATTGTGAGAGTCCTCTGGAACAGGAGTTGCAAACAGTTGTGAGCAGCTATGTGAGTGCTGGAAATTGAACCTGGATCCTTTGGAAGAACAGCCAGTGCTCTTAACTGCTGAGTTTTCTCTCCAGCCCCCCCAGTATATGCTCCACTCCCTAGCCTTTTCTCCAGTACCATCCTTCCTCCTTTAGTGGTTTTGTCTGTCTTACGTTAGCCACTCTGTAGTAGGTGCAGAGTACTAGCTTCATTATAGGGCTTTGTTGTTGTTCATTTCTTTTTCTTTTTTTTTTCTTTTTCAAGATAAGGGTCTTTCTGTGTAGTCCTGCCGACTAACCTAGAACTCAGTACAAACCCAGGCTGGCATTAAACCTGAGGCAGTCTTCCTGTTTCATCCTTCCAGGTGCTGGGATTATAGGCATGAGCTGTCTTTGATTTGCTCCCTGATGGCTAATGATATTAAGTATCTTAACATGTGCTCATTGGTCATTCTTTCATATTTTTTTGGAGATGTGTTTGTTTGTATCCTTCATCCCTTTCTATCATGGTATTTGTTTTATTTTTTAATTCATGGTCACAAAGTGATTTTCTTCATTGAGTTATATCTGTTGAGAGTTTCTGTAAGAAAAGTTAGAACATTTAAAAATACTTTAAAGGTAACCTTAAAACCTAATACCTGTTAATCAAATGAACTTTAAAATTTATTTATTTATTATTTATTTATTTATTTATTTATTATTTTTATTTGTGTGTGTGTGAATGTGTGCCTTCACGAGTTGATATGTACTGTGTGTATGCAGATACCCATGAGGCCAGAAGACATCAGATCCTTTGAAACTGTAGTTAGGGGTGGCTGTGTGTTACCTGATGTGAATTTTAGGAACCTAACCTGGATCTCTGCAAGAGTAATAAGTGTTATTAACTGCTGAGTCATCTCTCTAGTTCCCAAATAGTTTTCTCATTAGTTAGTTTGTTTGTTTGCTTGGTTTTTAATGAAAATTATTATTATTTTTTTAAATTTTGGAAGATTTAAGAAAAGTAACTTGTTTTATATATTTGTAATACTTCTACCTTTCTGCTCCCAGATTGACTTACTACATCACTGAGCCACATCCCCAGCCCTGTAAATGTCTTTAATGCTTGTCTGAATAGAAGACAGATTTTAAAATCATTCTGTCATAATATGCATTAGTTCAATTATCTAAAGAAAAATTGGCCATATACAGATGTTGTTGAGAAAAACTATTCTTTAATGTAGTTGTGGACATCTTTAATATTGTGTGAAAACTTGACAAGAGATAGTTTGTTTGACTCCTTCCTTCCTTCCCTTCCTTCCCTTCCTTCCTTTTCCTTCCCTTCCTTTTCCTTCCCTTCCTTTTCCTTTTCCCTTCCCTTCCCTTCCCTTCCCTTCCCTTCCCTTCCCTTCCCTTCCCTTCCCTTCCCTTCCCTTCCCTTCCTTCCTTTTCCTTCCCTTCCTTTTCCTTCCCTTCCTTTTCCTTTTCCCTTCCCTTCCCTTCCCTTCCCTTCCCTTCCCTTCCCTTCCC
>JANHMN010000007.1:54726314-54747102 GCA_030674055.1 Rhabdomys pumilio | reverse complement strand
CCCTTCCCTTCCCTCCCTTCCAGATGGTCTCATCTGATGTAGCTCCAACCTGTCCTTCCTCTGTCTCTAGGGGTAGCATGCCATCATACCCGACATTTTAAGATTTACTTGGGGTTGTTTGTTTGGGTTTTTTGAGACCAGGTTTCTCTGTGTAGCCCTGACTGTCATAGAACTGACTTTGTAAACCAGCCTGATGCAAACTCATAGAGAAGTGCCTGCCTCTGTCTGCAGAGTGCTAGGATTATTAAAGGGGTGTACCACCACCCCTGGCTTGTTTGTTTTTAACATTCTTTAAATTTTTTTTGTGTGCTTTTGTATATATGTTTGTGCATGCATAAAGGTCAGAGCTATAGCATGTGGGCATCTGTTCTTTCTGTCATATGGGTTCTAGTATTGAACGCAGGCTTGTCAGCAAGCATCTTTACCTGTTAAACTGTCTTTCTGGTCTCCTGCCTGGGTTTCCTCCTCCTCCTCGAGATAGGCTCTTACTCCATAGCTAGGTTATCCTTGAACTCCTGATCCTTCTGCCTCCTAGTAATCTATTACTATACTTGTCTGAAGAGATATTTTCTCAAAAATATGTTAACTTCAATGGAGGTGTTGAAACCACATCAGTAAATTCTTCATATATTGTTTTATAATGAAATCTGTTGGTCATTCCTATACCTTGAATCACTTTTTTACTCATAAATTTTTATTATCATGAATTGGTCTTAGTAAATATTGAATCACTTAGTTAAGAAGCTCTTCACATAATGACACATTTATTTATATAGTACTTTAAAATTATCCGTTCACCATATGCATTATAGTATTGCATAGTAATATCAATCTCAACAATAAGATCTTTGGTTATCAGGATTCTGTGAGGTACATGGTTGTAGATATGTTTCCTAAACTACTTTTTACTTGAAAATTTATCACTAGAAATAAAATTTTAAATTATTTTTCTTGAAGTTATGGGCTTTCTTTATTCATTGGAGAAAATGTCTGCCCTGTACCTACCTAAATAAATCTGCCCTATAACTATCTGTGTATTTCTGGATTTAATCAGACTTGTCAGGTTTTCTTTTATTTTTTTATTTTATTTATTTATTTTTTATTTTTTTATTTTTATTATTATTATTATTTTTTTTTTTTTTTTTTGGTTTTTCCAGACAGGGTTTCTCTATATAGCCTTGGCTGTCCTGGAACTCACTCTGTAGACCAGGCTGGCCTCGAACTCAGAAATCTGCCTGCCTCTGCCTCCCAAGTGCTGGGATTAAAGGGGTGCGCCACCACCGCCCAGCCAGGTTTTCTTTTAATTAAAATGGAGTCCTCTAGAAAATTGGCTAGCTTAACTTGCAACTCAAAATTACACAAGTTGAAATAACTGTCAAGTTTCATTTTAATCAGAAGTGATTTATGTATTATTCACATTTTGTCATACAACATGAAAACAAGGGATTAGGAAGATGCCTCAGTCAGGTAAAGTGCATGACACGCAGGCATAAGGACCTTAGTTGGAGTCTGTATAAAAGCAGGTATGGTCATGAGTATCTGAGAGGTTGGAGGTGAATCCCTGGAACTCTGTGGTCAGCCAGTCTAACCAGTTAGTGAGCCCTGGGTGAAAAGATGAGAGTGATAGTGACAGACACCCTACATTGACCTCTTGTCTTTTATCTGCATGTATGTGTACATGCATACATATGTATAAGTTACACACGGAAGAGACTGTATGAAAACAAGTGTGCTTGATTGAGATGTGTAAAATCTCAGTATTGCACTACCAACATTCTTTAGAAAATGTCACTTGCATGTGTATAGTTAAAAGTAAAGTGGATACCACTACATTAATTTCATTCATCTTTTCTCTTTGTTGTTTAGAATAAATACCACCAACATATAAAAGGCAAATGTATGTCTTTGTCTGACAAAAAACATTTAGCCTTCATATTTTACCTGAAGAGATTAAAGGATACCACAGTTCATCTGACCCCACAGCTTACAGATTGGACTTTGAGAATTGATGGCCTAGCAAGTATTTAATAGAATTTGGGCTAAATTGTCTCAAAAGCACTTGCTGCTTCAAGACTGGTAGCGTAACCTTTCAGTTATTCCATTTCTGTATCTTATCAGAATTTAAAATTACAAGGCTATTCCTGTTGAAGCTTTGTTGAAAAATAAAATGTTTTCCCAGTTTTTTCTTTCTTTCTCTTTGTGTTTTATTTGCAAAGGCTGTGGCATATAAGAGTCTTCTTCCATGTCTTTGTCTTAGGACACTCCCCACACTAAGAAGCCTTGACTGTTGTATAGTTCAGGCCCAGGCCAGTGGCTGGCAATGACCCGCAATCCTTGCTATGTAATCCTCACTGAATGGCATGGGACTTCAACTTAGCAATTCATGGAATTGTAAGGTGAGCCCAGTTTCCCAGCCAATTATGACTCCATCTGAAGCTGTAGCTGGGCCATTAGTGTATTTTGCACCTCGACCTCTTTTATATCTTGCCAGGCTTTGAGAGTCTACTGTATAGCTACTGGCAACAGGCCACTGCCAAAACAGTCTAGAAATGTATTGTTTTATAACTGATTTTTCTTTGTTTCCCTATGAGGTGGCACCTTGCCTGTGTTTCTCTCACCCACGTAATTTCACCCACTTTAAAAACTTATTTATTCATCTTATTCCTTCATCATGATATTATAGGTCTGGCTTCTGTAGTTACTTATTTGAAAAACATGTTAAAGAATGAAAATGCTAATGTCTTCGCCAGCCTTCCTCCCCCATCTTTTTGAGTTAAAACCCTAACAGGAGGCTGGAGAAATGGCTCAGTGGTTAAGAGCACTGGCTGTTTTTCAGAGGTCCTGAGTTCAATTCCCAGCAACCACATGGTGGCTCACAACCATCTGTAATGGGATCAGATGCCCTCTTCTGGTTTGTTTGAAGATAGCGGCAGTGTACCTACATAAAATAAATAAATCTTAAAAGTAAAAATAAACAAAACAAAACAAAACAAAACCCTAACATGAAGTGCCACAGAATGTGACTATGTTTGGTAAGTACTATAAGGCCATTAGAGAGAGTCCTAATTCATTTAAAGTAGTATCTTTTAAAAAGATAGGATTTGGACATAGGCAGGGAGAACCCTTGGAGAACAGTGATTGGTGATGTAGTGAAGAATCATTTATGGTTGCTAGCAAGCTACTAGAAGCTGAGAAGGCCTGGAAGCCTTCCTTGTAGCGCTCAGAAGGAATCAGCCCTTGCTGATACTTTGACTTTAGGCCTTTAAAAACTGTTAGATGGTAAGTTTCAGTACTGTAAGCTACTCAATTTATACTACTATGCTCTAGCAGCCCTGAGAAATGACTGTTGGCTCAAGGCTGACTGCTGGCCACCATAGTCCCATGCTTTCAGTTACTGTGACACTTTGTTTCATAAAGCTACTTCACTGTTTCCCAGGGTGACCTGTGTCCCTATCACATAAGGTTCCTTCTCAGATTGATGCTCTGTATATGGTCACCTTGATGAAGAAGGCAACATTGAGGGTGATGTATTCTAGAAGGATGCTGGAGAATGTTGATAGGCCCAGAGACAAGTGACTGTGTGTGTGTCAGCATCCATCTTTCTACCTGTTCTTGCTCTGCACTGGTCCTGGTCAGAAATGTTGAACTTGACTGGCCTCCACCTGCTTCCCTTTCCTGGGGACCACAGAGCCTTGAGCCTGCATGGGGCTTTCCGGCTATATTTTCTCCAAGTGCTTTTACCGTCGTATTCTTCTGTGGGTTCCCAGCTGACTGACAGTTTCAACCACACAGCTGGGAAAGGCAGCCAAGAACAGCGAGCTGCTGGAATGCTTAGGCCTGAAACATTGCCCTTCGTGGTAGTGTGGTTCGTGCCAGGATGTCCTTGTAAAACTTTTATGAAGATGTTGATGTACTTCCATGGGAGATTGAAGATTGCTGTTAACCTTGGTGAGTCCCTTGTCCCCTAGGAATGCAGGGCACTGAGGAATTGTTTGTAGCCCTCCCTTTTGGATGGGCACTCTATTGCACAGCTGCCTAAGCAGAAAGTTGAGCTGGTTGGATGGATTAAGGGACATCAGCTAGGCCTTTGTTTAAAAATATTTAAAATATGTTTGAACCTCTCTTTATCAACAGAACAGCTCCTTTCAGTGTAGACAAGTTTTTTATTTCCATGTTTTTTCACAACTTTGTTTGGTTCTTTTGTATATTAGTGACTTTGGGAAAGTATTCCCATTCACAGTTTTGAGCCCCAAACACAAAGGCATTGCATAGTTGTTCTGCTTTGCTTGAGGGAAAAGAACAGTCTATTTCCATTAAGAGTGTTTGCGAACACAGTCTCTGGCTTGAGTTAATTTTTTTCTGGTGTGAACTTTGGCAGTTAAAATTAAGAACATGTTTGAGAACATAACATATATATATGTACATATTGCTCTGAGTTAGGAATTGGTGAGCTATATTATAAGAATGAGGTTTGGAAGTTCAAAGAAATAAAAATAAAAGGTTCTTACATGTTTGGATTTTTGGTAAGAGAACTACAGTATTAACCCATTGAGAGAAAGCCTTAGGTATCAAACATTAATAATGAAGTGTAATGGTAATGAGGTTCCCCTAACTTCCTTCTTGATGATCATGGTGTAGATCAGGTTTCTGCCCAACTTCAGATTGTCTTTGGTCATCTTCCCGGTATTATTAGAAACCTGAGCTACTTGTGCATGTGTGTAGGAGGGACCAGCATGTTGCACAACTCTAGCGGCCCCATTCATCATCGAGTGCTCAGAGTAGACCTTGGCATCAAGGGCGTCGGATAGTGTGTAGCCCTGCACAGTGATACTAACATGAAAGGGCTGGTGGGTGGAGGACCCTGTTTGTTTGGTCAACTAATATATAATTATTCTTAGGAACGAGTCCTAGCCATTCCTGCTGATCTGTCCATAAGCCAGAACATTCGTTCTAGGGAGTATTTGGCCACTTCTGGCTTAGAGCTCTATCTAGCAGTCACAGGCACAGCCACTGGTTCAGCCACAGTCAACAGGAGTAAGGCTACAACCTGAGGAGGTCAGTCTGGAGAATTCATTGACTCTGAAAATTGTTATAAAACCACAGGCTAACCCTGTCACCGAGTAAAGCAAGTGTTCCTGTTTTTTCTTCTGTACCCCCTATCCCCCATCCCTACCAAAGATTGGAATATGAAGAGAAAGATGAAGAGGGCTTTTAGTTAAGCAGTCCAGAATATTTCAAAAGCTTCAGGGCTCTGAGATAAGGTTTAGTGATGTGCACTAATGACCAGTATGCCACTGTATCCTGAAAGGATAATTTTTCTGCAGCCTGTCATTAATCAGGTGTTAATCAGACTCTTGACTGATGGCACTTACATGTGTTGAGTTTTCCATTCTTGAAAGTTAGAATTGATAAAATATTGGCACTTTCTTATGGATGTACCTAGAGGGGTCTTGTAGTTTAGAAAAACAGGGATCTGGGACCCGCATGCTTGTACCTTGCTGGAATTCTTATTTAGTACTTGTTCACGGCTCTAAAAAGGCCACTCACCTTCATGGTATTTAGTGTATTACTCTGAAACTGGCAGTGTTGGTGGTTACATGTCATAGGTTTGTTTTAAAGATGAAGTATGCTTCGTATAAAATGGATTCATATCCAACCTAGTACACAGCTTATTATGGCCACCACTGGGACAGATGCAGTTTCTTCTATTTTTGTCACTTGAGTAGTCACAGTCTTCTTCACACAGTCAGCTTCTCCAACAGAACACTACAAACTGAGGTACTTGAGTAGGAGCCATTTATTTATTCCTCACAGTTCTGGAAACCATAATACCAAGATCAGTCTACCAGCATGGTTGATTTCTGGTAAGGGCTGGCTAGCTGGCTGCCTCACATATAGCTGTCGTCTTGTTGTGTCTTCAGGAGTTAGAAGAAATAAGAACAAAACCTATTTGGTGCCTCTTCTAGAACACACTTACCTCGCCATGACCTCATCAAACCATAGTTACCCTGTAAAGCCCTCAACTGTGAGGATACTTTGGGGAATAGGACTTCATCACAAGAATCTAGGGAGAGACAGTTCAGTTAACAATGGCATAATTTAATAGTTTTCTTTGAATAGGCTTGGTGATACACACTTTTCATCTTAGCACTTGGGAGGCCAGCTTGATCTACATAGTTCTAAACCAGCAAAGGCTTCATACTGTCTCAAAAAATTTTTAATTTCAACAACAACAACAACAACAACAACAACAACAACAACAAAAACATCGTGCTGGAGAAATGGCCTAGTGGTAAGAGCTGGGGGTCCTGAGTTCAATTCCCAGCAACCACATCTCACAACCATTTGTAATGGGATCTGTTGTCCTCTTCTGGTATGTCTGAAGATAGCAACAGTATACTCATATACATTAAACAAATAAATCTTTAAAAAACAAAACAAAAAGACAACAAAAAATTACACATACTACCCTTTAAAAGGTGATTGTAACTTGAAAATTTGACAACTTATTTTGCTGATTCTCATGCTTTTCTCTTTTCATGTGTTACCATCTCTGAAACTGGGATATTTTAAAATTGATAGAGTGACCTGGTTTATATAGCAATTTCTAGACCAGTCAGGGCCGGCCTTGAGAGAGGGAGGGTTGGGGGGGATATGTAATGATCAACAGTATTTTAGATTTGATAGAGCATTGTGTGAATTTGCTATTGTTTTCTTCTGTTTGAGTTTCTTATTTCTTTAGACAATCTCTATATGTAGACCAGGTTGGCGTCAAACTCAGATGCTTCTCCAGTGCTAGAGATTAAAGTCACCCAACCACACCGGCCCTGTTTGTTTTTAAGAACAGGATTAGGCTGGGAAGATAGTTCAGTTGGTAAAGTAAACATGAGGACTTAAGTATGACATGGGTTCCCGCTACCCGCACCCAATAGATGTGTAAAATGCAAGGTTCAAGGCACATATCCCATCACTGGGGAGATAGACGTGTAGATTCCTGGGGCTTACTGGCCAGCTTAACCTAGCCTAATTACTTCATCCCAGGTTTTGGTGAGAGAGCCTGTTTCAAAACAAAAGATAGCCCCTGAGGAAGGACATCCAAAGTTGACCTTTGGCCTATACATGTGCACCTACACACACAGACAGATGTATACATACCCATGTATATACACACACTAAAAATAAAATAAAGATAGGGTCTTACATAGCCCAGACTGGTTTAGAATCTGTTTTTTGCTTTTGTCTTTTGTCATGCCTGGCAAAGATTGTTCCCAGGAAAGGGTGAGGGCTTTTTAGTGTTTGTTTGTTTCTTTGTTTGTTCTGAGACAAGGTCTCATGCAGCTCAGACTAGCTTTGGACTTCCTTCTGGTTCTCTTGCCTCCATGGGGAAAGATTGGGATTACAGGCATGCACTACCATCCTTAAGTCAAAGACAGTATTTATTTATTTATTTAATTTATTATATGTACAGATGTTTTGCCTGTGTATATGTATGGGTACCACATGCGTGACAGAAGAGGGCTTCAGATTCTCTGAAACTGTGAGCCACCATATGGGTGCTGGGAATTGAACAATTGTTGCAAGAACAACAAGCGCTCTTAGCTGCTGAGCCATCTCTCCAGCCCTCAAAGATGGTATTTTTAAAAGAAAAATTTACCAAGAATTTGTGCTAGTGATCTTTTTTTCTAATTTATGTTATAATAAGTATCTGTTTTCTCAAGCTCACCTGTATACTCCCTTGAATCTCTGTGTCAGCAGTGGCTATAGCCTGCGTTTTGAGAATCAAGAATTTTGTGAGTAGTTTTCAGATCATGTTTTGTGAAGGATACCACCAGGAACAAGGAAGCAAAAGGAACAGCCTTGAGCCTCTTTCATGACTCAGCATTTTTTACTGGTCTTTTGCACTGGAGTTTTACTTCAGGGTTATTTTATAGAAAGGACTTCTAACTCTTAACATGGCTTGAACCACAGCATGCACCACTGGTTCTACCTACTGCCCGTGGAGGACACACAGCAGGCAGGATGGGGCAGAAATACTGTCTTCCTCCTTAGGACAGAAGAGCAGGCTCCTCCACTGTTGGATTATCCTTGAGTCCCATAGAGACAGACAAAGGATGTTATATTTCAGGAAGGAATGTGCCCTTTATAAGTTGCTGTCTTGGAGGGAAGTGAGCTGATAAAGTGATGTGTGAGGTTCACCTTAAAATAGAAGGAGCTGGACAAGCATGTAGGACTGGTAAGTTCTGCCATGGGTAGTTCCTGCTTGTACCTGGGAGCCTTCCTAGAGTGTTTGGTGACATTTTGAAGATTTTCTTAACAGCTTTAATTTCTATTCACTTACACTTCAACTCCAAACTCCCATACACCAGTTCTTTAAACTAAGTTGAGTGAAAGTCAGCAGAGCTGCTTCTGGATTCTTCCCCTTCCCTTTTCCAGAATTGGCTCCCACCTCCACCCTAACCCCTTTTCCTTCCTCTATGCCTGCCTCTCTCCTGGAACAAGATCTCACTCAGTAGCCCAGGCTGGCCTTGAATTCATGTAATCCTGGAATTACTAATAAGAGCCACTAGGCCAAATAGGACTGGCATTTTCTCTGTGGAGTTGTAGAACACAGTTGATGTGCATGGATTATCTTGGCCCATCACAACTTTAGGCTTTATGGTTTAGAGCCAAGGACAATGCTTTTCGAATTCCATCATTGGTAATTTTGCACTTCAGAATTACGAGTTGTAAAGACCACTTCTGAATTAGGAATTGATTGCCACTCAAAGAGAACAGGTATTAGACTAGTTTTTATGAGAGCACAGAAAGACATCAAGAGCCTGAGCTGCTGTGATTGGCTGCATTTGGTTCTTCCCTCCATGAGTATCCTCCACCAGACATATTTCTCAGTTTGACTTCACTTAGCTCCAGGTAAACATAAAACTAATTGTTCAAGCCCAGTGAATTGCATTTGATATCTTTAGTTCTTGGGTCTTATAGTGAACCTTTAATAGAGTTTTCAACAAAAATAATGTGAAAATTTTAGAGTAAAGCTGAGCACTTTTTAGAATGTTTTGTTCATGATCCAAATTCAGCAATTTCCTTTAAAAAAAAAATATACTCAATAGATGTGTTTACATAAAATAAACTTAAAGCAATGCATATATATACCTGAGTTGTGACACCCTGACAACCATAGACCCTTACCACTCGAAGTGTTTTGTCTCTTTATAGTCTTGCACTGAGTGTCCTTCATTCCAGACCTGTCAGTCACTGATCTGCTTTCTGTCTATAGAGTAGTTTACATTTTCTGGAATTCCTCATAAGTGGAAAGCATGCATATGTAATTTTTGCTCTTATGTTAGCAGGAAAAGAGGAAGTCTGAGTTTGCTTGTTAAGTGTGGTGATTTTGAAGTTCATCCTCGTAGCATTTATCTATCACTGTTCTGTTGGTGCATAACAGTCTCTTTGTACGGACATGCCATAGCTGATTTGTCCATTTACCTAGATTGTTTCTTTCTTTCTTCCTTTGTATTTTTGTTTTGTTTTTATTTTTTTCTGCTTTTGCAAATAGAAATTCTATGGATATTTAAATTAAAAATTTGTATAGATAAATGTTTTTATTTCTTTTGTGTAACTATTTCATAGAATATGTAGGTCACATGATAGGCTTAACTCTTTAGAAGTGCCAACTCCCCCCCCCCCCTCGGAAGGGACTACTTTTTGGAAATGCATTCACAAATGCAGTGTACAAGCATTTTGTTGCTTCATATTCTTGCCAACACTTT
The DNA here is from genome assembly GCA_030674055.1 of Rhabdomys pumilio. NCBI lineage: Eukaryota > Metazoa > Chordata > Mammalia > Rodentia > Muridae > Rhabdomys > Rhabdomys pumilio. Next base: position 54,737,335 of record JANHMN010000007.1, on the reverse strand, counting down.
ATCTTTACATTCTAGCCATTTTAGTGGCTCTGTAACAGTACCTATTGCAGTTTCAGTGTGCATTTCTCTGATGAATAATGCTGTTAGACATCTTGCTATCCCTGCCTCTTTGTGAAGTTATACTTTTTACTGTGTGTGTTGCAGGGAAGGGAGGGAGGATGCCTGGGGATTAAATTTAGGGCTGTGTACATACTAGGCACATGCTCTGCGTAGGCATATCCTCAGTCTTGTTGTTGCTGTTATTGTTGAAATTGTCCTTACTCTTATGATTCTTGTTGTTGTTGTTATTTGGTTTTTCAAGACTGAATTTCTCTATGTAGCCCTGGCTGTCCTGGAACTAGCTCTGTAGACCAGGCTGGCCTAGAACTCACAGAGATCCTCCTACCTCTGTCTCCTGAGTGCTGGGCTTAAAGGCATGCTTCTGGCTTTTCATTTTGAAATAGGTTCTCAAATTTGTTCAGGCTTTGAACCTACTCTGTAGCCTAGATTGACCTTGAACTTGCATTCCTCCTGTCTTAGCCTCCCAAGTTGCTGGGATTGTAGGCCCCATGTTTTACTTAATATTTTAATATTTAATATTTTAGCTAGTTTTGGTTGAGTTGTTGATGCTCTTACCATTGAGTTTTAAGAGTTCTTTATAAAGTTAGGTGTGGTGATACACACTTTTAATCTTACCACCAGGGAGGCAGAAGCAGATAGGTTACTTTGAGTTTGAGGCCAGCCTGGTCTACATAGCAAGTACCACCAGAAGAGCCAGGGCTATATAAAGCAACTGCCTTAAAAAATAGAAAAACAAACAAAAAAGGAACCTTCTATATGTTCTGGATTATAGTCCTCAATCCTCATTTGAGTTTTAAAATAATTACTGTATTTTTATAATCTAGTAAAAAAAAATTATATTTATTTTAATGTTTAAAGCTGAACTCCCCAACTGGGATATAGCTCATTGGTAGAGTATCTGCCTAGCATGCTCAAAGGCTCTGATTCTATTTTTAACACTAAAAGGCAACTAAAATTAATTAATATTAAAGTTTTTGAAGGAGGGGCATTGGCCTTTTTTCCTCATCTTGGTTATGATGTGTCTATGTAGAGAGTTATTTCTTGGTTCCTTTTTATTCCCCATCCATCTTTAACTCATCAACAGCACCCCTCCACCCCCAATTCTACCTTCACTTTCAGAGTCTAACCACTTCTCAACCAACAGCTCTACTGTCACTACCTTGTTCCAGATCGCTATTGTTTCTCCTCAAGAGCCTCCTGCCTAGCTTTCCTTCTGCGGTCCCATTTTCTATGGTCATCCCCTACCAAGTTGTTCCAAGTACAGCAGCAGCTATAGCAATTCCATTAAAGTACACACCAGACCACATTACTTCCATCCTCAGAATTCACCACTGATTCTCTTCTGAAGGCTTATAAAGTCTTTGTGGTTTGGCCTGCTGTATCCGCTTTCCCTTTTTCTAATATTCTTTTTCCCTTGCCTATCCTTCCATCTCCACTGCACCATGCCTACTTCAGGTGTTTTGTACTTGGTCTTGTTTCCTTGGTTTTTTTATCCCTAGGGTTAAAAACCACCCAATGTTCTACTTCTATTTCAAATATCAAACATAAGAAGAAAATTAGAAATCCTTAAAAACTAAGATATAAACAAATCTATGGGCATAAAAGAAAAAAAAAAAAAAAAGAAATACAGAAGAAAGGTTGATGCTGATACTATAGTCCTGCCATGTTGAGTTTGAAATTAGCCATTGGCTGGAGAGTGGTGGTACATACCCTTTAATCCTAGCATCCAGAAGGCAGAGGCAGGTGGATCTCTTGAGTTTGAGGTCAGCCTGGTCTATAGATCAGCCAGGGGTACACAGAGAAACTGTCTTGGAAAACAAACAAAAACAAACAAACAAATAGGCATTGATGCTGTAGAAGCTAGCTTTATTCTGGGAGTCCAGGGAGACCTCAAAGTACTCTCTGTGGGGAGGACTGTAGTCAGATTGACTGCCCAACTTTTCCAGCTATGAAAGTAGGTAAGAAACAAAACAACTCATCCTTCATTCACTGCTCAGGTACTTGTGGGGCAGTTGGAGGACACAGATTAAAAACATTGCACCAACATGAGTGCTATGGCCTCCTAGAGACCTGAAGACTGCCTGTGTCCCTATGTCCAGGTTTACTGAGGTTACTTAGTAAAGTAACCACAGACCTGTTGAGGAAGGAATGGTATGTGCAGGGAACCACCTTCTTTGAGGTCATCTTTCAATCAGATCTGACTATAAGTCTGCAGACCATAAACATACTTGAGGAAGATGACCCTATAGAAAGAGATCTGGGCTGAGAGGGTGTAGCTCAGAGGTGAACGTGTATTTGGTATATATGAAGCTGGAGAGGTTTTGATCCCTAGCACTGTTGCGAGCAAAAAAAAAGTAGATATATGTAGTTAGTATAACAAAAGTTGTAGACTACCCTAAATTCTTTTTTTTTTTTTTTTGGTTTTTTTGAGACAAGGTTTCTCTGTGTAGTCCTTGCAATCCTGGAACTCACTCTGTAGACCAGGCTGGCCTCGAACTCAGAAATCCACCTGCCTCTGCCTTCCAAGTGCTGGGGTTAAAGGCGTGCGCCACCACCGCCCGGCCTACCCTAAATTCTTAACTACAGTTCTAAGATAGTCTCGTCAAGGCTACTTGCTCACATATGCCACTTATCTTACCCAAAGGTCAAGTATAGTCTCTTAACAGAAGTCTTTGATTTGAGGGTTAGGATGCTAGGGGAGATTTGCCAGCCAGAGGACAGATAAAGGTGGAGTCTCTCCAGACGTGTAAAGCAGAGTGCTGCTCTTGGTCTCTGCTAACATACTGTCTAGTGAGCATCATGGAGTTCTAGGAATGTGTCTGATTTTCTTGAGTGAGTGGTGTCACTGGCTTCTGGTTATCAGGGGCAGCTCTGAGTGTAGTAGAGTTCCTGAATAAGCTATTTTTTATATGTCTAAAAGGTATTTTTTTTTTTTTTTTACTATGCTCATTACATTCCATCTCTTGGTCTTTGAGCCATACAGAGTGCTACATGTAAGGATTATTAACAATTTTACAGTAATTTGCAAATTTGGACCACAATAGGAAAAGGAGAAAGCATACAATAAATAGTCAAATGTAGGAAAATAAGTCTCAGACACCAAGACAATAAGCAAAGTGATCCAAACAATATAGATGACATGATGTTGCTGTGATCCCTATGGCAGATATGTATTTTCCCAAGTTTGTGTTTCTTTCAGGTTTGGTATGCACCAAGTATTCAGAAATAAAAGTTAATGAAATTATTTTTAATATGATGGCTGTGCTACAGTATAATCTAAGTTCTATAGAATACTCTGCAGGCACAGAGTGTAACTGTCTGCATGGGTTGTCCTTGGGTGGTGGGGCTTCAGTATCATAAGGTTTGAAGGGTTGTGGCAGCAGGTCAGTCAGGATCAGTGGGCAGCTGTAATATTATGTCTTCAATACTGCAATTTCTAGCCAGTCATTAACAGGTAAAAACGAATACAACCATCATACCAAAGTAGATTAGGTTAAGAAATTTGACCCCACCCCATATGGTCACTTTGAGCCTATTCAGTTGTGGGTATGGTCCAAAAAGTGAATTTGGGCCTTTGAATCCATATGATAGATTGAACCGTATTCCAAGCGAGAATATACTTTCCTAGTGTTCTCTTGTCACTGTCTGGGTCAAATGTACAGTTCTGCTGAATTGTGGGTTTTCAGTTGATGTCTCCTCAGTCAGGTAACCTGCCTCCTCATTCTGGTCCCAATCTGGATAATCATAGACATTTTCATCTGCAGTCCCAGTTGTTTTATTGTACTGGTAGCCAAACACAAGGTTCATCTGCCATATGTATGGGGTGAAGAATGCTGAGAGGAATTATGTGTTTGCCGCTATTTCACAGTCAAACATGGAGTTTTCCCTGTCTGACATCTCAAATCTTATTTACCCCTTGTTCTTCATTGTAAGATAGAAGGATGATTTAAGAGATACTTCTTTCCAGGGGAAGTTTAGATGGCTGATACTGTTGTGATATTTCTCTAAATCTATGTTATGACATTTCAGTGGTTTTCTTTCTTAAAATGGTTATTTCAGCTTCCTCTTGGTCATTGGTGACTATGGCTCTCAAAATTCGTGCAAAATGGGCACTTAGCCTTTCTCCAGTCATAACAGTAGCTATACCAAACTCTGTTCCCAAAAGCTTTAAAATGAGCCTATTGACCATAGAATGGGGCAAGTCACCAATATCATATTTGATATTTTGAGACAAAGTCTGGCTCTGGCTGGCCTGGAGTTTGTGGTAGTCATTCTCTCTCTCTGAGTGCTTGGATTATAGGCCTCTGCCATTACACCTAACTCAGAATTTATATCTTCATAAGTAAAACTCTTAAGCTGAACAGGAAGGCAGCTAGTAGTAGTGAAGTGAAAGTTGTCCTGAGGAATTTACCAGAATGCATAGAGGAAAAGTAATATATTTTAACAGAGTAGTTGAGTAACCAAGAGGGCAGCTCTAAGCTTCTAACCCAGTTCCGATTTGTGTTCCAGAGCACAGAGAGAGATTGATAGGAGACAAGAATTATATAGAGCAGTGGTTCTCAGCCTTCCTAATGCTGCAACCATTTAATAATGGTTTAGGCAATCCCTCCCCCTCAATCCCAAAAGGGGTCTCAACCCACATGTTGAGAAGCACTGACTTAGATGAAAACTTTTCAGAAGTGGGGTAAAGCACAAGTTTTTATAACAAAATACAGAGTGTGTGGATTAGCAGGGTGAACTGGAGCACATATCCACTCCTAGGTGCATTGCAGCAGAATAGCCCAGTGCAGGGTTAAATAAAATTGAGGAGAGAAGACAAGTAGCCTATGCAAGAACAAATTTGAAAGTACTTCCTTTTCTTACTCTGCAAGCCTTAACCTTAAGTACTGCAGCAGGTAGTACGGTGCTGCTTTCACTCCACTTGGAGGGTTGTGTCTTATGAAAAAGGACTGCTTGTGTAACTGTGCCTCACAGTTTTAGAGAGGAAGGGCCATGGTTTTCAGAGTCTGCTCTCTGTAACCCTCCTTGGGTGGATTATACACATCAGCCAAGTAGACAGTCAGAAGTGCTCAAGAGTTGGTTTTAAGCTCGGATGTGAATTAAAGATCTCTAGCTGGGGTTCATGTCGTAGCCTTTCTGGTCTCCATCTTTCAGGTCAAGGCTGTATGTCACTTCCTGACTTCTTACTGTGCTGTCCTAATGAAGGCATCAGATGGCCATCTGGTTATCCTCCAGAACAACAGACTAGCCTAGTGCCTGCTAGAGTTAGTCCTTGCTTGTTTGTTCATTTCCTTTAAAAAAGGAAGGGAGGGAGGGAGGGACCTGTTTTTTTGTATTGATGCTAGATCAAATCAGTGCCATAAATATGTGTTCCTATCTATTCCTTTTTTTAGGTGTTGCTTTTGCCTTTAAAAGTACCCATTTATTTCCTTTGCTCATTACTCTGCTAACTTTAAAACATTTCAATTTTGTTACACCTCTCTCTCTCTCTCTCTCTCTCTCTCTCTCTCTCTTTAGTTGAGCAAGGCCTGGTACTTTGTCAGAAGTCAGCTTTGGGGAAAGTATTGGAAACAAAACACATGTTAGGAAAATCATTTATGAAGTGGCAGGATGTGCTTGAGGTGAAGGTGCCATGGGTAGATTTAGTATGTAATACAGTTGTCAAGTTGATGCTTTTTTCTTTCTTTTTTTATTTTTCAAATTGAACCTAAGACCTCTTACATGTTAGGCAGGTGCTTTAATACTCAGCTATACCCTTATCCCAGTTTATGTCTTTTTAATAAATTAGGGATTGAGGCTGGTGAGATGGCTCACTGGAGGTACTTGCTGCCAAGCTTGATAACCCATAAGGTAAAAGGATATAACCAACTCCTAAGGGATCTCTCTCTCTCTCTCTCTCTCTCCCTCTCTCTCTCTCCCTCTCTCCCTCTCTCCCTCTCTCCCCCTTTCCCCCTCTGTGTGTGTGTGTGTGTGTGTGTGTGTGTGTGTGTGAGTCTGCCTGCGTATGTCAGTATATGTAAATGTGAAACACTTTTAGAAGTCAGATATAATACCCATTTATTCACATACTAGCTCAAATACTGTTTCTTCTTCCTACAAATTGGTATTCTCATTTGGTAATTTCATATTTCTATTGCTACATTTCATTTAATATGGTCAGCATTTAGCTGAAAATACTTTGCATTCTTAAATTTGGACCTTTGACCTATGGAGGCATAGGGTTTTTGGAGTTAGTTTTTCCTTACCTGTAAGCCAGGTAGCTACCCACTGGGAACTGGATTGCTCATCAGTGCTAGAAGCCTTTGTCTCTTGGACTCTAGTCAGTGCTTATCTTTGCTTTATGTTTGCCTTTTACTCAAGCTCAACCTAATAACTAAGAATATATGGAGTCAGGAACTGTTTTTAGATTAGACTGGATAAAATGGTGCTCTTTGTAGCAGCAGTGAATAGCAAGACCTTAATGTCAGCTATGGTAGTTGGTTAAGAACCCAGGTTCATAGGCTGCCTTAGGTTTAAATCCCAAACTTGTAGCATCCTTGTGTGTAACACTGAACTTGTCTTCCTTATCCATAAGACAATAGTATGTACTCCAGAAGTGATTGTGAGGACCATAGATTGAGTCAGTGTTTATATGATAGTGGAGTGATGCCTATGACCTGGCAAGTGTGCAACAAATGTCACCAGATGTTATTATCTCTGGTGTCTTGGTAGTTGTGTCAGACACTGCTCTGTATGAGTTATAGATTTTTTTCTAATCCTCCCCCCCCCTCCTCTCCTTCTTGCTTCAACCCCACTTCGCTCCAGGCTCCCACTCATTTTTATGAGGGCGTCAGATCTCATTATGGATAGTTGTGAGCCACCATGTGGTTGCTGGGAATTGAACTTATGACCTCCGGAAGAGCAGTCAGTGCTCTTAACCGTTGAGCCATCTCACCAGCCAGATTTTTTTCTTTTTCTAATCTTAACAACAGCCTTATAATTTCAGCATTGATCTTTTCATGTGGACGATAAAACAGATAGGAAGGATTCTGCCTGTGGGAGGGCCTGACCCAGGAGTGTCTAAATTTGTTCACTGTCCTGGGTCCTGTCTTGCTATTCCATTGTAACAGGTACTGGGAAGCAGACTTGATCCAGTCAGGGTGAGTGTGGGGTATATCCTCTTGTTAAGACCAAGGGGCAAGGCCTTCCTGATTGGGCTGATACACTGTACACCAAAAGATACAATATGTCACTTTTTAATTCATACAGATAATTACTTACATAGAGAGCTGAAGAGTGCATAGCCACCAGTGTCATCTCTCTTTGTCCTTCATACCAATAAAGTGTGACATAGAAATAGAAGGGTCAGGTGCTGCATTGTTTAGTACAAGGTGCTCCATTGCTGAAGAATCCATTCAAGATTGCTACCAAGAAGGTTTCCTCTTCTGCAACTTTGTTTGGAGTGGGTTGAAGCAGACAGCCTCATACTCATCAGAACTTACAGGAAAAAAGGGATAAGTGGGAGATGATCTTGAAGTGCACCTCACAGTCACTTCAGCGATATACCTGTTGATGTCTCAGCTTCATAGGTATGTGTCAAGAAGCTGTGACTGAGAGCTGCCTGGTCCATAGGCCCACTGTCAGTCTCTGCATCTTTTTGCCTGAAGTACTTGAGTATCTGCCTAACTTTTCCCCTATTAAATATCAAAACTTGTAAGGATTCTAGGAATAAATGTCAAGTTTACAAAGATGGATAGAGGACAGCATCAATTATTTTTTTTTTGTTGTTTTGTTTTGTTTTTGTTTTTTTAACACATTTACACAATATGGTGTTGCCTTCATTTTAGAAACACAATAAATACAGGCCTCTCCTAAATGTAGAGGCAGCTCTTTATCTGGTTGCCTTGAAATTTGACACTATCATTGTTGTAATACCTAAGATTTGACTGGTTGAAGACTGTAGGAGCTTGTCTGGTGACCTGGCAACCCCGAGCTCTTCTAATGCCTGCAAAGGGTAAAACAAAGCAAAGGATCTCACAAGAAAAAGTTTAGAGAACCACTAGTTCTTGAAAAAATTTTGTTTTGTTTGTTTTTTGACACAAGTTTTCTCTGCATATCTGGCTAGAACTCTCAGAAGCTAGCCTGGACTACTCAGAGATCTACCTGCCTTTGTTTCCCAAGTGCTGGGGATTAAAGGCATGAGCTACCATACCCACTTTTTTTAAAAATTAATTTCTTAAATTATTATTGTGTACATAACTACACAATAATACATAATATATGGCATGCATGTGGAAGTCAGAAGACAACTTTATGGAGTTGGTTATCTCCTTTCACCTTTATGTGTATTCTGGGGATCATACTCAGGTCATCAGATACTTTTACCCCCTGAGATATCTCACTGGCCCACAATTTCTTTTTAATCATCCATTACTGGTATTAAAGGCTAAACACTGTGTTAGATTCTCAGGGTATTCCATTGCTAACAAATGAAGCTTTAGGGAGTGGATTTAATAAAACCAAGCAGGGTAGACCCAGCCTTGATAATTAACTCATCAGTCTACTCTTTATGGGAGTAAGAAATTCTGTAAGCAGAATCAATCTAGCATAGACAAAGGATGGGCAGGAAACTACCCTAATTTGTTCTCATACTCCCTGACATATGATGGCTGTCTTCAGGGATTCCATAGTACACAGGACAGACATCTCATCAAACCCACATAATCAGGAGGTCAGTAGACATTCCCATTGCTCTTAGTACCAGTGAGAGTAGGGTTTTTATGTGACTTGCCCAAGATCATATAGGGTGGCAAATCCAGCACATAATTTACTGTTTTCAAAACCTGGGCCTATGGTTTCTTTCCCTGTCTTCTTCATCCTCTGTTAACAGACTACTCAGGATTATTTTAATCATGTGATTTTCATCAAGTGTCCCTTCCTGGAGCACTCTTGGCTCTTTCTCTGGGTTTGGAAACTTACCAGGGCAATTACAGAGACAGTGAATCTGTAGTCTGTGAGTACAGCTAGTGATCCTGCAGGAACCATCCTGTCTCTGAGAACTCTTGCCTACTTTGGATTCATAGCTGCTATCCTGCTTTTCTGCATTCTTTGTATTGGGGCTCTTTTTGAAGCTTTGTTCAGTGTAATTTAATGAAGGCCTTCTTGTCCCACGAAACTTCCTTTTCATTGCTTTCTCCACCCATGAGGCTATGCCATTTTTCTTTTTCTTCTTCTTCTTCCTCTTCCTCTCCCCCCCCCCCCTTTTCCCCCCCCCTCCCCCCCCCCCCCCCCCAGACAGGGTTTCTCTGTGTAGCCCTGGCTATCCTGAAATTCTGTAGACCAGGGTAACCTCAAACTCAGAGATATGCTGGGATTAAAAGCTTGTACCCCTCACTGCTGGGTACCATTTTCATTCTTATCGTGTTAACTTCTGAACCTCATCCTAAGACATTCCCTCTTGTGCATTACACTCTATCTCTCATTTGTAATGTCCACTTGCAGGTGGGTCAGGGCCATTCCTGTTCTTTAGATGGACAAGCTGAACTGAGGGGAAGTAACTTCCCTGTAATACTTGGTTTCACCTGTGTTCTTTTCACTGTGCCTGCTACTCTCATATGTGAAGCTTTAGTTTGGATCCTGAACACTTGTGACTTTCCTAAGAGAGTTGTGAACAGACATCTGTTAATGACAGATAGGACACCAAGTATAAGCAAAGAAACGATTACACCTAACTTAATTTGATAGAACAATGAGTTTAATTGGGGCTGCTTTAATTGGGGCATAAGCAACTTAGGAGCTGCTACACCACTGAATAAGACTCTGTCCCAGCAGTTGTAAACTTCAGGGAGGGGAGAAGCCTCCTGTGTCTTGTGTGCTCTTTCCCACTGTCTTAGTTAGGGTTTTAGTGCTGTGAAGAGACACCATGACCAAAGTAACTCTTACAAAGAAAAACATTTTAGTTGGAGTTGGCTTATAGTTTCAGAGGTTCAATGCATTATCATTAAGGTGGGAAGCACCACCGTGTCAAGGCAGACATGGTGCTGGAGAAGGAGCTGGGAGTTCTACATCTTGATCTTCAGGCGGCAGCAGGAGACTGCCGTACTAGATATAACTTTTGCATAGGAGCCCTCAAAGCCCACCTCCACAGTGACACACTTCTTCCACAAGGCCACGCTTAACAGGGCCACACCTTCTAATAATGCCACTCCCTATGGGCCAAGCATTCAAACACATGACTCTCTATAGGGGTCATTCCTATTTAAACCACCATGCCCACCTTCCAGCAGGAAATGTTAATAGGCCTAATCTTGTGCGGGTTTTGTACTGATAAATATAGCTGATCTGATTTTAAGACAACACCAATGCTATGCCAGAGTTCTATAGCAGCATGAGCATGCATATGCACTCTCACCCCTCAGTACTTGATGATAATTAGAATCTTGTTCTTTTTTTTCCCCACTTTTCCTTTATCCACATAGTTCTTTAATAATAACTTTGTTGATACAATTCATGTATCATGTAATTCTTCTTTATAACATGTACAGTTCCATTGGTATTAGTGTATTATATATAGAGAGAGTTATAGATTCTTCATCATAATCCATTTTGCAACATTTTAACCTCAAAAAGAAACCCCAGATCAGACATAGTAGTACACATCTTTAGTTCCAGGACTGAAAGGCAGAGAGAGGGGAGCTATGGACTCAAGGCCTTTCTGGTCTACATAGTGAGTTCCAAGACAGACCTGTCTCAAAAAATAAAAATAAAAATAAAAATAAAAATAAAAATAAAAAAAAAAAAAAAAAATAAAAAAAAAAAATAAAAGAAATCCCATGGCACACATTGTAACTCTTTCTTTCTTTCTTTCTTTCTTTCTTTCTTTCTTTCTTTCTTTCTTTCTTTCTTTCTTCCTTCCTTCCTTCCTTCCTTTCTTTCTTTCTTCTCTCTCTCTCTCTCTCTCTCTCTCTCTCTCTCTCTCTCTC
>JANHMN010000007.1:54691348-54725854 GCA_030674055.1 Rhabdomys pumilio | reverse complement strand
TGTGTGTGTGTGTGTGTGTGTGTGTGTGTGTGTGTGTGTGTGTGTGTATTTTATGAATAGCCTTTAAAACATTTACATACAAGATTTTGTGTGTAGCTAGGTATGGTGGCACACACCTGGCCAGGTTGATCTATATAGTGAGTTACAGAACTCCAAGACTATGTAGAAAGATTCTTTCTGCTGCCTGACCTCTCCCCCTCCAAAAAATAAAATAAAATTGCACATGTTTCTCTTTTGAATATATACCTAGAAATTTCTGGGTGACATAGTAATTCTAATTGAATCTGACAAAACAGTAAAATCTCTCTTCATTTAAATTTTTTTATTTTAATTTTATGTGTATAAGTGTTTGGCTCCATGTATGTTTGTACACCATGTTTGTGCATGGTGCCCCCAACCCCCAACCCCAGAGGTCATTGGAGGGCTGGAACTAGAGTTAGAGATGTTGTGAATCACTAAGGGTACCGGAAATGAAACCCAGGTCCTCCAAAAGAACAGCAAGTGCTATTATCCACTGTGCCATCTTTTCAGTCCCGACTCTTCATTTTTACCAGCAGATTGTAAGGTTTCTAATTTTGCCATATTCTAACCAGTGCTTGGCATTTTTTTACTTTAGTTTTGCTTTGTTTTAAAGAAAATTTAAAAAAAAAAATACGTGAGTTTTAGTCTGTGTGTCATGTACATGCCTGGTGCCTGAAGGCTGTTGGATCCTCCAGAATTGGAGTTACAGATGGTTTTGAGCCTTCATGTGGGTCCTCGGAATCAAACTTGGGTTGTCTGCAAAAGCAGCCAGTGCTTCTAACCCCTGAACCATCTCCCCAGCTCTGCAATGCTTGTTACCATTTTTTTTAAGTATTTATTTATTTATTTATTTATTTATTTAGTGTTTCAAGACAGGGTTTCTCTCTGTAGCCCTGGCTGTCCTAGAACTTACTCTCTAGACCAGACTGTCCTCAAACTCACAGAGATCTTTTTTCTTCTACGTCCCAAATGCTAGGATTAAAGGTGCACCACCACTGCTAGCCTTTTTTTTTTTTTTTTTTAAGTGATACCCATCCTGACTGGTGTGAAATGGTATTTGATTGTGGTTTTGACTTGTCTTGCCTTAGGATAATAATGAGCATCTTTTCATATGCTTATTGGCAATTGCATATCTTTTGTGGGTATATCCAGAGCCTTTCCTATATTTAATTAGATATGTTGTCTTTTTTATTATTGAGTTATAAAAACTCTTTTAATATTTTAAGAATGAATATCTTGCCAAATGTACAGTATACAGTGACAGGTTGGAGGCAGAGCAGTTTTAGTATACACAAGGTCTTAGTTTGGTGCCCCACATTGCAGGGGGAGGGGAACAAAGATTTGCATGTACCTTTATACACTGTGAGTTGTCTTTTTCACTTTCTTGATAGTATCTTTTATAACTCAGAAGTTTCTAATTTGGCCAGGTATGCTGTCACATGCCTTTAATCTCAGCACTTGGGAGGCAGAAACATGAACCTCTGTAAGTTCAGATCTAGTCTAGTGAACTCCAGAGGATCAGGATTTAGTCCAGGCCAGGTGGCCCAGACTTAGCTTATATCTATGGTCATAGGAAGCAGCAGAGCTGGGACCTATCTCATGCCACATTACCCATGCCTAGCTCACATCTGCACTCAGCACAGTGAGCTTTTCTGGATATATTCCTGGCTAAAACACTAAAGTTTTTGCTGTGAGTGCCATTCAGACTGAATATCCTTCCCAAACTTAGCTGCTCAGCAGATGCTGGATTATTATTCTTATTTTAGTTTCTGTTTTTCTAATTAAAGAGACTTTATGGAAATTAGGAAGGAAGGAAGGAAGGAAGGAAGGAAGGAAGGAAGGAAGGAAGGAAGGAAAAGAAAGGAAGGAAGAAAGAAAGAAAGAGAAAAAGAAAGAAAGAAGAATTTTAGTTTAGAAGCCATGGAACTGCCTGCCATCCAATGGCCTCCTTTCTGTGTATTCAGAAAACCACTTAGGTTGACAAAAACCTGGCCATATCATGACCTATTAGGTTCTTGTAAAGAAATCTCCAAATAGCAAGTCTCTAGTCTTTATTTCATATAAAACTTTTTTTTAAAATACAAGGTCTCATCTATGGCTGTCTGGGAACTCATTGTGTCTCTTGGGTGGTTTCCTTAGGTTCGTAGCAATACCGTTACGTCTTAAGTTCTGGGATCACAGGCCTGAGCTGCATGCCTGCCCTTTAAAAAGAAGCTTGACTTGCATTTCATTGTAATTATTGGCATGTGGTAAAATACCCAATTTTTCATTACAGGAACAAGCAAACAAAAACATCTACAATATGCTTCTGGAGGAATCATGTTCATGTCCTCTTGTATCCTCTAATTTGACCATGGTCTCCCATCTGGTCTTGTCTTTCAGACTTGTCTTTAAAAACCATCCTTGTTGATGACAGTTTTACCCAAGAGGACATCTACAGAACCTCTTGTGGGCCCAGAGTGATTGTTATAAGCCATTTATGAAAGACTTGATTTTTGTTGTTGTTGTTGTTGATCTACAGCGATGTTACTTTGCATGAATAGCAGTCAATTTCAGGTCTCAAGAGTGGCTGAGGAAGTGGTGTGAGGTGTCATCAGTATTCTTCACAGTGACAGTTTGTGTCCAGAGTAGTGTCCAGCCAAAACCACATTATTTTCCTGAGTCTTGTGAACTTGTCCTAGTCTTGTGTTTTGATAGCAACCAGAAGCAAAAAGAAGTGAAAGCTTTTTTTTGTTATTGTTGTTCGTTTTGAGTAATTTGTCTCTTTTGTTTGATAGATTAAGGAAATGAAATGATTACTATGGCCCTAGATGTGAGCCAGGTCTGGGCCATGTGCCCTTGGTGCTTCTATAGTTGGATAATCCTTTTGAACCAGCTCAAAGTGTTGGAATAACTGAAGCTGAGCACTGTCATCACTGATTAAATTCATAGTATTGTTGGTTTCCCCTGTGAGCTGTTCATACTCTGGTGTTTTTCTTGCCGAGTGACTGCAGGCTACACATGCAGAGGTAACCAGTGTGTGCATCCAGGGCTGTGTGTCTGGCTCTCTGGCTTACAGGAGTACTTTCCTTGGTTACTCAGCCCTTGCAGGGCGGCCCATCAAAGACCATAGAATTTGTTGTAAGAGAGGAGTATGTCTTTTAAAAACACATTACTACCTGGTACTGCTGTGTTTGCTTTTAAGCTGTATTATGTTTTGGGTTTTAGTTGCCTCTTATGGCAGCAGATAGGTACATTTTAGAATCTTTTTCAAATAACTGATCAAACATCATGATTGCAGGGAAGGTTCAATACTTAATTGCATATTCTCACTTCCACTGAGAGTGCTTAGCATAATTGTTACAAATGAATATTAGAATCTTGCTCTTTTGAAGCTATTATCCTTATTCTCTAACCTATTAACTTTCACATTTTCACCTTCAGTTTTTGACCAGAAACAGATGACTATTTTCAAAGTCCTACATATTACTAGGTGAGCAATCTCCCATTAAGCCACACCCCTCAATTTGACTGTGGTTTAGAAGTAGCACAGGTTGTGCACATTGACTTTAATTTTTTTTAACGTGAATTTTTCCCCCTGGGGTGTTATTTTCATTATCCTCTTTTGGTACAGAGTGCCAAAAGAATTGGTACAGAGTTATAGAAGTATTCTTGATGTTTCTCTAAAAAGCAAAGTTCATTGGCAGAGACTCGAGCTGAGCATTCAGAAGACTTGTGCCTGAAGAGGAGGAGTGCTGGTTTCATTCTCACACTGTTCCCAGTTGGAAGCTTCCACATGGCCAGAGCATGTGGAGTTCCTGTAGATTCTTTGTCCATTAAGAAAACAGTGAAACTGTGATAAAAATCCTTTTCTGTGTCAGTTCCTTATCCTGTTTACAGTTGTCACAATAACTGTGACAACAGGAAGAAAAGAAACTGTTCTGGGTTCTGGATTCTAGAAAAAATAGACCATTGGTTCAAAGAGCTAGAGAGGCATTCATTTCAGGACAACTTTCTAACATCTGAATGGCTCAGAGGGTAAAGTGTTCGGTGAACAAACATGAAGACTTGAGTTTGGATCCCCCAGAAGGAGAAGAGAATGCTACAAGTCTGTAATTCTGGTACTTCTATGTTAAAATACGCTGTGGAAACAGGAACCGCCCCAGAAGCTTGAGGCCAGCTAGCGTGGCATGAGCAGTGATAAACAGCAAAAGACAAGATGGAAAACAAGGACTGACACCTGGGGCCATCCTCTCATCTTTCCATACATACTTGTGCATGTACACACAGAACTTTTTAATTTTCTTTAAAAGGAATTATGTATTTTTTATACATGAAAAAGGAAAAAATCTAATGATTCAAGAGAAAAGTGGATGAGGCTGTCACCCTATCCCTTCACATAAATTATAAGCCTTGACTTTAGCCACCACACTTTTAAGAAAAGGTTTGGAACATCTTGCATCCTGGACCACAAAGGGGAAAGGACCCTAGGAGGGGCGTTTGCCCTTTAAATCCCCAGGATCTTTTGGATAAGGTAGTATTACAGAGTGGGTTAGCTTGTCCTGCTAGTATAGCAAGTGGTTCCTGTGTAACAGTAACCCACTTGCAAGCAGATGATTCTTTTGAAGTCATTGTAAACCTTCAGTGAAATGTAGAAGTATTATAACTTTGGGCAGAAGCACAGTTAGTCCAGGCTTCAGCTCTCCCCTTTGAGACATGGAGAGAGACTGTGCCAGTGTGTTTCAAGCAGTTTGTGTTGAAAGCTTCTGAAAGAGCTACTCTTGGTTTCAGAGCTTGGCAGGTGGACCATCTCAAGGGAACAGTTCTCCCTAGACACTTATGCCTGGCAATACATTGTCTTTTGACTTAGGGGTTCCTGTAGATTCTTTGTCCATTAAGAAAACAGTGAAACTGTGATAAAAATCAGTCTCACTGGGCCCTGAGAAATCCGAAGAAGGTCTGTTTTCGTATTCTAACAAAACAGTTGTTCCATACCTGTACCATCCCTTGGTCTGGTGTGCACACTCCTTGTTAGCTATTCTGTTTTAGCAGCCCCTTATTTGGAAATGCAAATAGATGTTCATTGCCTTTTCTAGATATCATAGGATCTGTCTGAGGAGAAAATTAGAACTTCTCAGGTTGTTCACCCTGGTTATTATGTTTGTCGTAGCTGTAATATCCAAATCCATGTCAGACTTTAGAATCACCGAGAGTTAGTTTTAGTCATGAGGGTGGTAAAGCTGCTGGTTCTTTCTTCACTGTGTGTGCCTGAGTGAGTTGTCCCACACGCTCATTTCCTGACTGTCTACAGCCCATTCCCTGAATGGCTCCCAAAGTCTTCCTTCAGGTGAACACTGACTATCTCATGCAGGAATCCCTTTGGGAGTCTTTCCTGGAATTCTCTATACCAGGCTGGCCTCAGACTTACAGAGATATACCTGACTATGTCTGACTTTGTCTGCAGTATGCTGAAATTAAGGCATGTGCTGCTATGTTCAGCCTCTGTAACTGTCATTAACTGTTTGGTGTTTTCTTCTCTTTTTTTTAAACCTAATTTTATTTTCTTATTCTTTTATTTTCAGTACCTCAGTTTCCCCTCCCCCCACTCATCCTTTTTCCTTTTTCCTTTAGAAAAGAGCGGACCTCCCAGGTATATCAGCCAAACAAGGCATAACAAGATACAGTAAGATTAGGCACAAATTCTCATATCAAGGTTGTGCAAGGCAAACCAGTAGAGTTAGAGACCACCCCCATTCACACTGTTACGAGTCCTACCAAAACACCACCAACAACCAAAATGCATATAGAGGACCTAGAGCAGACCCATGCAGGCTCTGTGCTTCCTGATGCATGTTCTGTGAGAGCCTTGCTTGGTTGATTCTGTGAGCCATGTTTGTCTTGTGTACTTGATACCTTTAGCTCCTACAGGTTTTCCTCCTTGACTTTTGTGGGTTCCCTGAGCTCCTAGGGGAGGTGTTGCGGCCTGAGCTGCCCCACGTTAGGTGCCAAAAATGTTGCGAACCACACTGCCCAACGCTTGGGGGCCAAAATGTCGGAACCGCTCTATCAATATTGGAACCTGCATTGCCAAAAGCCTTGGTGGCTAAGTTGTTAGAGCTCGCACTGCCCCGAGCTGCTCCAGTCCTCGGGTCGGGGTTCAACAAGAGAGTGAGGAGGACGCGAAGAATGGAGACCAAAGTATGATTCAATCCCCTTTATTCTTCAGTCTCTCTTCTTCTCTCCAAGTTCCTAGTTCCTAGTCCCTAGTTCCTAGTCCCTAGTGCCTCCAAGTTCCAAGTTCTAGTCCAAGTTCCTTTTCCAAGTGTCTAGTTCCTCTCATCTCCATGTCTCAAGTCTCAAGTGCTCTTCCAAGTTCTCTTTCCAAGTCTAGAGTGTCTAATGCCTACTGCCTAATTCTCTGTCTCAAGTGTCTAGTGATTTCTTCTGTCTGCCTCTCCCTTTTATATGTCTCACTTCTAAGCCACGCCTTTAAGTCATGCCCTTAGACCGTATCTCTAAATCACACCTTTAAGTCACACACCCAAGGGAAGATCCTGGGTATCTAAAACAAGGTGTTGTCAGAGTATGCAGCTGTTCTAGGCTGTTGTAATCAAATCTCTTGTCAGGGTATGTGTCTCAAGATGGCTGCAAGGATGATAGCCACAGGGAGGGGCCCAATAGAGATCTCCAATTTGGGCCTTTTTTTCACCTAATGTTTGGCTGTGGGTCTCTGAATCTGCTCCCATTAGCTGCCAGCAGTGCCTCTCTGATGACATCTGGACAAGGCACTGATCTACTAGTGTAGCAAATATCATTAGGAATCATTCTATTGATTTTTCCCCCCTTTTTTCTTCTATCCTAGATAGATAGGTTTCTGGACTATCCAACCTCTGGTTCCTAGTCCAAGTCATTGATTGACCACTCCCACAAGTTTATTCATCTATAGCCCCAGCACATCTTGCAGGCAGGATAGATTGTAGGTAGGTTTTATAGCTGGGTTAGTGTCCCAGTCTCATCACTGGAAGCCTTGACTACTTAAAGAAGATGGCTGGTTAAGTCTCTGTATATTCCATTACTAGGAGTCCTTGATAGAGTCACCCTCGTAGATTCCTGGGAGTTTCTACTGTACTAAGTTTCCACACACACCCTGCACCCCACCATGCCTTCCAATTCTAGTGTCTCTTCTTTCACCACCCCCACCTGATCTCTTCTGTTCCCATCCCCACCTGTTTCCAGTCCACTAGAACATCTATTTCCCCTTCTCAGGGAGATCCATGTGTTGCCCTCCCTAACTCGACCCTTGTTATTTAGCCTTTCTAGGTCTGTGAATTGTATCATGATTACTTTACAGCTAATATCCACTTATAAGAGAATATATGAGTCTGGGTTACCTCACTCAGAATGGTTTTTTGTTTGTTTGTTTGTTTGTTTTGATTTTCTAGTTCCATCTATTTAACTGCAAGTTTAATGATGTCATTTCTGTAAACAGCTGAGTAATACTCCATTGTGTAAGTGTACCAAATTTTCTTTATCCATTCTTCAAGAGTTAAACAACATCTAAGTTGTTTCCAGTTTCTGGCTATTATGAATAACACTGCTATGAACATAGTTAAGCAAGTGTCGTTGTAGTAGGATGAATGTTCTTTCCGTATGTACCAAGAGTAGTATAGATAGCTGATTCTTGAGGTAGATTAATTCCCTGATTTCTGAGGAATCACCACATTGATTTCTATAGTGTTTCTACAAGTTTACACTCCTACCAGCAATGGAGGAGTGGTTTTTTTCCTCTATACCCTTGCCAGCATGAGCTATCACTTATGTTATTAGCCATTCTGATTGGTGTAAAATAGAATCTCACAATAATTTGATTTGCATTTTCCTGATGGCCAAGAATGTTGAACATTTCTTAAGTGTTTCTCAGCCATTTGAGATTCCACTATTGAGAAATCTCTGTTTAGAACTGTTATGCAGTTTTTGGGGGTGCTTGCTTGCTTGCTTGGTTTTTGTCTTTTTAAAATGTTTTGTTTTTGTCTTGAGAAAGGGTATCTCTGTGTAGCCCTGGCTGTCCTAGAATTTACTCTGTAGACCAGTCTGGCCTGGAACTCAGAGATGCTCTTACCTCTGCCTCCAGAGTGCTGGGATTAAAGGCATGTACCACCACCGCCCAGCTTGTACCCCAGTTTTTAATTGGATTAGTTGATTTGTTTTGGTGTCTGGTTTCTTGAATTTTTTTTATGTATTTTGGATATTAGCTCTCTGTTGGATATGGACTTGGTGAAAATCTTTTCCCATTCTGTAGGCTGCCATTTTGTCTTACTGATGGTGTCATTGCCTTACAGAAGCTTTTCAGTTTCGTGAGGTTTCATTTATTTTATTTTTTTAAATATTTATTCATTTATTTTATGTAGATGAGTGCTCTATCTGCATGTGTACTTGCATGTCAGAAGAGGGCATCAGATCACATTATAGATGATTATGAGCTACTATGTGGTTGCTGGGAATTGCACTCAGGACCTCTGGAAGAGTAGACAGTGCTCTTAAATGTTAAGCCATCTCTCCAGCCCAATGAGGTCTCATTTATTAATTGTTGGTCTTAATGCTTGTGCTATTGGTGTTTTCTGTCCGGAAAGTTGTCTCTTGTGCCGGTGTGTTCAGACTATTACCCACTATCTCTTCTGTCAGGTTCAATGTGTCTGGTTTTATGTTGAGGTCTTTGATCCACTTGGACTTGAGCTTTGTGCAGGGTGATTAAATATGGATCTGTTTGCATTCTTCTACATGCAGATACTCAGTTATACTAGCAACATTTGTTGAAGATGCTTTTTTTTTTTTTTTCCACTATGTCTTTCTGGCTTCTTTGTCAAAACTCAAATGTCCATAGGTATGTGGATTTACTTCTGGGTCTTCAATTCCATTCTGTTGACCAATGTGCCTTTTTATGCTAGTACCATGTGTGGTTTTTATTACTGTAGCTCTGTAGTAGAACTTGAAATTGGGGGTACCTCTGGAAGTTCTTTAATTGTTTAGAGTGGTTACAGCATCCTGGTTTATTTTGTTTTGTTTTCGTTTTTAATATGAAGTTGAATGTTGTCTTTTTAAGGTCTATAAAGAATTGTGTTGGAGATTCCATTGAATCCCTAGTTTGCTTTATATCATTTGTGGCTATTATGAAGGGTGTTGTTTTTCTGATTTTTTTCCAAGTCTGTATGTCATTTTTATATAGATGGACTGCTGGTATATATGTACATATAATATATGTGTGTGTGTGGATGTGCGTGCGCGCGCGCGTGTGCGTGTGCGTGTGTATCTATATATGTTGATCTTATATACAGCCACTTGGATGATGGCATATACCAGGTGTAGAAGTTCTGCTAAAACTTTTGGGGTTGCTTATGTATGTACTTTGATTTCTTCTTTCCAATTTGTATCCCCTTGATCTCATTTAGTTGCCTCATTACTCTAGCTAGAAAGAACGTCAAGTACTATATTGAATAAATATGGAGAAAGTGGACAGCCTTGTCTTGTTCCTGGTTTTAGTGGAATTGCCTTGAGTTGTTCTTCATTTAATTCGATGTTGGCTATAGATTTGTTGTAAATCGCCTTTATTATATTTAGTTGTACTTCTTGTATTCCTACTCCAAGCTTTTATTGTGAATGGGTCTTGGGTTTTATCAAAGGCTTTTTTGGCATCTAAGCTTTTTGTGTTTTTTTTTTTTTCTTTCAGTTTGTTTATTTGGTGGATTACATTGACTTACTTTGTTATTGAAACATCCTGAATCTTGATCATGGTGGATTATCTTTTTGCTGTGTGTTTGGATTTAGTTTGTGAGTATTTTATTGAGTATTTTTGCATCTTATGTTCATGAGAGAAATTGGTCTGTAATTCTCTTTCTTATATTTTTGTTTGTGAGCCTAGCCTAGCTGACCCATCTCTCCAGCCCTGTAATTCTCTTTCTTTGTTGAATCTTATTGGTTGGGTTTCAGGGTGAGAGTAACCTTAAAATGAATTTGACAGTGTTTCCTTTTTCTTTTTTTCATTATTGAATAGAACTACATGACACATTTTATTTAGGTTCCAGATACAAATGCTTTCTCTTTTTGGACTAATTTGAGGAGTATTACTGTTACCTCTTCTTTGAAAGTCTGGTAGAATTCTGCACTAAAACTGTCTACCCTGGGCTTTTTGTGGTTGGGAAACTTTGAATGACTGCTTCTCTTTCTTTATGGGGTTATAGGTCTACTTAAATTGTGTTTCTGATCTCAACTTAATTTTAGTAAGTGGAATCTATCAAGAAAATTATCCATTTATTTTAGATTTTTCAATTCTGTGGAGTATAGATTTTAATGTATAACCTACTGTTTCTTTGGATTCCCTTAGTGTCCTCTTTTTTTTTAATTGGATATTTTATTTACATTTCAGATGCCAACCCCTTTCCCCATTTCCCCTCCCTAGAAAACCCCTATCCCGTGCCCCCTTTTCCATTTTGCTTTTATACATTTTTTTTAAAATGTTAATCAAAGGCTTTATAAGTATGGTAATGCTCAATCAGAAGTGTAACCTAATACCCAACCTAGCTATGTAAACTATCTTTGACTGGTGGAGACGTGAACTTCTGCCTCCATGCCCCCTCTCTTTTTCTCTTTCATTACGGAGCTTCTCATCTACTTCATCTTCTCCTCTCCTTACTCCATCTTTTCCTCTCGGTGCTCCTTCCCCCTTAGCTCCTCCTACATATTACCCTTCCTCTTAGTATCCATTGTTATGTCCCCTTTTCATTTCTGATTTTGTTGATTTGGACTCTCTCTCTCTCTCCTTTTCGTTTGTTTGGATAAGGATTTGTTTGTCTTCTTGATTTCCCCCCCAAAGAACAAACTCTTTGTTTCATTCAATCTTTGTATTGTTCTTTTTGTTTCTATCTTATTGATTTCGTGATTAGTTTGATTATTTGCTGTCTACTCTTCATGCTTATGCTTGCTTCTTTTTGTTC
The DNA here is from genome assembly GCA_030674055.1 of Rhabdomys pumilio. Lineage (NCBI taxonomy): Eukaryota > Metazoa > Chordata > Mammalia > Rodentia > Muridae > Rhabdomys > Rhabdomys pumilio. The sequence goes on along the minus strand of JANHMN010000007.1, from coordinate 54,714,866 downwards.
TAGAGCTTTCAGATGTGTGGTTAAGTTGCTAGTAGGAGATCTTTCCAATTTTTATATGTAAGCACTTAGTGTCACAAACTTTCCTCTTGGCACGACTTTCATTGTGTTGCATAAGTTTGAGTATGTTGGTATTCATTTTCATCAAATTCTTGAAAGTCTTCCATTACTTTCTTTTTCTGTATTGATCCAGTTTTCATTCGGTAGACAGTTGATCACTTTTCATGAGTTTGTAAGCTTTCTGTTGTTACTATTGTTAAAACCCAGCTTTAGTCCACAGTGGTCTGATAGGATGCAAGGTTGTCTCCCTTCCCCCCCTCCCCTCCCCCTCCTTCCCTCTCCCTCTCCTCCCTCCCCTCTCCCTTCCCCCTCCCCTTTCCCCCTCCTCTTTCCCCCCTCCCCCTCTCCCTCTCCCCCTCTCCCTTCCCCTCCTTCTCCCTTTCCCCCTCCCTCTCCCTCTCCACCTCCCTCTACCTCTCCCTCTCCCCTCCCTCCCCCTCCCCCTCCCCTTCTCCCTCTCTCTCATCTGTTGAGATTTGCTTTGTGACTGCATATGTGGTCAGTTTTGGAGAAAGTTTCATGAGTTGCAAAGAAGACGGTATATTCTTTTATTTTAAAGTGAAATGTTTTGTAGATGTCTGTTAGGTCCATTTGCTTTATACTGTCTGTTAATGCCAGTAGTTTTCAATTTAGTTTTTGACTAGATGACCTGTACATTGATAAGAGTTGGGTATTGAAGTCTCCCACTGTCGATGTGTGACGGTCAATGTGAGATTTAGGCTTTAGTAATGTTTCTTTTACAAACGTGGGTGTCCTTGTGTTTGGCAAATAGATGTTAAGAACTGAAGCATCATCTTGGTGGAGTTTTACTTTGAAAATGGAAATGTCCTCCATCTCTTTTGATTAATTTTTGTTCAATTAAATTTTGTTAGCTATTAGATGGCTACACCAACTTGTTTTGTTCTTTTAGTTTCATTTGCTTAGAAAAAAATTTTTCCAACCCCACTCTCAAGGTAATATTTATCTTTAATATTGAAGTATGATTTTTGTATTCGGCAGAAGGATAGATTCTGATTTTGCATCCATTCTGTCTGTCTGTCTGTCTGTCTGTCTGTCTGTCTGTCTCTCTCTCTCTCTCTCTTTGTGTGTGTGTGTGTGTGTGTGTGTGTGTGTGTGAGAGAGAGAGAGAGAGAGAGAGAGAGAGAGAGAGAGAGAGAGAGAGAGAGAATGAATATTTTCTGTGTTTTCATGGGTGTAGTTAAATTCCTTGGATTGGAGTTTTCCTTCTAAGTACCTTTTGGAGGGCTGGCTTTCTGATCGAATGTTATTTAAATGTGTATTTATCATGGAAGAAGATCTTGTTTTCTCCACCTATGATGACTGAACGTTTTTCAGGGTATAGTAGTCTAGACTGCCATTCATAGTCTTTCAGCGTCTGTAAAACCACCTGCCTGGACTTCTGGTGACTGGCATGGTCTCTAATAAAGCAGGAAGTCTGTCTAAAGTGGGGATTGGGATACAGCAACAAGGAGGTTAAAGAACTGGGGAAAGGGGTGGGGGTGCAACACTGACAGAGTCGGGGACATCTGCAGGTGGGCAGCCTACTTGGACTTTTGGCAGCCTGTGCAACCTCTTGTCTCTCGGGTCTCTCCCTGACTTGGAAGCTAGAACATGGTTAGGGTGTGGAGATCGGGGACATGAAAGGGAGTACCAAGAGTGTAGGGAAGGTCCTCGGGAGGGCAGCCTACCTGGACTTCTGGAAGCCTGTTTGTCCTCTAGTCAAGCAGCAGCTTCTCTTTTTGAATGTTTCTAAGCTCATATTCACATTGTCTTACTTCTACTATGGAAAGTGGAAGGTTTTAGACTATCCCCCCACCATCCCTACTTATATCTTTCTGTCCCTCTCTCCCTCCCTTCTTTCCTCCCTCTCTTCTTACCTGACAGTGTTTGTGTAGCCTTAGCTGTCCTGGAACTCGATTGGTACACCAGGCTGACCTCAAACTCAGTGATCCACCAGGCATGGCTTCTGCATTTTTCAGTGCAGTCACATCGTGCTTGATCCTTACATCACATTGTTGTGGTAGTATTCTCAGCTGGGCCTGAATGCCTACATGTAAAGTCTGGCTTTCTTTGGATTAAGGAGCTGTGTTGTTGTTTTCTCTTCTTGCTCTCAGTTAATCCCTTAGCTCCACATTTCATTCTCTTATTCAGAACTGTAAAAACTCCTTAGTACTAACAGTCTTATTTGGCAGTGGTTCAGGGTTTCATTGTTTGTTTGACTTTCCTGCAACTGTCACCCTCTGGGCCTTCATTTTGAGATTTCCTTTATTTCTCCTCTCTGTTGGAGTTCTTGTACCTGGATCTTATTCCTACCTCTCCTTGGATTTAGTTTCTTTCTTTTTGTTGTTGCTGACAGTAACTTTGCAAATTGGACTTAAGTAGGAAAATTGTAGACATGTGGAGTTTTCTTTGGGAGGATTCATCTATTTTCCTTCCTTGTCCACTGGCCTTTGAAAATATGCTCACCAACCTACATGAGTGAAGGGTAGTAGTTCTCTGGATCGGAAGTTTCAGCTTCCTGTGCCAGTCAGTGCCAATGAGTCTTTTTGTTTGGAAATGACTTTGATGAATTGGCAGTCAACACTTAGTAGAGCTAATCCTTAAAAGGTCCATGCTACAGGTTGGTTAAATCCTGATTTATTTGCCCTCGACCCTCCATTAGCTAAGCAGAGACCTAAGTGGCTTTCCGAAAACAAAGCAGGCAGCCAACTAGAGAGACCAAAGGCTTTGTTCAACAAGCAGTCATTTATTGAGTACCTGTTGATGTTAAGGTTAACAGTAGGGTGGTTGGAAGCTCTGAGTGATACTGTTCTAGAAGCAGATGCTCACATTAGGTGGGAGTAGGGGGCAGTAAAAGGGACTGGTAAGCATCATGAAAGTACTTGGTATCAAAGATGTGGAAGCAACTTAGCTTTGTGAGTGCATTCAAGAAAGCTCCATGGAAAGAGTGACATTGAAGTTGGTCCTCAAGGGCAGAGTGTTGGCAAGAGTGTAAAGCAAAGGTGAGCTAGACAGATCTAGAGAAAATAAAGAGGACTTAGTCACTGAGCACCTACCATGCTACTTGTTGTTGTCACATCTCATTCAACTCTTGTTTTTCATTAAGGCCTGTGGTTAGTATCAATCCACATAAAGAATGAGCAGTGTTCTTCCTTCCTTGACTTAAGCCATTACTGAGCATCCCCAGGTTACTCTTCCCAAAGTACAGGGTCAGTGTTAAACACAGAACAGACCACACTGTGTTTTATCCTTGAGTTTAATTATAGCTTATTATTTGACTGATATTCTCTCAGAAAACTTGCTTGTCTTTTTGCTTCAGGCAGTGGGGCTGTTCTTTCATTTCCTAGTAGAAAATTAAGTATTTTAATGGAATCTTTCTCAGGTTCCATTCTAGGTTTCTGAACCTATGGGATTCCCCTAGCCCCACCTCTCTGCCCAGTGATGTTTCTGTGTTCTTATGCGTAATCCGGCCTTTTAAAACTGTCCTAAAAATAGTAGAGTAAAAGCTTTTTAAATTTCAGCCATGTGGCTAGGTAAACTCTCCTTCCCCAAACATTTTAAGAAAAATTCAGGGCCTGGGGAAAAGTACGTACTCACAAGCAGAGGATCTGAGTTTGAATTCCTAGCTTGCATCTACAAAGCCAGGCACTGCTGCCCAAGCCTATAACTGCCTCTACGGAGAGGCTAGCAGAGATAGAGAGATCCCAAGAGATCACTGGTTAGCCAGCCTAACCAAAACAGGAGCTTCTGGTTCAGTGAGGAACGCTGTCTCAAAACAGCAAAGTGGAGAAGGATAGAGGAAGACATTGAGCATCTTGCTCTGGCCTCCAAGTGTATATGCCCATATACTTACATGTATCCTGTGTGCATGCATCATTTGGCTTCATTGCTGATGTACGCGCGCGCGCACACACACACACACACACACACACACACACACACACACACACAGAGAGAGAAAAAGAGAGACAGAGACAGACAGACAGAGGTAGAGAGAAAGCTTATAAGAGTAAAACTCAGAAGTGCTTATAATTTTTAAATGCTAATATGCCATATTAAGTTCAAAATGACCATGTTTGAAAACCTTACACTACTGGATTCTAATACTAATTTTGAATGATAAAGTGTCAGAAGTATACATTGGTCCCATGTGGAGTGATCTGATAGCACTGACTGATCAGGAACTGAGGCTTTACATAGTGGCTGTGGAGTAATGATGTAGAAGCAATACCTAGCTGGGCCTTTGGGAGGTTATTTGAATTCCTTATATAGAAGGTCCTTATTTTGTGTAGGTGATTGCTATCCAGAAAAAGGTCTGGAATATTTTAAAATTAGGGACTAGTATCTTAGATAATAGTAATGAGTCTGATTGAGACTGTCTTGAAAAATGGGGCTGAAAATAAAAATGTTTAGGGTTGTTGTTGCTGAAGATTCATTCTGAGATGGAATCCATATATGCATGACACTGTTAATGTGGCTGGAAGAACCTGAAGCTAAATAGGTTGAGAATTTGTTTTTAATTTAACAAGTTAGAATGTAATTATAGCCTAAGTATCTTAAACTGGGACTGCACAATGGATCTCAGATGAACAATGTTAGAATATTTTCAGGAGAATTGTCTAAGTGGTTGTGGTATCCTGTATGTTTGACTTTGGTGATATCATCCAATGGTCATTTTCCAATTGAGAAAACTCTCATTTCCTCAAAGTTCCTTTTCTGCTTTGATCATTCTCTGTGGAAGCAACCATTCTTTAATTCTTAACTAGATCATTTTCCATTGACTTTGAGTGGGATCCAGCTGTTCATTGGATGACACGACTTGTGGTACCGTTCATTTGCTTCATTGCTGACTTGCAGTTCCAGTTTTCAGGTTCTTTATGTACTCTAGTCACTATCATTCCATATTTAACAGTTTGCCATAAGCATGGAATGAGATTGAAATGTAACCTAGTCGTGCACTTCCAGATGAGAAGTTCACCATTTCACTTTGTCCCTGATGCAGCATGCTCCTTGCACCTGATGCCTACCTTTGCCTAGGGGACAATATTTGAGAAATATTCTCCCAGCCTGGCCATGGGAGGAAGGTGGGTCTTTGTGAGTTTGAGATCAGCCTGGTCTACAAAGTGAGTTCCAGAACAACACAGAGAAACCCTGTGGGGCAGATGGGAAACATTTTTTTGATCTTGTAACTTGGACCTCCTTGAGTGAAATAGAACCCTGTGGTGCAAATGGCTGCAGCTATGAGACAAACATATTTCTGGAAGCTATTGTCAGAGATGAACTGACAGCAGCCTGAATTTTACAACATTATCTTTGGCAGATAAGTAAAATTGTTATAACCAATAGTTATATTGGTTAATTGTAGTAGCAAAGATTGAATTTGCAGGGTAGCCTACCTGGGGAAGTTAAACAGAATGGGAAACTGGGGTAGAGATGGTCTTTGACATCATTTCCCTTTTGGGGGGAGGGCAGGCTTTCACTTTGTAGACCAGGCTGGCTTTAAGTTCATAGAGATGTGCCTGCTTCTGTTGCTCTACAGTGACTGGCTGTAAGGTGGGTTTACAAAGAAAAGTAAACAACCAGTGGCAACTGGTAATCGGTGTTTTAGAAAAGTCTGTTTTAGTTTTGAAGAGTTTGACAGTATTTAATAGTCAAAAGTCATGTCAGGGCTGCCAACAATTGCCCCAGAGTCAGCAAGAAAGTCTGATAAGGGGTCTTAGAAAGAGCCAGCTCAATAGAAAGTATTTTCCAAGTGCTGGCCTGACAGACTCTCAGGCACCCTTGGTTGTGCTTGATGCTTGTGTAGTTTACATTTTGCATACCGAGGCGCACACTTTTGACACACCTTCCTTAATGTTAGGTCCCATTCTCATAGGGCTGCAGTGAGTCAAAGTCCACCCGTGGCTTCTGTTGCTCTTGGTTCCTGTTCTGGCTTATCTTCTCTCCCTTTCTTCTGTTTGCTGTCCTCCCATGTCTTCTCTCTTTCTAGTGTCTTTACTCTTAATTCATGGTTGGTTCTTCAATATTTGAGGTCATTTAGCTTTGCCTTGTATCAGATTTAGTGTGTATGTGTTCTCCCTTCCAGCTTATTCTCAAATGTGTTTCATGGAACAACATAACTATATTAGTTAAATACCAAGCAGTTGTAGGATCAGAGTAAGAAATGATGGATTTAGCAACAGTTAAACCCACCTCACTCCCATTTTTAATAGCTGGGTATGGTGGCATGTACCTGAAATCTCACATATTTAGAAGATAAGGATAGTTCAAGCAAGGCCAGCTTGGGAAATTCAATGAGACTGTCCCAGACTTATTACTTAATTTGTTTTGAAGGATTAAGAGTATACCTCAGTGGTAACACACTTGGCTACCATGCTTGAGTGATCCCCGCGTGCGCGCGCGCGCACACACACACACACACACACACACACACACACACACACACACACACAAGACAAAGTGAAAGAAGAAAATGTAGCCTTCTGTAACTTTTCAGTTTACAAATGTAGATGCTGAATTCCTATGAAGTGTTTCTGTGTATTACACTGTTTCTTTGTTTTTGTTTGTTTGTTTGTTTGTTTTGTTATTGTTGTTTGTTTTGGTGGGGCCCAGGCGTGATTTCTGAAGGGCCTTTATAATTGGTTTATGTTCTGAAAGGATTCAAACCACATTGCCCTGCACTGTGGATAACCATATTCACCAAGGCCAGCGGTAGGCCAACAACAAATCCTTTCTGAATAAACAATTGCTTAGTTAAAAATCTTATCATTTTAAAGCTTTTAGTGTCAGATATGATGGTGCATGCCTTTAATTACAGCAGAGGCAGGCAGATCTTTCTGAGTTCCAGGCCACATGATCTACATAGCGGATTCCAGGACAGCCAAGGCTGCATAGACACTGATTTAAACTGTGTGTGTGTGTGTGTGTGTGTGTGTGTGTGTGTGTGTGTGTATGTGTTTTACCACTATGAGGTTCTATCATCCTCAAGAAGAAATTTTACCCACAGAACAGTTGCTTCTTATCACTTCCAAGCCCAGGATAACCATTAGTCTGCTTCAGTCTCTTTATTTGCCTTTTTAAATTTTATATAAATAGACTGATACCTGTTTGGCCATATCTGCTGGCCTCTCTTCAATGAAGTTCTGAAAAAGACTCAGCTCTTATGTCTGCAAAATCCAGGAAACCTCCATCTCATCATGCCTAGTCACTTATGCCAGTGTCTTACTGTATGTGGTAAATTCTTACTGTGTAAGGTAAAATGTATGAAGGTTAGGATATGGATGTCTTTGGACATGTCTGTTCCTCCAAAGCTGCTCTGTATCACTGACCACACCCCACAGATGTAGTTGTCTGTTGGGAATCCTCCAAGCCACATGATCAGATTCCATGAAATAGAGTAAAACAGGGTCACAAGTGTTGCTTTTGTAATGAGGTGGCCTGAGACTTAGAAACTGAAGTTGGGCTGAGTTGATCTCACCTTTTCCTGAAGGTCATAGGTGAATGAACTTTTAGTATAACTTGGTGACCCTTGTTCATCTTCTTTTGTTGTAGGAGGTCTTGGCATTTTAGGCTACTCCTCATTTAATACCTAGAACATTCCAGGATGGGCTAAGACCTGTAGGGGCATCCTAGAGGAAAAGTTATACTGTCTACCTCACTCCAGAAGCCTTGTTGGTCCTACAAGAAAACTCTGAAACTCAGGGCTTATGAAAAAAGAATTGGATTCTTTATCCTTTGTCTTGGAATTCCCAGGGTGTGGGTGCTCACTAGCTACAAAGACAGCTGCTGACAGCTCCTTTGTCCTCCCGGACCTTTCACTTGCTTTGGGGGTTCTGTAGTACCACACTGTTGCATGGGGTTCAGATTCCAAGAATCTCTAGGCTGTTCCTCATTGCCATCTCTGGAGATCAGACATACCACCACATGGAAGATGTGGCACCTATTCTCCTAAGTGCTTCTTGTCTTCTGTGTGCCATTTACTGCTTGGTGTTCTGATACTATCTTGATGTCTAAACTCCATTCTAATTTTTAAGTTCTTCTCTTTGTCTTGTTGTAGACTGTGGCTCTTTTTACTACTGGTCAGTCTAGTTTCATTCTTCCTCCTCCATCTTTTTCACCTCTTCCCTAAGTTTGGAATGACCTCAGTTTGCTTTGAGGCCCTGCAACTTCATAGACACATGCCCCACTTTCCACATCTTAGCTCCTTTTGCTGCCTGCATTAAGTAGTACTTTGTCCTTGACTACAACAGATCTAAAGCTACAAATATTTTTTCCTGAACATTTTCTCTTTTAGTCTTTCTCTCAAGTGAAGAGGCACAGAGCAAGTAAGTAGAGTGGAAAGTCACCTGACGGAATCATTTGGGTTGTGTAAACTACTTGCTTGCCCATGTTGTCTTAGAAAACAAGGTCATTTACCTTGAACTTTTGTTTTCATCTGTAAAACAAGTAAGGAATAATATGCATTAGCTTTCTATTTGCTGCTCTGAGTTACTACAGGTCTCCTGGCTTAGAACAATACTAATCTTGATATACTGGCCTACCTGGAGAATCCAGGAAACCTCCATCTCATCATGCCTAGTCACTTATGCCAGTGTCTTACTGTATGTGGTAAATTCTTACTGTGTAAGGTAAAATGTATGAAAGTTAGGATATGGATGTCTTTGGAGCAGTTATCCCTTCTATAGTGAAATCTAAAAGGTTCTTTGTTTAGGCTTTGTTTTTTTTTTTTTTTTTCCCCAAGACAGGGTCTTACTATGCAGCCTTGACTGTCCTGGAACTCACAGAAATCTGCCTGCCTCTGTCTCCCAAGTGCTGGGATTTAAAGTCACATGCCACTACTCCTGGCCCTAGAAGGTTCTTAATACAAATCTAAAGATATCTTTCAACTTAAAGAGTTTAGCACATTGGGCTGGAGATATGGAACAGTGGTTAAAAGCATGTATGCTCTTTTAGTGAGCTAAAGTTCAATTCCCAGTACCCATATAGTGGCTTATAATCATCTGTAAGTCCAGTTGTAGGGGTCTGACTCCCTCTTCTGATCTCTGAGATTAGGCATGCACCTAGTACACAGGCATACATGATAGCAAACCACTCATAAAGATAAAAATAAACAAATAAATATTAAAGGGGGAGAGTTAGCATGTACAGTGCTAAGCTTATGACTTATTAAGTTATCTATGAGAATTTCCTCTTTCCACATTGTTCTTGAGCTCTGGAGTCTATGGTGTATGACACTATTCCTTAGAGAGTCTTAAACAAATATCTGCTCATCTCAGATAGGGAATCAAGGACAACTCAAAGTACAGATGCCACCAAGGTACGCGTTGACAAACCATTGAGTTTTTTGGGGGTCACTTACAAGAGTATAGATTAGGAGCTATGTAGAGAAGCAGGAATAATTTTAAAGATAGCTGCATTACCAAAGCCCACCCTAACATGGATGGTAGCTGACAAAAGTTGGTACCCTGGAACACACTCCTTGACTTGTAGGTAACTGACTAGGTCAGAAGATATCTCTGACAGGCCAATTAGCTAGGAATTCTTAGGGGCAGCTTGACGAGTCTATTCTGATAGGCAACATAGTTGGTCTCTGTCCTTGGTAGTCTTTATGACTTATATAAGCTTAGAGAGGGAGGTGCCTTGTGCATCTAGTCAGTTACATGGACTTCCTGAGACTCTAAATTGTACTTCTTTAATCTTGATCTTTTATTTTAAAGATCTATTTTTATTTTATGTCTTGCTATATACATTTTGCTTGCATGTATGTGCACCATGTGTATGCCCATAGAGTCCAGAAGAAGATGTTGATCCCCAGGAATTGGTGTTAAAGATGATTGTGTGCTGTCATGTGGAGACTGGGAATTAAACCCTGATCCTCTGTAAGAGCAACAAGTAAGCAAACCACTGAGCCAGCTCTCCAGCCCTAGAACTTCTGAGTTTTAATGAGCTTCCCTTTAGAACTTACTGGATCTTAAAGAACCTGTGAGGAAATATAGCCTGATACGAGTCAAACATAGACCCTGGGATTCCTGTGGTTTTCAGGTTTCTATATGAGAAAATAAGCTGGTGCCCCTCTACCTAGTTTCTATTTTGTGATGTGTAACAGATTTTGAAAAGATCTCAAAGAATGTCATCTATTTCCCAGTAACCACTTGTAGTCTTAAAATAGCCTGCTGATTATACTGATGATTTGCCTCATTTCCAATCCTCTCATAAAGTCCTGAATATGTCTGTGGGCCTCGTGCATAAGTTAATGTGACCTTAAGATCTAGAAGCCAAATAGGATATTATCCTGGTTAGTTTTGTTTGTTTGTTTATTTGTTTAACAGTTGCTTAGTATTAGATTTATGATATTTCATAGTAATTTAGGTTGACATTTATATAAGATGCTTTCTCTCCCTCTTATCAGGTGACTTCTACCCTGGAGAAATATTACTTTGAAGGCGGAAAGAAAGTAGCCATAATATATATTTATAGAGTCTGAAATCATGGCCCCGTCTGTAAAATGCTTGCCGTGCAAACATGAGGCCTTAAATTCAATCCCCAGTATCATGTAAAAATCAAACATGGTGGTGTGCACCTGTAATCCTAGCACTGAACAGGCAGAGGCAGGGGGATCTCTGAGACTTACTAGCCAACCATTCTAGCTGGATTAGAAAGCTCTGGTTCATTTAAAGGCCCTATCTCAAAAAAATAAGGTAAAGGGAGATTGAGAAGTCATTTAACATCAACCCTTGGGTTCCATGTACCTACATAAATGTGCATACACATGAATCTATGTGTATACAATATATACACTATTTTATTTTATGGATATGGATGTTATGTCTGAATGTATCTGCGTAGCAGCATATGCAGGGCTGGTGCTTATGGAAGCCAGAAAAGGGCATCAGATCCTTTGGAACTGGAGTCACAGACAGTTGAGGGCCATCATGTGCATGCTTGGAATTGAAGTTGGGTCCTCTGGAAGAGCAGTCAGTGCTTTTAACTGTTGAGTCATTTCTCCACCCCTTAGAATATCTATTTCTAGGGGTTTTATTGTATTCTCTTAGGGCTCAGCTAACTGTAATGAATTAAAATCCCCTGTGGATTGAAAAACTGTTCCATGCCACAAGGTTTGAAGTTTTGAAGTGGCTTTTGCTTAGTACACGATAAGAAATGCATGAAGTGGGTCAAACCAGTCTGTGGCTAGCCTGTTGATATTTTCTTTCTATTTTGTCTCTTAGATGCACCCACTAGGCCTATGTAATAACAATGACGAAGAAGACTTGTATGAATATGGCTGGGTAGGAGTGGTGAAGCTTGAACAGCCAGAATTGGACCCCAAACCATGTCTCACTGTCCTGGGCAAGGTAAGCACCAGGCCTTCCGTGTCATATCCATTGTAGTTGGTGTTTTCCACTTATGCATTTTCCTGAGTTTCAAATAGCAGGTTCTGAAGAAAAGCCATACTGGCATAGCACTCCTTCTGAAGCTGTGTGAGCATACATAGCACCATGGAGCTCATGAGCTCTGGCCCTGTAAGAGGCCCTAGCCTCAGAGTCTGCTGTACCCCTGCCTGCTATGTGGCCTTGGACAAGTTGCTTTCCCTGGGAGTCTCAGCTTCCTTCTTCTCTGTGAAGTGATTTGATATTATAAATCCATAATACTGTACCTTACACCTTTGGGGCCAGATGTTTTAGACCCAAGTTGGGGGGCAGGGGGGATTCAGGAAGTATTATGGTTTATATATTTTCTGTAAGTAACCCTGGGGACCTGGGGCCATACTCAGTAATCACACATGTTCGTATATGTAGAGCAAACATATGGATATTCACATAAAGTGGGATAACTAAAGCCTAAACAGCCTCCTCCTAGCCCACAGCTGCTTTACCTCCAAATGAGTTCAAATCCATTCATTTTTGCTGTCAGGGATGTTATGGAAAAACTCTTGCAATTTAGAGCTTCCTTGGTTTCAGAATGGCAGACAGCAATTATGGCCCTGCATTAGAACTTACTTCACAAGTGACTAGGACATGAGTTAAGGTCTAATGTCACTGCTGGCTGTTGGCACACCATTTAGAAGCACTAGCAAACAAAAACATGCTTTTTAGCTGCTAGGGGTTAATATAACTTCTGGCAGTAGGATAAGATAGAAAGATAGAAATAAACTCACATTGGAAATCATTCATCAGGAACTCTTAACTTGATAAATCATAACCTTTTTAAAAGTGGATCATTTTGTTAAAGGGATGGGTTTTATGAATGTAATTTGAATTTTTGATTGTGAAAAAGATTGTCTCCCAAAGAGTAGTCTTACTGCCTGGATTTTATGGTCCCCAAAGCTACATAGTATCTGTGTACTATGGAAGACAGCTGCATTCTCTTCCCGGAAACTGAGGTTTTCTTTGCTATCCAGGCAAGAGAAGAGGTGATAATGGTACAGAGAGCCATCAGAAAACCTAGAGAATCTTCTGCCAACTACTCCTAAAAGGCCTTTGGTCCTGGAGAGCCTTGTGAGCCTAATTTGTTTTTTGTTTTTATGCCTCTTATGCCTTTTGAGAAACTGCATGACTCTTGTCGAGTTTTCCTGCCCTTTCATTGGAGGAGAAACCTGACAGGAATATGGCCTGTTTGGTTTATGGTTCACCAAGTTGAATAAAGGTGTTTGAGGTGGCTCAGCATTGATACTTCATCATTTTCATAGTTGACCAGAGTGGCTTACTGATGGTTAGGAGAGCAGTAATCCTCCCAAGAGTACTTTAGTGTTTTCCTAGGGGAAATGCCAGCTACATTCAAAGGGTAGAAACAGTGCTCTCCTTGTAGGTGTCTGCTTCAACTAGGCCATTTGCCTCTGTTTAAGCTGCTGTTACTGCTCTATGCTCAGCTTATTGGCTTCATTGTTCTCCCTTTCCCCAACCCAGGGCCCAGTGGGGATTCATCTCTTGTGTCTATAAATGGGTTGAAACAGGGTCCCACAGTGTAACCCTTATTGTCCTTTGATGGTTTAGTGGTGGGTACTAGTTGAAGTCACTCAGAACCCCAAACTGTTTCCTCCACTGCCTGAACCAACTACACTATGGTTTACTTGGTGAGTTTCATATGGTTCTGCTGGTCTGTGAAGCCAGTGGAATGGAAACCTTAGATATGTATGGACTTACTGAGCACTTCTTGTGTTTACTCATCAGGAAGTAGTTATTGAATGTGGGGGCCTACAGTCTCCGTGTGTGGCTCCACCTGCCTAAGAGCATCGTATTTCTGTTGGGAAAGGCTGAGACAGGGGCTTGGCACATGGCAGCACACTTGTTGTTGTTGTTAGTCTTAAGGGTTGGCACCTGAGTAAAGTCATTAGTAAAGATGCCTGGGCCCGACAAAGAAAAGTGATTTCCCGTTTGCTTTAAATGTAGGTTAGTAGAAAAGGTATGATGAATCAGACCTATTTCTTCTTCCTCCTTTTCTTCCTCCTCCTCCTCCTTCTTGTTCACAACTTTAATTTCATTGATTTTGCCATCCCTGTTTTCTACTTTCCTGGGTTCCCAAGAATAGAAACACAAGACTCTGGTGGGGGAAGGCACAGTAACTCTGTGAGTAACACAGTAACTCACAGGCTCAGCATGCCATTACCCTGCAGACAGTATGGTTTTCCTTCTATTTCTGACCTTCGGTGGCTATAGCAAGGATTGCTTGGCAAGGAGAAGCAAAAAGACAAAGGAAATGAACTAGGAACATAGCTGAGGACAGAGCTCCTGCCTAGCATGTGAGGCCCTGGGTTCCATCACTAGCAATGAAATAAAGAAAAAGAAATTAAAAGGCATAGGAAGAAACTCAGCCCAGGCATGCAGGTGGGAATGGATGAACTGTTGTGGATGGACATTGAAACTTGTCTCTGTTACCATAAAAAAGCCTATGGGAAATACGGAGGACTAGACACAGACCCTCCTACCCTATCCTACCCTACCCTACCCTACCAGCCCACAGAAAATCAGCTGAAACACCAAAGATTTTAAAAAACATAAATGCCTCTCTAAGAGTCCAAATCAAGTTTTATTTTAAAAGCAAACGACATAAATTCATCACCTTGGTGTATTACCAAGTGCTTTTGAGTTCAACACTTTAAAACTCATGAGAGAAAAATAATTTATGATCACATCCTTCTAATCTTTTAGATTTTGTAAAGGTACTAGCAAAATCAACTAGGTAAGTAAAATTGAGGAAACTCTTACCACGGGGAAAAAAGTGGGCCAAGATGCCTCCAGGCCTCATTTCAGGCCAGGCTCAGGCGGATCTCTGCAGCAGTATCTCTTTTACTTAGTGTAAAGATGATGTTCTTGCTTGTCTGAAATTCTGAGCTTCTGGATCAGGGTTAGGATCTTCCCTGATGCCCTCATTACAGAACTTAACCCTATGACAGTAAAGCAGTAGAATTGACATTTGGGGGCAGCTTACTTTGAGAAGAGTCTTAAATCATTCCCAAAGTGCAAGAGTCTGTATGCCCCAGGCATTTCATCCCTTCAGTTTCATAGTGTTTATTAAGAATCTTACAGGGCTGCAAAGAATTTAAAAGGTTAATCTTAATTTGGCTATTATGACCCATCAAATTCACAGAGACTCTCATGATGTGCTAGAATTTCTAGCAGAATTCACTTTGACTGAATTCTGAAATTCCATGCTGGATAAACCCCAAACCCCAGAGAGACTAATTCTGTGGTAGCATTTTGAAATACAGTAAATTCAGCAGTCCTGGACGTGCCTGTGTCTCGTGCTTCAGAAGATGGTATGGGGAATTTAATGTAAAGATATTTAGAGGATTTTATGTTAGAATGCCTTGCCTGAGTGACCTTAGAAAGGCGACTTTAGTTCTTGGTGCCTTGCTTCTTTGCACTGCCTCTCTGATTGCTGTAGGGCTGTGAAGTGTTAGCACACCACTTAGCTCAGAACCTGGCTCATGCACCCATCCTGAACACTGCCTGGAAGGAGCTGTAGTTGCCTTTGCTTGTCAAACTGACATCTTGTCCACACTCCCATGTTATGGTGAGGAAATTGAGTCCTAGTAAGGTTCTCCACATCTGAGATAACACAGCTTACAAGACCCTGGAGCTGAAACAGAACTGTTCTGTGCTTCACCAGTGTTGAATTATTGCTGGGCATTGGTGGCTCACGCCTTTAATCCCAGCACTTGGGAGGCAGAGGCAGGTGGATGTCTGAGTTTGAGGCCAGCCTGGTCTACAGAGTGAGTTCCAGGACAGCCAGGGCTACACAGAGAAACCCTGACTTGGGGAAGGGGGGAAAAACCCAGTGAATTCTTGTCTTGTTTCGGTCAGTCTTTTCTAAATAATAAGCACCAGCTGCTTTCAGTATCACTTGGATGTGGTCAGGACTGTTGCTTCTACATGGTAGAACCACAATTCTCCCATAGACAGGGCATTTGCTCTGAAGGTTGAACTGTGTCATAGAACCTACATCTGGTACTGCCACTCCTCACCACATAGGCAGCCCCCTTCCCAGATCTCTTTATAGATAGATCTGTTTTATCTCCCTACCCCTATCTATTCAGGAGATATAACCTCCATATTCCTGGTTTTGAGTCTAAAAGAGTTCCAGGAAAAGGGATTCATTGACCCATCTCAAATCAGGCACTCTTCTTCAGGCTTATCAGTTGTGTTAGGGGCTGAAAATACTATGAAACTAAACTAAGCCTGTCTCTCCTTATCCTGTGTGAGGGTAGGAAGAAAATGTGTTTTTCGGTCAGAAAGGGGTAGGGGCTAGAGTAGTGCTGAGCTAAAAATCCCTAAGCATGCCCCTGTAGTTGCTAGGGCAAGAATGATGTTACAAGCTAGTGGGCAATGTTCTCAGTTTATCTCAGGTCACTTAAAGTGGGTCTATTGAGAGAAGACTCTTGGGTCATGTGTGTTTGCATAGCAGAGATCAGTGCATAGATATGGTGACTGAAGGGATGGATACCAGCCAAAATGGACTGTGAAAGCAGGAGATGGGGAAGAACAAAGCAAAGTGAAGGGAATCATAGCTTTAGAGAGGTGGAAAGTTGCTGAGGAAGAAAGCTTACAGGTTGAGGAAATATGATCTCAAAGGTGCTGTTGAAAGATTCTAATAGAATTACACCATAATTTGCCTTTGACAGTAACATCCAGACTGGACAGAGAATATAAGGAACCCTTTTCCTGCCATCTTAGGGAACTGTATAGATCCACACATTGAACCTGCCAAGGGAGTTGGTGAGGAGTTATATATGCCTCTGTCCTGGTCAGTTTTCACACAGAGACTGAAGAGTCCACAGAGTGATAGGGAAGAACCCTGCTGCACCATGAGCAGAACTGCTCTAAAAACTGGCCCTTCTGGTGAACTACAGAGAAGCCAAGGGTGAAGGCTGCTAGAGAAGCACACCCTGTGCTGCGGCTGCTCTTCTGCCCCCCTTTTCCAGATCAGAGTCTCAGAAATGTCATTGCAAAATAAACAATCTTGCCGTTTTAGTTTCCTTTCTGTTGCTGTGATAAAACACTGGCAAAAACCAGCTTGAAGAGAAAAGGGACACACATACTCACTCACTCACTCACTCACTCACTCACTCACTCACTCACTCACTCACAGAAATCTTCCATTGGTTATATTTCTCTAGTGAACCCTGACTCATACGCCTGGTGACCAAGATGATCTGAAGTTAGAGCCAAGGGATGTTTTCCTTTTAATCCAGGTTTTAACTCTAGTTGTAACTGTTTGACTCCATACTGGGGATTGAAACTAGCCGCCACCCCCCACCCCCTCCATGCTATGTAAGCATTCAACCACCAAGTTATAGCATCCCAAAGTTGTATTACTTTTATAGTGAAATCCAGAAATTCAGAGAGTGAAATAATTGCTGGTTGCCAGACTCTGAGATCTAGGAGCAGGAAAGCTTTTTTTGTTTTGTTTTGTTTTTAAAACTAGGTGTAGAATTTCAGTTTGGAAAGATGAAAAGATTTAGATTTTAGAGGGTATTAATAGCCATGATTGACAATATGAACATATTTCATTCTGACCTGCACACTTAATAAAGTGATAAATTCCATATTATATATTTTACCCAAATAAAATATGGTATCTCTTAAATCATTTTACAGTATATGGACTAGAATGGCAGTAGGTATAAATAATTATAATAAAGTGGGTTGATTTATGTCTGAAATCCTAGCACTTGAGAGATCAAGAGGACCAATGTGAGTTTGAGGTCAGCATGGACTACATAATGTATTCTAGGTCAGCCCCAGCTCCAAAACACAGCAAAATAGCAACAACAACAGCTCTAAACTTTTTGTTCCTGAAATGATAAAATGTAGTCCCGTGAAGGAATACCTGATAATTCTGAGTCCTGGTATATGGAAGAAAAGGAGACAGAAATGGCCAGAGAGCCTCATCCTCCTCTAAACATCAGTCTATCTCAGGAAAGTGTCTTCCCTGTTCAAACTACAGCTCTTAAAATACACAAGTTTATGTTTTTTGTTGTTGTTGACAACAAACCTTCCTTTTTGTCATAATTCTTTGAGAATATCATATATTTTGATTTTATTGATCCCTCTTCCTCAACTCTTCCAGATCATTCTCTACTTCTCTAACCACCCAGCCTTATGTTCTCTCAATCTCTCTCTTATTGAATGCAGTTTGTGTTGTCATAATAAGTACTCCTGAGCATGAGGCCCTGTCCTGGAGAATGTAGTCGATATGCCAGCTACTACACCATTAAGGAAAGCTGACTTTCCTCTCCTGGCAGCAATCAGATGTCAATAGCTCCTCAACTAAGGATGGGACTTCATGCCCACCTATACTGGCTGGTTTTGTATGTCAACTTGACACAAGCTGGAGTTATCACCGAGAAAGGAGCCTCAGCTGAAGAAATGCCTCCATGAAATCCAGCTGTAAGACATTTTCTCAATTAGTGATCGAGGGGGAAGAGCCCAGCCCATTGTGGGTGGTGCCATCCCTGGGCTGGTAGAACTGGGATTCTATAAGAAAGCAAGCTGAACAAGGCAGGGGAAGCAAGCCAGTAAGTAGCACTCCTCTGCATCAGCTTCTGCCTCCAAGTTCCTGCCCTGTGTGAGTTCCTGTCCTGACTTCCTTTGGTGATGACCAGCAATGTGGAAGTATAAGCTGAATAAACCCTTTCCTCCCCAACTTGCTTCTTGGTCATGATGTTTTGTACAGAAATACAAACCCTAAAACACCACCTCTACTCTTCCATACTGGGGTTTTGTCTGATTTCAATTTTTGCAGGTCTTAAGGTGCATCTGCCTGTTGTGCCTGGAAAACAATTTTCTTTAAGTCAGCCACCACAGTGACTCTTCAGTCTTTAAGTCAGCCACCACAGTGACTCTTCAGTCTTTAAGTCAGCCACCACAGTGACTCTTTAGTCTTTAAGTCAGCCACCACAGTGACTCTTCAGTCTTTCAGCCTCCTCTTCCAAATAGATCCCTGAGCCTTGAGGGGAGGGTTGTAATACAGATAGCCCATTTAGGACTGAGCACTCTGAAGTTCTTTTTCTCTGTACATTGACCCATTGTGAATCTCCTTGTTAATTGCTAGCTGTTATAAGAAGCATTTCTCCCCGAACCTCACCTAGGCAGCACAGTAGACCTAGCCCTGGTGTCATGGGCACGAGAGAGTTGGTGGGCTGACCAACTCAGCTTCCACCCAGGGCCAGATCCAGGGCTCTGAGTTGGTCCACTCCAGCATCCACCCCATCTATGAACTCCTGGAGTACATGACAGGGCTGGTCCTACAGATCCAAAGCTGTGGCATGTCCATTGAACATTTGCAAGAAAAGATACATGGACAAACAGGAATTCCGCCTGACACTGTGGCACCACAGCTTCTAAGGCGAGATGTTTGTTTTTTGTTTTTTTGATTGTTTGTTTGTTTGATTTGGTTTTATTTTTTGTTTTCTTTGGTGGGGAGGTTGCAAGGATGAAGAGAGAATAGAAGAGGACAGGGAAATGAGTGGGATTGGGGTGCATGATGGGAAATTCTAAAAATTTTTAATTAAAAAAGCTTCTTGTATGAGGACAGAGACATGTACTGATCTATGGGGATGACAATAAGTCATTAGAAGGTGTTTTATTGCTGTGTCCATTTAGTACAGTAATTGTATTAGGTTTTCCCTTAGAGCCTGTGCTCTATCTATCGGTTCTTGGTTTTGTTGACAGTGTCAGGTTCCATGTCCTGGGGTGGGCCTAACACTTATTCCTCCCATAGCATTCACACCACCCTTGTGCCAGTGGGCAGATCTTGCCAAGGACTGTGTTATTGTAGTTCACAGGGTGCACAGCTGGGTGAGCTGGATGATTACACTTCTCTTCCTATAATATGCATAGTGTCTTCCAGCACTATGAGAGCTAGCCAGTAGACATGTTTCTGGCTGATACTATCTATATTTCTCTATGTTCTAACTCAAGAGTGTCTTCAGGAGTAGGTTCTTGCTATCATGCTCTGGATTGTAACCAGCACCATTGACTGTAGCCTGTAATAGACACAGGGAGCAAAATTTCCCCTCAGTGCTAGTGACCTCATGATGATGAATGGGTTTTGGCAAATATCTTGGACTTAGAGCTGTTCTCTTCTGGGAGCTGTCTCACTGACTTCTCCAGGAAAGACTGGGCCTAATAAGGTTCTGGTGTAGATGTTAATCCAACTGTTCAGGTTTTAAAGTGTGGCCAGGAGACCTATGTCCTTTCCAGGACTCATAAGATCATCACTGTTTCTATAGTATACTACAGTCTTTCCCTCTATCCCCTCACAGTAGGGCTGTCCAAGGGGATCATTGTATGTGCTGACTTCATCCCACTCATGAAAAACTAATATGTGTTTGCGTGTTCCATGTTTTCACTTTTATGGTTTAGTTCCTAATAAGTGCAATATAAAATAGCTATAACCCATACAAACATGAGAATATGGAGTGAAATCTGAGTTTGTTAACCCACCGTTATGTTCCTACAGCAAGATCATCTCACAGAACTCAGCTAAGCTCTGTGACTGTTAATGAGTCAGTGGAAATAAGTAGGCACACAAGCCATAGAGGGCCATGTATAAATAATAAGCAGATGAATATGAAAACCTCTTAGTATCTTAGAACATGTTAGTATCTTTGAGACTTGCATTGGTATATAACCTTTAGCCATGACCAGAAGGGATTATACCAAACAGGGATTATCTACATGAGCAGGAATTTTTAGGTGGCTGGTAAACTGTGGTGTTCTTTTTGAACCCTGAACATACTGGGGTGAGAGGAGAGGTGCTTATCCTCAGCACACCACTCTCATTTGGGGTTTTGCTCATAGATGTTTCCAGGAATACTTGAGTCTCCTTGCCTCCCCTCTCTTCTTTCTTCTCTCTCCTCTCTCTTCTCCCCTCCCTCTCCCTCCCTTCTTCTCTCTCCTTTCTCTTCTCTCCCCCCTCTCCCTCTCTCTCCCTCTCCTCTCCCTTGTCTCTCTCCCCTCCCCTTTCCGACAGGGTTTCTCCATGTAACAGCCCTAGTTGTCCTGGAACTTGCTTTGTAGAACCAGGCTGCCTGGAATTTACAGAGATTCACCTGTCTTGGCCTCCCTGCCAAGATTTAAGTGTGAGCCACCACACCCAGTGAGTGTCCGAATGATAGAACTGAAATCCTTGTCTGAAAAAAAATGTCATTGGCTGCTCCAGCTGCTTCACATTGCAGCCTTTAACCTCAGCAGGCTGCCTCTGGTCAGCAAAGCAAGTAGGTGTTTGTCACATCTTAGCACAAGGTGACATGTCTGTAGCTCATTGCCTTGGCATTTCTGGAAACATTCTATGCAATGCTTAGGACACTTCCTATATCAATCTTTATTTTATTTTTAATTATAAATATATATATTTTATTTGCAGATACTCACAGAAGCCAGAAGGTTTCTGATTCTCTGGGGCTGGAGTTACAGGAAACTGTGAAACATCCAACATGGGTTCTGGGAATTAAATTCAGGTTCTGCACAAGAACAGCATTCTTACCTGCTGAGCCATCTCTCCAGCCCATGTCCATATTTTTTTTTTAATAGCATCTTTCGTGTATGACATTGTTTTCAATGAAGTTTAATGTTTGGGGACATTTTTAGCTTTTTAGGAAAGTATGTTGGGGTTGGGAAAAAAAGTACAGCCAGGCTTGTTGCTCAGCATCCTATTGTTCATAGGATAGTTACCACCACAGAGAGTTCTCTGGCTCCACAAAATGCACTATGAAATTATTTGTCAGGAATGGACTGGAGCAATGGTTCAACAGTTAAGAGCATTTGTTGTTGTTCTGTAAGATCCAGGTTCAGTTCCCAGCACCCACGTGGCAGCTCACAAATGTCTATAACTTTAGTTCCAGGGGACTTAATGTCCTCTTCAGACCTCCACAAGTATCAGATGCACATTTGGTACACAGACATGCAGGCAGAATGCTTATACACACACAAAATAAAAACAAGTTTAAAAAAAAAATAGAAGGAAAAATAATTTGACTTCAAATATGTGGGGAGCCCACAGAAGGCGGCTATCATCCTTGCAGCCATCTTGAGCCATATACCCTGACAAGAGACTTGTTTACAATAGCCTACAACAGCTGAGCACACTCTGATAGCATCTTGTTTTAGATACCCAGGGTTTTCCCTTGGGTGTGTGAGACTTAAGGGTGTGACTTAGAGATCAGATTTAGAGACAAGACCTAAGGACATGATTTAAAGGCGTGGCTTAGAAGTGAGACGTATAAAAGGGAGAGGCAGACAGAAGAGCTTGCTTGACATTAGATAGTAGGCACTTGAGACTCGAGACAGGCAACTAGGGATTAGGCACTTAGCACTTGAAGAAATAACTTGAAACTGGGAAAGAGACTAGCAACTAGAACTAGGAATTAGAACCTGAGATTTGGTACTAGGAACTAGGGACTAGGAACTCAAGACTTGGGACTTGGACTAGGAAGAGAGACTGAAGAATAAACAAGATTGAATCACACTCTGTCTGGTCTCCATTCTTCGCATCCGTCCTCACTCTCTCTCTTGCTGAACCCTGACCCAGACTGGAGCAGCTTGGGGCAGTGTGAGCTCTAACAACTTAGCCCCCAAGGCTTTTGATAGAGCAGTCACCGAAATTTTGGCCCCAAATGTGGGGTAGAGCAGCTCTCAACATTTTTGATGCCCAACGTGGGGCAGCTTGGGCCACAACACAAATATTCATCTCATTATGAATATTTTTATTATGACATGCAAACATTCTCTTTCCAAAACATATTAGTTACTTTTGGGAAGCTAATTCTTCCCTCATTCCCTTCTGTGCCTCCTTGTTCTCTGTACATGATACTTTTATTCTATACTTTTATACTTTTGTTGCATTTTGCACATTGAGATGTATACAGAACCCAGGCCATGAAGCCAAAGACCCTCTATCTGAATGATAATTCTACTGAGCAAAAGCCAGTTAATGTCTTTAAGCCAGTTATGTCTCTTTACCTCTAATTCTGCAAGTCTCCTTCTGTAACAAGTTGTGACGGACTGGCAAGATAGTTAAGTGCACAAATCTAGTAACCTAAGTTTGCTCTTCTAAGCCCACAGTGAGAGGGGAGAACTAACTAAAAGTTATTATCCTTCCAGCCTCCACTCTCACATACATGTACACACACACACACACACACACACACACATACACACACACTAAATTCATAGAAAATTCAAGTTTCCTTCTGTCTTTAAACATACATCTCCTGAGTAAATGGGAGTCCTTTCCTGAAATGAGTTTCTTATTGGGTAGGAAGTTTGGAAGACTGTACAGATTTATTTTAAGGAACATATGGTTAAATATCTCCCATATTTGGCTAAAACAAGAAAGGAATTTGGTAAAAGAAATCAGACCAACGGGAAAAAAATTGGCTTGATATGAATGGAAAATTTAGGAAATACCAGTTTGTTTTTGAGGTCATGAGTCTGGTCTGAAAGTCAGACCTTTCAAGTGATGCTTTTCATTTACACTCAAATCTTCCATAAAGCTCTTGATTAAAAGACTGTATTATAAAAGAATATATTGTTGTTTTTTAAAACAAAAGCCCGACCATTTGATTTTACCAAATGAAGAGTCAGGAGCCAGACACTATGACGAAAGCCTGCTAGCTCAGAGAGACAAAGAGCACCCAGCTGACCTTCCTACTCCACTGAAGTCTCAGAAGGAAAAAGCTCCTTCTTCATGCTGTCTAAATTCCCTTCAAGACAACTCTAAATGTCCATCCTTTCTCTTTTCTTAATTCCCTCTCAGCCGGTTACTTGCTCCTCCTCTTGACCTACCCTTGACTTTATTTAGCTTTTGTTTACAGAAAGCTCTTGGTTTAAAAGGTGTATGCTAGGGCTGAGCCACTTCACAAGGTTTTTCCAGTTCACAGACTGGGGATTTGCAATGCGATCAAATATCGTGCGTGTGTGTGTGTGTGTGTGTGTGTGTGTGTGTGTGTGTGTGTGTGTGT
>JANHMN010000007.1:54663329-54691338 GCA_030674055.1 Rhabdomys pumilio | reverse complement strand
TGTGTGTGTGTGTGTGTGTGTGTGTGTGTGTGTGTGTGTGTGTGTGTAAAATCAGATACATCATTAACTATAAAAGGCTGAAACCAACTTGGAGGCTTAAAGTTTTAAGATACAGTAGGTGAACAGACCAAATGCTGTGTCTGCTACCTAAGGAAACACAGATAGTTTGCCCGCTCCAGGACTCAGGAATGGTTTCCTCTGTCTTGGTAGTCCTTAACATTGTCCCCAGTCATTGATATGATTTCACCAGAGCTGCAGTGAAGTTGTTCTAGAACACAAGAGATGGTAGCAAGGCTGTCCAAATGTTTATCAAAGATAGCTAGTGAATTTGTCTACTTGGAGAGGTTGTGACTTCACTGCATTATGTCTTCATACTATATAAAGTGCAGCTACCAGGTCAGTTGTTCAGAACCTTACATGTGGACAAGCCAACAGTTCCATCTCAAATAGAGCAACCTCACACATATCTGGTTTTGCACATGCATTAACTTGCTTAAGCGTCAGTTTCTGGCTATGGTCAAAGGTGCTATGAGAGCCATCCTGATAGCTTCCAAGGCCATGGAAAGTATAGATATTTCTAACCTAGACATACACACACACACATGCACGCATGCATGCAGGCACACACACACACACAAACTGTACTTGTATAGCATAGGAGCAAAATTCTTGTATACTCCTCACATAGGCATAGAATCCCCTGGAGACAAGTAGGAAGGATGTAGGGGAACTTGTCTGCTGGCCTTGGTCACAAGACCTCAGATTCCTGATCCCAATTCCATATCTTTTCATTGTTTTACTTTGTTCTTCCTTTCTAAAGATACTAACTGAAACATATAGGCACATGCATGTAGTTCCAGGGAACCATTCTCTGTTCCATGATATTCTTTCCCAATCCAACATTAGGCTATATGATATGACTGATATCTTTGCTTTTTCTAGTTTTAAAACAATAAAAGAGGACAATAAGAGGGCCCAACAGGTAAGAGAGCCTGCTTGAGTTCCACCTCTGGGACTTACATGGTGGAAAGTAAACCAACTCCTTCCTACAACACACATGGCATGCCCATACCCAACCCTACTCTCCCCACATACCCAAAATAAATAAATATAATAATATACATTTTTTATTTAAGAAATACTTTATTAGTTTCAATAATCAAGCCCATGTAGATGAGCCTTTACATATTTAATACAGTATGTTGTTCCTGTAAAAAATATTTAAATAATAAAACTATAAACATATTTCAGTTACCATAACCATTGTTAGAGCCAATAAGATTTTAGTTATCCTGAAAAACCTGTGCTGTTTCTTGTGCTAATTAAGAAACTTGACTTACTCTCTTCAGTATGAACCTGTTGCTCTAGTTTTTTACAAGTTTACCCATTCTCTTATCAAAAAATGGATCATGCAAGGAACCTGTTGTCTTCATTCCTAGCCCCACCTGTGTGCGTGCGTGTGCGTGCGTGTATGTGTGTGCGTGCACAAGCGCACCTGCCATATCGTATGTGTAATGTCAGAGAACATTTTCTGGTATCCTCTGTACTTTCCCACTGAGCCATCTCCCAACTACTGATTTTTTAAAAATAAAAATTTAAATTGATATTTAAAGGCTAAAAGCTTTCAGCTTTATTATCTATTTGTGAAAAACAGGTTCATTTGTAAAAAAATCTCAGGTTTCTCTCTCCTTTTAAAAATGTATGTATGTATGTATGTATGTATGTTTGTATGTATATGAGTGCTCTATTTGCATGCATTCCTGCATGACAGAAGAGAATATGAGATCCATTACAGATGGTTGTGAACTACCATATGGTTGCTGGGAATTGAACTCAGGTCTACTGGAAGAGTACCCAGTGCTTTTAACCACTGAACCATCTCTTTACGCCTACTCCCCCCCCCCCCCCCTTTTTTTTTAATGTCACTTGAAATCTCAGGTTTTGTTTGCTTGTTTTGTTTTTAAAACCTTGGGTTTTGTGGAGTTTTTTTTTTTTTTAAAGATTTATTTTTATTGTATGTGTATAAATGTTTGCCAAAATGTATGTCTGTGCACCATGTGAATGATGAGTGCCCAGAAGATGGCGTTGGATTCACTGGAACTAGAGGTAGAGACAATTAATTGTTAGCTACCATTTGTTAGTGACCTTTTAGGGTCATTGCACAGTACCCTTTTCACTCATACTGGGCTTTTGGAGCATGATTACTTGACTGTGGGAAGCTCTGGTTGGAGGAAACCTCTCTATACTTGCCACTTTTCATTTGCTAATTTTGGGAGTCTTCTTTTCTACAGATTATTCTCTGACTCAGCATTTACAATGGCTGTGGGAGTGGTGGTCATTGGCTTTAACAGAGGTGTCATCTGGATCTCCTAGATACAAGCTAAGCTCATGTTGTGCTCTCGGCAGACCAGAAAAGCTTCTGTTATACCCCCCCCCCCCATACAGGCCACTAAATATGTTACCAAAAATTTTTAAGTTGTTTCTCATAGTTGTCAGATGATACTGAGGAAATCTGGGTCTCATCTTAGAATTATTAGTCTCAATATTAAAAGAATTTAACAATGACTCAAATGTAGTTGAGGACAATTTTAAATTTAGAAGAAAAACCCAAAGCAGGAAAGCTGTAAGTTATATAGCAGCTGCCTAAAGAAGAAAAGTAAAGGCATGTCATTTGAGTTAAGCCAGCATGGGGTTAGGCCACATGATTGACAAGCAGCCACGGCAGGATGGAGGACTTAGAGAATGAGTAGTGAAACCCCAAGTATCGGAACAGGGAAAAAATAGTCTCGATGACATCCAAAGAAAAGCACAGATGAGAAGAAAAAGGAATGGTCAGACCTCTGAACCTGGTCTTAGAAAGGAAGGCAAACCTCATGGAAGTCCTGGAACTCACTTTGTAGACCAGGCTGGCCTTGAACTCAAAGATCCAGAATTCTGGGATTAAAGGCAAGTACCACTGGTTACAAAGAAAGGGACTACTACTCCAATCAGTGTGTCTGGATAGGGCAAACTTTATTTGTGATTAAGAGAATGTGCTCAGAAGGGCAAATACAAAGACAGAAAGTACACTACACTGGTTTCTGGTTTGTTTGGTTTGGTTTTTTGAGACAGGGTTTCTCTGTGTAGCCCTGGCTGTCCTTGAACTCACTCTGTAGGCCAGGCTGGCCCGGAATTCACAGAGAATCACCTGCCTCCGTATTGGGTTTTTATTCTTAACTTTGGTGACTGTGTCTTTTCCCCCATTGGCTGAGGTCCAAACTCACAAGCTTATTCAATTGGCTAGTCTGAAAAGAATTGGCACAGAGGAAAGGAAGGAGGAGGAAAGGGACCACCAAAGAGAAAAGGGTCACTGCTTCAGGCCATCAAATTTCTACAATTGAGCTGTGGCCTTTGCATAAAGAAAGGCTTTTCAGGGTGGAGAGGATTAAAACATTTGCATGAAAGTCTTATTTGGTAGGGGAGATAAAAAAAAGATTTTCTTTGTTCCAAACACAAGTTTTATAGTTGATAGAAATGACTCATTTGGTTCTCTTTCTTTCTTTCCTCTCTCTCTTTTTGAGACAGGGTCTCTATTATGTAGCCCTGGTGATTGTGCATATATGTGTGCTTGATAGCAGATACATGCCACCATGGCACAAATGTCAGAAAACAACACTTGCAGGAGTCAGCTTGCTCCTTCTACCATGTTGGTACTGGAGGTCAAGCTCATTCCTCAGGCTTTGCAGCAAGCACATTTACCTAGTGAGCCATCTAGCTCTCTCTGTTAATGTTTCTTTTACTAATTTTAAGATTAAAAGTAGTTCTTTTCAGTTGCATATCTTTGATTATTATACATTATCACTA
Organism: Rhabdomys pumilio; assembly: GCA_030674055.1. NCBI lineage: Eukaryota > Metazoa > Chordata > Mammalia > Rodentia > Muridae > Rhabdomys > Rhabdomys pumilio. Next base: position 54,687,495 of record JANHMN010000007.1, on the reverse strand, counting down.
AACGTTAAACTTGAAGCATTTTTTTCTAGGTTCTAGTTTAATTTCATTTTTTGTTAAATGTTTCTCTAAGTGAGGACACAATGAAACCACCAAACTGGACCACTCCATGGGTAGAAAAATTTATTTGGGTTGAAACTGCTACTCTCAAGAGTCAGAAGAAAAATGGTGGGAAACCAAATAGATTTTATATGGCAGCCAATCAACAAGATGGAGGATTTTTGAACTGGTAACAGGTGTTGGGACTGACCAGGATCTAGATGCTCTTACCCCAGGGTAGTTGACCTTTGAGGGTAGAATAAGGGAGATTCCTAGTAAATAGAAACCCACTTTTAGGCTTCTGCTTACCTAGTAACACTCCTCCTGTTTACCAGCCAAAGTCCTTCTGTTTAGGACATTGTCACCAGCATGGCCATGGGAGTGGAGGGCTGCTTTGGACTTAACATTTTTCTTCTGGGCTATAACTCATTTTTATGCATGGTATTAATGTAGGTTTTTAAAAATAAAACTGTGTAAGTACCCATTTGATGTGTTGTTATTTGCATTGGTGAGGCTGGAACCCAGGACTTTATACATCACACAGGCTTTCTAATGCTGAGCCACACACACCTCCTGCTTTATGATGTTTTATTGGGGGGGGGGTTGTTTACACACACATACAAACACACTCATTACATATAATGTATATAATATATATAATATATATAACATTTCAACCACAGCTTTTTCTCCCAATCACTTCACCTCCCTCTTCATACACACCCTCATCTACTCCTCCATTTCTCCAGGCTGTTTTGTAATTGATCCTTTTAGTCATCTTTTGTTTGTTGGATGTACAGAATTTTGGAATTTCTGTGTAGCTCTTGTTATTTCTTAGGTTGCTTCTAATATCAATATATTCTATCTTTAAATCACTTAAAACTTGCCTTGTTATAGAAATGTGTAATATCAGAAATGGGTATAAAATCTGGAAAAAAGCTCTCACATTCTTTAAATCATTTCCAACCTTCTATATACCCTAATCTTATACATACATACATACATACATACATACATACATACATACATACATATTAAGCCTCTTAGATAGCTTAGCAGCCTGAGACACTTGCCACCAAGACTGACCTTAGTTCAATCCCCAGAACCCACATGGTAGGAAAGAACTGACTCCCACAGGTTGTCCTTTGACTTCAATATGAGTACCCTGGTACATGTGTACCCCACATAACACCCAGTAAATAAATGCAGTAAAAATAATAGTATGTTATAAAATATAATATATTAAAATTCATATATACTAAAGTAAATTATAGAACTTAGGATCGTAGCTTGTATTTACTATCAAATCTGGATGTCTTTTGGCATAATGTTATGCTTCTATGTTTTTTTTTTTTTTTGATATTTTAATGCATTCATTTTGGGGAATGGAATTCAGCAGTTAAGAGCATGTATTGCTTTTACTGAGGACATGACTTCTATCCCCAAAACCTACTTCTGGACTCTTAGGACCCCTGTATTCAGACATATACATATAATTTTTAAAGCTGGAAAACTTAGAAGACAGCCAAAAAAGAAAAGTAAGCACTCATTTCTAGAGCTAAGTGAACTATGCTTGTAAGTACATTTAAAATAATTGATAAAGTAGGTGCCTGGTTATGTTTTTTTCCCTAGAACAAGGAATCTTGATTAATCCCCATGTACTATCTAATATATCACATCTGTACACCAGAGTGTCGGTGTGGGAGTTACTTTCAGAACCTTTGCTCGTTGTCATGTCTATATTTAATGGTTTGGGTTTTTTCCCAGGGGTGGGGGGCTTGTTTTGTTTAGACTATAGGATGTCACATAGGCTAGCCTGGCTTTAGAAGGACTGAGGGTTACCCTTTGATGTCTCATCTTGCCTCCACCTCCCTGCTGGTGTTATAGGCATGCAGTCACCATACCTGGCTTTACATTGACAGGCAATTAAGTCCAACACTTTGTACACATTATGCTGATACTCAAGCATCTGAATTATATTCCTAGCTACCACACTCAAGTTTTATTCCACTCCAGGATATAAGGTATGTTTTTGTTTTAATTTTAGAAAAATATATAGTGGTTAAAACTAACCCCAAGCCTTATTTCAGTTTATATTGCCCAAGATAATTTTATCACCAAAACTTTTCTACCTGTTTCTGTTTGGAAATGTTTGATGGTTCTACACTATCTAGAAACAAAACAGAAAGTCTTGATCAAATTGTTCCTATATGAAACTATATAAAAACTTACTTTCAAAACATGTATGTCGGGGACTGGAAAGATGGCTGAGCGGTTAAGAGCACTTACTGCTTTTCTAGAGGTCCTGAGTTCAATTCCTGACAGCTACATGGTGGTTTACAACCATCTGTAGTGGGATCTGATACCCTCTTTTGGTGTGTCTGACGACAGCAACAGTGTAGTCACATACATAAATAAATAAATCTTAAAAAAAAGAAAACATGTATGTGGTTTTTAGTGTATACACAAAATTGTTCATCCACTACCAAAAAATAGCTTTAGAATATTTTCTTTTTATTGCTTTAATCCAATTTCCTTATCAGACACACTTTCATCACTTCAAAAACAAATCTCTCATCTTTTATCTCAACAGATTTCCCTCTATTCCAAAATAACCACTGATTCATATTTTGTCTATGAGTTTACCTGTTATAGATATTTCTTATAAATTGAATCATCATATGTAATATTTTGTGTGGTTTCTTTCAGTTAGCAAAGTATTGCCACTTCATTCATGTATCAATACTATATTTCTCTTTCCCCCATTTAAAAAATGTTTTCTCATTTATTTTGTTTTGTGTATATGGGTATTCTGTCTGCATGTAAGTATATGCACCATGTGTGTGCCTAGTGCCCATGTAGGCCAGAAGAGGGCACCAGATCCCCAGGAAATGGAATTATGGATGGTTATGTCTGTGGGTTCTGGGAACCAAACCCAGGTCCTTTGCAAGAGCAGCAGATGCTCTTAATAACCTCTTAGCTACCTCCTCTCTCTCCCTATTGTTATTCCTGAATAATATTCCATTGTATGAGAATTATCAGTTGCTTTTATTTGTTAGGAACATTGCTACTGTGAATATTTTCAAGTAAGTTTTTTGTGTGGTTTAGTTTGGGTTTGGTTTGGTTTGGTTTGGTTTTTCAAGATAGGGTTTTTCTCTATTAGCCCGGGTTGTCCTGGAAGTCACTCTGTAGACCAGGCTGGCCTGCCTCTATCTCCCGAGTGCTGAGATTAAAGATGTATTCCACCACACCTAGTTTTCGTACAAGTTTCTACACACACACACACACACACACACACACACACACACACACACACACAATTTGTTTTTCTTATGTTTTTAGGAACTGCCAAACTTTTTAAATGGCAGCACTTGGGACTTGCTTAGTGTGTAAAAGTTCTTAAGTTTAATCCCCAATAATACGAAGAAGTCAGGATATATAAACAATCCCCACCACTGGTGAGGTGTGTGTGTGTGTGTGTGTGTGTGTGTGTGTGTGTTTCACTGTTCTTCATTCCTTCTAGTAAAGGTTCTGAGTTAGTCTGTACCCTCACTGACTTCCTGGCTTTGGTAATTGCCATCCTGCTGTGGGATTTTGATTTGCTTTTTTTCAGTGGCTTGCTATGTTGAACATCTTTTCCTGTGCTAACTGGTAATTTGTTTTGGGGTGTGTGTGTGTGTGTGTGTGTGTGTGTGTGTGTGTGTGTGTTGTTGTTGTTGTTGTTGTTGTTGTTGTTATTGATTGAGACAGAGTCTCACAACATACTTAAGGCTAACCTAGAATTAGCTATGTTGAAGAAGCTGGCCTTGAACTCACAAACATCTGCTTGTTTCAGACTCTGAAGTGCTAGGAATTAAAGGTGTGTGCTACTGTGTTAGGATCATTAGCAAATACTTCTTCCTACTCCATGGGTTTTCTTGTCATGTCACTTTCTTGATGAAGTCCTTTGCAATATAAAACTATTTCATTTTGATAAAATCTAAGTCACCACTTCTTTTGTGGTTTGTACTTTGATCTTCTGTCTTGGTAGTCATTACTTTGATGAGATCTACTAGTTATTTCTGTGCTGTTTTATTAGAGACATATATTTGAGGGCCTTCTGGAATTCCTACTGAAGAGTTTCTTTCCTCTCTCCTAAAGCTTTTAAGTTAATAGAGAAGCCAGCAAACATTGACCTGTCTGTATCACTAGTTCCTATCGTGATCTACTGTCTAGGATTCCTTGATTCTACCTGGGCTCTTTGACCACAGTATCCATTAGTGGGAAGGAAGGTAGCAGGTCCCTAGACATGTGGTGGTCAGGTCCCTTCAGTTCTTAGCAACAGAATTAGCTAGGTTATGAATATGGAAAGATGAGAGAGGCACCATCCAGGAGCCTTGTTTTTAGACTCATGATAGTTCTGGAAAATACTTCCTAGAATCCCAGACAGTCTTCATGACTGTGGATGCCCCTGCTAGCCAACCTTCGGACCTTATTTCCATGAACTTAAAAGTATATTCCATCATTTGAAATAAGGGAAGGCAGGACTGTCTACCTAAATAAAGGTAACAGAAGTGCTGCCAAAGAAAGGATGCTGGCTACTGACAGCTGTCAGCCTCCCACAGCTACTGTGTGCTTTTAGTGCTTTGAAAAAAGAACAGCTCAAAAAAGTTCTATTTTAGAATGTTCAAGATCAAAATGTTTTCAAAGTAGTTTTTCTCTCAAAGATTTGCTAATGAACAGCAGACTGTAGATAATTTCCCTAACTGGTATCCAGGCTCTTCTTCTCAGGAGGGTTTGGGGCCTGAGAGCTAAAAGGGTAGGCAGGATCATTAGTTGGAATCTGGATACCTAAGATGAGTACCAACAGACAGTTCAGAGACCTTTTCATTGAGATCTACCCATCTCAATGAATTGCCTTCATTGAGAACCAGCCTGTATGCAAGCCTGACTGCCTTGGTAAACAGGCAGATAGGCAGACATGACAAAGAGAGATGAGCACACATAGTTTCTCTCCTACTAGACCTGTTTTCTCAAGTTCTTTTTAAAAAACTTCAGAAGACCACATACTCCCTCCCCTGTTTTACTTTTCAGCTGATTTGGGATCTTTCCTATTATCTGAAGTTCATCTAAAGTACATTCAACCTTTGTGGTTGCAGCATCCCTATCTCCCTGGTACATGGTCCCCAATCTGATGTTACAAGACAGTCAACTTTTAAAAAATGGTTAATGTAGAAATAAACAAACAAACAAACAAACATGCAGTTGACTACCACACAGACTTTTGCTTGGCGTAAGAAACTGATTGTCTCCTAAGAGCCAAATAAAATCTATTTAACTTCAAAAGGTTCACCTGTAAAATCTGTTGGTTATTCATGTAGCCCTTGCAACTGCCAGACATCCCCAATCCACAACTACACACAGAAGAGTCCAGGTTACTTACTAACCTCTTAAGAAGTGACTGAATTATACAAAATGTCATCTCTTACTAGCCTTTCTTCCTGACCTCCTCATAGTATTGTTATTTTTGCTTTGATTAGACTGTCTTACATGAACTAGAAAAATAAGAAAATTGCCTGTTTTCTGCAATCCAGGTGTGTTTCGAAGATTTAGAGTTAAGAAGTCAAGTAAATATTTTGGCAGCCCAACAAAGGTAAAAAAGGGAGAATGTGCCTAACTGGCTTCTCAAATTGCAGACCTGTCCAAACACTCCCTTTCTCAAGAGAAGCTGGTCTAATGAAGTCTGCCTTGTTCACCCAGCAGCCAGGCCAGTGGCTAAAATGGACTTGTGCCTTTTTCTGGCACCTTCCCTGGTCTGGTGCTGAGCCAGATTTGATTTTTGATTTCCTCTAGTACAAGACAGAGATACTCTATCTGTAAGCAGGGATCTTTTCTCCTTAACACACTCTAATCACATTGTTTTCTCATCTTGCTGTGGGGGGGGAAAAGAACAGCCATCCTATTTTCTCTCCCTCTTTTAAGTTGGAACCCTGACAACATTAAGCCCAAAAAACGTCATAAAGACTCTCAGATAACATGGAGACTTCAGTGTAACTTCATCCCAGGAAGGGACAGACAGCTGTGAAAGGGAATCCAGAAGCACCATGTACAGGGCTGCTGGTCTCTAGGACTCCAAGATCAGGGCACCAGAGCACAACCAGGTGCCAATCTAGGTGACTACCCCCTCCCTCAGTACCTTCACTTAAGAACAGCCATCCATTCCAGAAGTAGGGAGCTCTGGCCTGCTAGTCCTGTCATGCTGTGCTTTGTGTCTCTTTTAAGGGAGAGACAGACATGAAAGCTGTCTCTTTTTTACCCTTCCCCAGTGGCTTCCACCAGATCACCTTGGCAGGGGCCTCATCACAAGGGAGGAGGGGATGGGGTGTGGCTGTGGTGATAGTTCCTTTGATCACCTCCTGCTAGATGCAGGCCTGGCTGCCAGCAGGCCAACTAAAGGTCCGACTATACTGACCTGATGAGGTGCTGAATAAAACCCAAGGGATAGCAACTAGTGAGAAGAAAGCTTTGGGAATGAAAGGATCTACCCCCTTCCTATCAACCCGCACAGCTTCATAGGCTGGATTTTCCTAACAGTTCCTGCCAGCCAGGCTACATACTCTTAGCCTTGGCCCCCTGCTTTTTAGATCTTATGTGCCCTGTGTATGTTTTGTACTTGAATCCAGGCTGGCTCTCCCTGGTTCTCAGGCTGGGAACCCACTGTGCCTGTTTCCATGGTCACTGGGAAGCTCTTAACGCCATGTGCTTCAAAGGGATCCTTTCTCCTCCCAGACTCCCTGCTGCTTGCCCTAGGGAGTGCACAAAGAGAGGCTCCTTTGCCAGGCCTCTGACCAGCCTGCCAGAAGGAAGACCTATGCTTTGCCAAGGAAGGCTGTGCTACCTCACAGTACTAGGAAGTGCTCCCAGTTGTTAGTGAGCCAGCCCCCTTATAGACATTTATAGTCTGTAGATTGGTGTTTTCCAGACATCTCTTTGTTTAGGAAATCATAGAAACTGAAAGAGAGTGCAAAGTCTAGGTCCTTGTAAGAGGTAGCAGTCTTCTGGGTGGGCAAGGGGGGAAGAAAATGATGGGTTGGGGAAGATGTGGGAATGGGAGACTAATGTTAGATATCTTTGGCCAGACTCCTGTCTTTTTTGGGCCAGCAGAGAATGAAGTTGAAAGATGGCTCTTGCTTTCTGTCCCTGGAGACTGGCTGGGGAAGCGATGCCTCCTCACACTCCCAGAGCCAGGCTTCCAGGTTTGACAGTTGCTTTCATTGATGTTTCAGAATGTAGGGAACAGGCTCTCCCAGCTGAAAGAAGATAAGAACTTATAGCTTTGAGGTTTGGAAGGTGCTCCAAACTGAGGCCGGAGTAAATGTGGAGCTCCTGCTTTTAGATCCCACGACTGAAGCCTACCTCTCAGAGCTGGCAGCTTGGGGTCTGAGCTTACCATTTAGCAGAGAACATGTGGGCCAACTGTTTCCAGGGATAGAGGAATTGAAGTTCTTTATTTTGGCTTTCATCCTGGTGTTGCTTTCCTGATTCCTTGTCAGCCTTCAGAATACCTCTTTCCTTCCCCATAAGTTTCACTGTCTTGATACAAATTTAGCTAACAGGTCATAGATACTCTTTATATTACTAGAAGAGAATTCACTTTGATAGAGTTAACTATTTTCTACTTAAAATTTCTTGGAAAGGTTTCTAGAACTTGGAATTGTGAGGGTGATAAGAAAATCTGTGTTCACTGCCTGTGGAACATCATTTAGAGGGTGGATTCTAAGAATAGCTCACTGTGTGCCGCTCTGTTGGAACTACTATTGGAACCCTAAAGCTGGTGCCCTTGGAATACCTATGGAAAATAAAATGGAGAATATGGCCCCTATTATAGACAACATGGTTCCTACTGGAAGGGAATGGTACTAGATTTTTTTTTTTTTTCAGTGAGTACAGGGATGAAATTCCAGGATGACCTAACACTGTGTGTGGCCATATAGCCGGTTTTGGCAAACAGGGACCACTAGAGGCAAACAGGGACCACTAGACCATTCACTCTTCCACCGATGCCCTTCCAGTTTGCTGTCAAAGTAGAATCTTTTCTAGAAAGCAAATACCTTATTAGTGCTTAAATATTTCAGAGGCTAATAAGAGAAAGAAACATCTTAAAGAACTACTTAAAAAAAAACTACTAGTTTCCTTCGTGAAGATTCTAGTTTTCTAACAATCTATTCCTTTTCCTCTTTTTCTTAGCTGCCCATACCAAATTTGATAAGGAAAGAGATAAGAATACTGGATGTTCAAAAATGTCATCCTAGCTGGGCAGTGGTGGCACACACCTTTAATCCCAGCACTTAGGAGGTAGAGGCAGGCAGATTTCTGAGTTCGAGGCCAGCCTGGTCTACAGAGTGAGTTCCAGGATAGCCAGGGCTACACAGAGAAACCCTGTCTTGAAAGAAAAAAAAAAAAAACCTAAAAAAAAAAAAGTCATCTTAACCATTGCCCATTTGGTGGGCAGATTGTGTGCTCCAAACAGTTCTTAATAATTGGAGTTGGAGACCCTGTCATTTCAAAGTCTATCTGACACAGCTTTGAATATTGCAGCACTGGTTATGGAATCCTGGTGATGCTTTTGTGTATTACATGTTCTGAGCCAATTCTTCCAGATTCTTTGTCTAACCTTGGGCTTTTTTTTTTTTGTTTTTGTTTTTTTGGTTTTTTTTTTTTTTTTTTTTGAGACAGGGTTTCTCTGTGTAATCCTGGCTGTCCTGGAACTCACTTGGTAGACCAGGCTGGCCTCAAACTCAGAAATCCGCCTGCCTCTGCCTCCCAAGTGCTGGGATTAAAGGCATGCGCCACCAATGCCCGGCCAACCTTGGGCTTTTTTATTTTATTTTATTTATTTATTTTATGTATGTGAGTACAATGCCACTCAGATCTCATTATTAATGGTTATATATGGCTATGAGCCACCGTGTGGTTGCTGGGAATTGAACTTGGGACCTTTGGAAGAACAGTCAGTGCTCTTAACCACTGAGCCATCTCTCCAGCCCAACCTTAGGCTTTCTTAGGTATCAGGTATGTAACCTGAAGAGAGCGAGATGTACGTAGGTAGGTAGGTAGGTAGGTAGGTAGGTAGGTAGATAGATAGATAGATAGATAGATAGATAGATAGATAGATAGATTCTATATAGTATAGATATATGGTTTTGTTTGTTTCTTCCCAACCTAAGCCTTTCTGACTTTTTTTTTGGGGGGTGGGGGTTGTTGTATTTTTGTTGGGTTGTTTGTTTGTTTGTTTGTTTGTTTTTTGACAGAGGGTTTCCTTGTAGTTCTGGCTATCTTGGAATTCACTCTGTAGACCAAGGTGGCCTCAACTCAGAGATCTGCCTGTTTCTTCCTCCCATGTTCTGGGATTAAAGGCAAAGCCCTTCTAACTTTAAGGTTGAGTGACTCTTCATATTCTTTGTGGTGAGAGGCACAGGGTGGCCTCAGTCTTCAGTCCCTGCAGCAAGAGAGTGTACTTTTGATGGTTTTTTTGCTCCATTTCACTAATGATCATGTTCTTGTTGGTAGCTTAGCTGGTTACAAAAGTAGAACTTCGCCAATTGTAATGGACTCCTCAGTTAGTTCTGTTGTAATGGACTCCTTAGTTAGTTCTGTTGCCTATCCAAACGTTTGTTACCCAGGACTGTTTACAGCTTTAGAGCTAGAGTTTATAATTTAAGATGGAGATGTGTCAGAGATACTAAAAATCACCCATTACAGCTGTCCAAATACTCTAGAGATACTCCCAGATTTACAGTTGTCATGGGTAAGGGGCTCCATGAGCTCCTTTACCTTGGGAATTACTTTTCCCTGAACTTTTTCTGGACCAGTAGAGTATCAGCAGGGAGGGTTCACAGAGGGAATGGATTTCAGAAAGGCATATGTTTAGGGTAAGGAAAAGAGATGGGGATTTCAAGAGTGAGTCAGCTGTAGTATAACTAACATATGGTGTGTTCCAGAAATACTCAGCTGGGCTTGAGGATCTTAGGGGCAGAAGAATATCCCCCTGGATAAGGAAAAGCTGCCTATAAGTGCAGAAAAGGAACAGAAGGCAGAGGGAAGGGGAAAGAAGCTGAGGGGAAATAGGATATGCTTCATCCTAGAAATAGCTTGCTTAATTAGGGCGGTGGTGATGCATACCTTTAATCCTAGTATTGAAAGGTGGAAGGCAGAGGCAGGTGGATCTCTGAGTTTGAGGCCAGCCAAAAGTTCCAGGACAGCCAGGGCTACACAGAGAAACCCAGTTTCAAAGAAAAACAAAAAATAAAAGAAAGGAAGAAAAAAATCTTGCCTATTTCTAGACACTTGTATAGTATTACTTATAGATGCAGTTCTGTGGCAGCTTAGGAAAAAGAGAAATGAATGAAAGACTCAGCAGTAAGAGTACTTAATGCTGTTATGGAGGGCCTAGATTAAGTTCTAGGCACGCACACGATGGCTCAACGACTGCCTGTAACTCCAGGTACAGGATACCCGACCTCTGTAGGTATACATATATACACACTCATGCACATATACATACATACCAAATAAATATTTTTAAAGCTTTATAGTAAATTTAAAACCTTAAAACAAGTTTTGTTGTTGTTTTTGTAGGAACCAAAGTAGTATTTGGTAGGACTTGCCAGTCAACATAAAACAAAATAAGGATGTGCCGCACTGTTAATTCTCTCCGCCCATTTTTTTTCTCCCTGCCCTTCTCTTCAGTCTCTTTTGGTTTTGTTTATTTGTTTTGTTTATTTTTGAAACAAAGCCTCTCTGTATAGCCCTAGCTGCCCTGTAATTGCTGTGCACACCAGGGTGGCTTTAAACTCAAAAGAAATCCACCTGACTGCCAGGGATTAAAGTTGTATACTACCATACCCTGTCCCGTCCATCTTTTTTTTTTTTTTTTTAATTGAGATTTATTTTTTTAAGGAGTTGGGTTGTAACTTAGTAGAAAGCATTTGCCTGGTATGTACAGCTATGTTTTCAGACCCCAGAACTGTACCCCTTAAAGAAAATTACGTGTGAGTGGATGCATGCATGTGTGAGAGTGTGTGTGGCTAGATGATTAGGTACATGGTGATGGTTAACTATTTGTAACATGAGATTTACCATTTTAACTTCTAAGGTATGACATACACTTACTTACATTGTTTTTGTACATAATGGCAGCAGCTATCTGGAACATTTTTTCCTTCCTCACTAAAACTCCATACCCGTTAAGCACCAACTCTGCCCGTTTCTGCCTTGGCAACCATTCATCTACTTTCTGTCTCTCTGGATTTGCCTGTGCTTGGCATTGTATGCAAATGTGCTAAGAAAATAGTTGTCCTTTTATGACTGGCTCTTTAACCAGTATGATGTCTTCAAGGTCATCCATAGTAGACCATGTATCATTCAAGGTCATCCATAGTAGACCATGTATCATTCAAGGTCATCCATAGTAGACCACATATCAGAATTTCTTCTTTTTATGATTGAATAGTATGTGTGCTATTGTACTTGTCACACTTTGTCCGTTCATCTGTTGATTAATCCTTGGGCTACTTTTTTATCTCTAGATTGTAAATAATACAACCATGAATAAGATCTCTTTGAGAGGTCCTGCTTTTAGTCCTCCAGAGCATATACTGTACCTTGATGTGAAATTGCTGAACCATGTGGTCACTAATATTTATCTTGTTGAAGAATCAGTGTACTGCTATCCTCCATAGCTACATCATTTTACTTCCCACCAGAAATGTACAGAAGTTTATTTTATACGTCCTTTTACCATGTGTATACATGTATATACAGGCAAATAATGGTCACCTTAATTGGTATGGTCTGGTAGTTCATGGTAGCTTTGATTTGCATTCTCTTATTAGTCAGTGATTCTGAGAAGCCTTTTGTGTACTTTTTGTCCATTGTCCATTCTCTTCAGAGAACAATTAAAATCTTTTGCCTGTTTTGAAATCAGATTGGTTGGGTTTTGTATTGAGTTTTAGGGATTTTTTTTTTTTTATATTCTTGGTATTAATCTTTTATCTAGTGTACAATTTGCAATATTTTCTCTCATTTTTTTGGGCTGACTTTTCATTCTGTTGATAGTATCCTTTGCTGCACAAATGTTTTTAATCTTGAAGAAATCTAATTTGTCTTTTTTTTCTGTTGCCTGTGCTTTAGTGTCTGTTTTTTTTTTTTGTTTTGTTTTGTTTTGTTTTTGTCTTTTCTCTTCCTTTTTTTTTTTTTTTTTTTTTTTTTTTTTTTTTTTTTTTTTTTTTTTTTTTTTTTTTTTTTTTTTTTTTTTTTTTTTTTTCTTCAAGTCTTTTTTTTTTTATTTTCCCCCACATAGAAAGTTAAACAAATATATTTGTCAATTTAATGTTATCCTGAGAATTCCAGAACAGAAAAGAATTGTTGCATCCTGGGCCAGGCTCCCAGTATCTCTATGTGTTAGAAGATGTTCACTTTTGGACTTGAAGAATGAGAAGGAAATACACAGGAGGTGCCCTAGGCTAGCTATCAGGGTCCAGCTAGCTGGCCACACTGTTTTGTGGCCAACCTCTTACGAATGGGGAATTGCTGTCTTGTCTCCATGGCCAGCTGCCACCAGCCCTATGGTGTAAATGGCAAGGAAATGGGGACTGGTGGCTGGCTGAAGTCCAGGATGCAGCCTTTGCTGGCTGAGAACCAAAGCAGAGGGGAAAAACACTCCATGCACAAGAGAGATAATGCCAGTTCCAAAACCTGTAATTCCCGACTTTAAAAAAAATTTTTTAAAGAGATTTTTCAACCAAACTGTGCTTTTATCTTTAGATTCTGAATGGAAGATTGTTCATACAGCTAAGCTGGCTGCAAAAGCCAGGCCAGTTAAAACAGTATGCAGGCAGCACTCCTTCTAAGTAACCAGAAACTGTTGGCTCAGAGGAGCCTAAACTGAGGAACCAACCTGCTGGGAGCCGTTTTCCAAGTAACTCCAAGTAGTGGCCTAAATGTAAACCCTCCTGCTGGGGAATGGCACTTTGGCAAATGAAGACCCTAATTAGAAATGGAAGGGTTTCTATTTTGTTTTTCTTTAATCCTTACCCTGGGGCCTTTGCAGGGCCTGCCATGTCTCTGCTTGTGTGCAAAGAAATTTCCAGCTTCTCTTTGTAACAGGATCCTCTTTTGGGAAAGCAGCAACAGTGTGGGCCCACCACAGCCAAAGGACCCTGCAGCCAGCCTAATCCAAAACAAAGAGCTTGGGCTGGGTCACCTGGATTGACTAGTCATTGAGGTTATGCCCAAGTTGGAGCTTATGCTGCCTCTTGAGACACTCAGACACATGTGTAGGCAGAAAGTGAAGTTCCTCCCACCCCAGAGGACAGAGGCATGAGAAAAATGCAAAGCAGTAAGGCAGAGCTGTGGCTCTGAGTACTGCTGCACTGAAAACACTGGCAAGGTCCACTTTCTTAGCTGTTACATCCAGATGGCGGATCAATCATCTTTTGATCTTAAGATCAAATCCATGGAGACTGCCTGGACTCATCAGTGCTACCAGTCCTATTGTTCATATATTCTTGCCCTGTGAGGCATCTATGGGGGCTTAGGGCAAAGAGTCCCTTCAATTCTTCTTTTCTTTAGCTCTGGAAAGACAGATGAACAGAGCTTCTCTGGACCTAAAGTATTGAATAAATGGTAAGTTGTAGCATTGTTGGTTTTATAGATAATTCTTAGTAAATTCTAGTTGATGTACCTTTTCAGCCTCAAAGGGCAGTTCTATTTTCAGGTAACATCTTCACATCAGAGAGTGTGGTGTGGCAAGGGGGCCAAAAAAATTCATGTGTCCTTTGTGTTTTAAACACCAGTTGATGGCTACTAGCTTTTATTTTCATCATCATCATCATTATTATTTATCATTATCATTATTATTATTATTGTCAAATTCATGACTTGGTTTAAAATGCTTATGCCTAAGGGACCTCAAAAACTTATTGGGGGAAATTACACATTTTTGAGCCAAATACAGGAAGGATATATCTCCCAAGCAGCTGCTCCCTGAAAAGAGGGGGTTGGACTTCATCGTGACAGTCTTTAAAACTCAAAACCCTGGAAGCTAGTTCAAAGATTAATGATCCCAGACTTGGGGAGAGAAGCTTGGCTGCAGACACTAGCTAAGGATTGTCCAGGACCCAAGTTAGCACCAGCTTCACAAGCTCTTTCAGACCACTGCAGTCCTTGGCACATCAGTTCTGTCCTGATTTGTGGAGCCTCTGAAGAGTGCCTCTCTCCAGTTCTGCAGGTATAACAGGATGCATTCCTGGACCGTCTACACCCCTCTCATTGGTTAGAAGCGTCTTGCTGTCTACACACCTAGCCCTGGCCAGAAGAATGTATATCTGGAACATTTCTTTTCCTGAGGTGCTCCCCCTCCACACACATACACAGACATACTGATTGCTCACCCTGCCTAAAGTTAGGCTTCAGGGCAGTTCTTTTTCAACTCTGCTTGTGGTCCACTCCAGCTTGGAAGAAAGTGGTCCTAGGAAAATGGCTTTCCTAGCTTCCTAGGAAAGGGGCAGTCATAGCGAGTATCCCTTTATGCTGTTGCTAGTTGACCCGTTGTTCCAGCTTTTCATTCTTGGTTCAATTTTCAGGGGCTTTGAGAAGCAGATAAATCCAGAACTGAAAAAAGAAAACCAAGCTTTTACTGATTGTATTTCTGTTTTTCAAAATATATCTGAAACAGTTTTATGGCTATTTTCCTTAGTTTTTTTCTCTGGCTCTAGTAGTGTACAATATTAAATGACAATGTAGTAGCAGCATTTACTCCTTTTTTGTTACTTGGAATTTTTGTCAAGTTATGCCTTTATACTCATAGGTAACCCAGAGCTGTGTCAAACCAGACAGGGGGATGGAAGGAGGCTTTCTGATCATTTGCATTTCAGCTAACACTTATACCTAAGGAAAAGCTGGGACCATTCCATGTTATACTTGTGTTAATAGTCACTTTAGAACTAGGTTTGTAAAAATGATGATAATAATAATAATGATAATGATAATAAAAATGAAAAATTCTGGGTCTAGAGACATGTTCAGCAGTAAGGAGCACAGACTAAAAGCATCTACATGGCTGTTCACAACCCTCTGTAACTTCTAAATTACAAAGGATCAGATCCCCTGCTCTGTTCTCCATGGGTAATAGTCATGCATGTAGTACACAAGCATACATGCAGACAAACAAAATTTCCACCTATACATTAAAAAAGATTCTGGAGCTAGCAGAATGGCTCTGGGTAGAAGCCCTTGCAACTCATACCATGGTGGGTGGGGAGAACTGACTCCATAAGTTGTCCTCTCACCTCTCCTCCCTCCCCACACCCCCCCCACAGACACAGACACACACACACACACACACACACACACACACACACACACGCGCGCGCGCGCGCCCATGCTTATGCACACACTAAAAATGAAAGAAAATTAAAAAGAAAAGAAAAACAAATTCTACCATAGATAATTGGATTAGCTGTATAGGTCATAAAAGCATAAGTATGTAGAATAACATGAATAATCCTGGATTTATAAAGACTTTGCTACAGTAGCAGGGGCCTGATAGCACCTACCATGGGTAATGTGGAATATTGGGAATATATTATATCAGCAGTGAGAATGCTCTTGAAAATTTTGGCCCACAAAAGAGCTAAGAAATGACATTCTATGCATCTTGGTTTTGAGTTGTCTGTCCCCTAGTCCTCTGGAACAATGGTATGTTTGGTGTTACTTAGTTGTGTAAATATCTGTGGTCCTCTAGCCTGCTGGTACAGGCTTGGATTTGGTGTTCCTCATGTCTGTGAAATCTTTGAACCAAGAACATTTTCATAGCTACTATCTACAGAGCAATTAGACTCATAGCCCACTTTGTAACACATTGTTAAACAGGATGCAGAGAAGTCCCAGCCTCCCATCTAAGGTAACTTAGACTCAAACTTGCCAAAGTCACTCATTTTGTATAGTGTAAACAAGATCCTGTCTTTGTAATTCAGTTATGCATTTATTAAGTCTCCTCTACAGCTCAGACAGTGGGCTGGCTACACAGTGTCTAACCTGACACTGTGATGGTTGGAGTAGACAAGTTCCCTGCCCTCATGAGACCCTTGGTCAGTAAAGGGGATGCAGAGACAACCAGCACATGAATATACACACACAGAAGAGGGATGGCTACAGGCCATAATGTGGTTATAAGATCAACAAGGTAAAGGGGTGAATAGAGCATCTCTGCCTGAATTGCTTTGAGCCATTAGCCTAGAGTCAAGAGGAGAGAGACACACATCTCCCAGAATGAGCTTGTCTACCTCTGCTTTGTCTTCTGTTTTTAAGTATGTCTGCTACCTAAAATGTGCTTTATTGCTCCCTGTCATCTCTGTCATTTTTAACCCATCAAATAGTTGTTTGCTCCCATGTAAGTATTAGCATGTGATAAGAATGACAGGAAGGCACTTAGTCTTACAGAAAGTTAGCTGCTCTATTTTAGGAACCTCATTAAATATTATCTACCTGTCTATTTCATGATGATACTTTTAACCCCTGAAAGTTGTGTAATATGCTGTGATATAAAGGGATGTGGGGGTGTCCCCTAAAACTCAACCCTTGGTATTGTTTTAGAGATTAATGTTACCTACAAAGTCCAATGCGGTGTTTTGTTTTGGTTACTCATTCTTCTTTTAAGACTTCTTTTCTACTGGTGACTATAAAAGAGAAGGAAGGAAAGGGAATCTGTTGAACTTAAAACTGTCTGGCTGTATCTTATACCCTGAAATATTGTAATTAAGAGATCATTAGCAGATAATATCTCTGGCAATAGTAAAGGTTATTGTCATTAAAAAAAAAAAAAAAAAAAAACCTGCCAGGTGCATCAACTTTGTGATCACAAGAAAATCCAAAGACCAGCAAAGTGCCCTCTTAAGTGTCTGGTGAGAGATGCATTCGAGAAGGTGGGAAGGTGAAGCAGCATTCAATCATCTTGAGAAAAGATGAAAGCATGGATCTAGCCTTTGATAGACTAGAAAACTTTCTCCTTAGAAAAAGTGAATGAAAAAATAAGCCTTTGTACGGAGTGAAAAGATCTCTAGCCAATATAAGGTTGTACTAGAACCCACTTCCTTTGTTCTGTTAAGTCCTGATAACACTGAATAATACTGAATACAGTAGAAGAAACCCATAGTATGCTTTCAGTTGTTTGATGAAAATTAATTTAATTTAGAACTTAGGATACACCTTGAATTTAGAGACTTTTTTAAATAATTTGCTAGAGGCTATAGAAACAGAAAGTGTGTTGGTTCCCTAGTGTGTGGATAACCTCTTACTATTGTATTTAAAAGGGTAATACTAATTAAACAGGGAGCTTCAAGTGGGATATTGCTATATTTAGATTTAAAGATGCTACCTCAGCTGGGCATGGTGGCACATGCCTGTAGTTCCAGTATTTGGAAGAATGAAGCAAGAGAATCATGAGATCTAGGCAGCAGGATCCTGTCTTAAGAAAGGAAAGAAGAAGAAAAGAAAGTAAGTTAGTTGTTCCAGTGAGAGTTCCAATGAGTTGGAAGCAGAGAAGAGCTCTGTGGTCTTAGGACACTATGACTTTATGGCCAGTGCCATGAAGCATGCTTTTATCCAGAAGACCTAAAAAGGAGAAAAGTAACATATCCCTAGAAAGAAAAGTTATGTGTTCCTGATAGTCTAGGTGAAGCTGGGATAGTAGCCTGCCCACAGATGGTCTGTAACAAAGCTAATGAGTGACAGAACCACCTTGGCTCCTGTTAGTTGTAGGCGTGAAAAAGGGAGAACACCACTATGAAGACAGTCTACGGTGATGCTTTCCATAACCACCTCCCTTCCTTAGACACTCTGAAATAATATGTCTGATAATAATGCACTAGCATCTGCAAGGGGTGAGAAGCTGATGCTGGGCATTGAGGGCAAAGGGGGCTGGAAAGCCATTGGAGATAGGGGAACTCAGTACAGGATAGTAGTTGCAAAGAGGGAGTTTGCTTGCAAGGACTCCTTATGTAGATAGGGTTGGGCAGGCTGGATGTAGAAAGAAAGAGGGGCTGTGAGAGGAGGGGAAGAAGATGTATTTCTCATGTAATACAGTGGTTTCATAAATGTGAGTTTTAGGAGAAACTTGATGGCTTTGATTTTGGTTTTGTTGTTGTTTTGGGATTTTTGTTTTGTTTTACTTGGTTTTGTTTTTTTACAGATTTATTTATTTTATGTATGTGAATATACTGTTGCTGTCTTAATCATGTTAAGTGGCCAGGGAAATCAGGGCTGGAGATGGTGTGGTGCAAAATGAGCTTGTCCTAGAGGAGAATTTAGAGAAAAGGGCTCAATGAGAAAGGAATTAGTGGGACTTTGAAGGAATCATTGAAGGGATCTAACGATATGAAAGAAACGAGCTGGAATAGAGCACAGAAGACAGGCATGTAAGGGAACAGGACCTGTGCATTCATTCAGCGCAAGTACGTCAGCTTGCTACAAAACAACCACCCCTAAAACTTAGTACAGAAACCTGCCAAAAAAAACTACTGCTCTTATTTCTGTGACTTGGCTAAGCATTTCTGGTTGGGGCCACCCTGATCTGATTGGTCGCCTGGTGGTTCAGCAATAGCTGAATAGTCTAGGATGGCCCTAATCACATTGGGACCTTGCCTGGGACAGCTGTGCTGTATGTCATATAGGAGCTTAGGGTTCTTTACATGGGGGGTGGAGGGCTGGGGAGAATAAATATATGAAAGAGAATGAGCATAAGCATGCCTAAGTTGGGTATTCAAGCCTGCTTCAAGAAATGGAAAAACAACTTCCCATCTCTACCTGGAAATGGGCATTTTTTTTCCAGTCCATTCAACTGTAACTGTCTTCTTGTAAAATATGGCAGCAGGAGATACTTAATCCTGAGAGAACACGTGAAATTGTGGAGACTTCCTTATGGAAGTTATTTTTCTTCAGCCTCAGGTGATGGCAGAAAATTAGATAATACAGCAGGAAATCAATACCAGTCTGGTTCTTGACACCAAGCAAGCGAGATTGATAATGTCAGATGTAGCGGCTCAGTCAGCCAAGAGCCGAGGCAGAAGGATTATTGCAAGTTCAAGGCTAGCCTTGACTACATAATGGATTCTGGGCCAGTCTAGTCTATATCCTGTCTCAAACACACACACACACACACACACACACACACACACACACACACACAGAGGTAGAGGTATACTGCTAGACCTGACCAGCTGAGTTTAAGTCCAGGAACCCAGATGGTGTAAAGAAAGAATTAACTTTTGGAAGTTGTCTTCTGGACTCTACACAAGTACATGCATGCATATACATTCAACATACAATAAATGAGATTTAAAGAAAATAAGAAACTTATAATCATTTACAAACTCAAACTGAAACACCCCTGCTCAAATCAGCACTGTCTGATCTACAGGATTCAACATTTTACTGTTGATAATTCATGTAAGATTAGGCCAATGAAGAGTGATCATAACTGCCATTGCTTTGTAGCTACTGTGTTCCCAAATTGTGCCAAGTATCCTATACCCGTGATTATTTGATAATTTAACAATTCTATAATGTATAGCAATACTATAACTACTACAGTCCCAGTTTTAAAGGTGTGAAAATGGGGACCAAACTGTAATAGACTTGGCCAAAGGTATCTGTTTAATAAGTGATAGACCCAGAAATATAAACCTCACAGGCTCCTGGACTCCCTTGACTTTGAGCAACAGCAACAAGTGTGCATTCAGCCTCATGCTCATCTCTCCTCCTTCTCCTCAAGATAAGATCTTAATATGGAGCCTAGGTTGGACTTGAATTCACCCAGTCTGGCCCCAAACTCAGTGCAGTCCTCTTGCGTTAGTCTTCAAGTCCTGGGATTACAATTACGTGTATGCCTGTCTCTGGATCTATCTATCTCTCTTCCCTGCTGGGCTCATCTTTCCATCCCTTCCTTTCTTCTTTCACAATTTCATGAGCACACACACTGTACTTAGATGAATGACCTCTCTCCTCATTATCTTATTTTGTCCACCCCCCCATACGAAACTCCTCCTCCTATAAGTTCCCCACTTGTGTGTCTGTGTGTGTGCATTTAATTAGGATTGCTTACATGAATATGGGTGGTGGGTTATTTACTTGAGCAAAGGCAACTTACTACTGGCTCTTACACAGAAGAATGTGACTCTTCTTTCCTCAGAGAGAAGTGGAGGGTTTGTTCAGGTAGCCACAACTGTTAGGAGTTCATGAATTCAGTGGCAGTCCAATAAACAAAAGACACTGGCCGACAGCACTCCCCACATCCTCTGGCTTTTACATTTTCTCTGCCCCTTCTTCCACAGTGTTCCCTAAGCTTTGGAGGTGGTGCAATGAATGTCTTGTTTAGAGCTGAGTACTCAGCAGTTATTTGTTGTCAGCATTTGACCAGTTATGAGTCTCTTCCTTAACCATTGCCCACTGCAAACAGAAGTGTCACCAAGGTGGAGCACACACTAATGCTATGGATATAAATAGGAACATTTAGAAAGCAGTTTGACACCATTAATTATCTATTTGTTTGTTTGTTTTTCAAGACAAGGATTCTCTGTGTATCCCTGACTATCCTGGAGCTTGCTCTATAGAAGAAGCAGACTGCCTCAAACTCAAAGATCCACCATGCCTGGCTATCATCCTTTTCTTATTTCATTAATATTTCATTAATATTCACTCTGTCTACTTATTTGGGATCTGCCTGCTTCCCAGAGACCTAGTGAATCTGCACTGCTAGCTAAACTTACCCTTCATCCAGATGCATTGTCAGTAGATTTCAAATACTGCGTCAGTTTGAAATATCAAAGGTATTATCTTGTTCAATCTGGGTAATTTTTGAAACTAACTTTGGAATTTTCTTTTATTATCTAAAATTAATAGCATTCTCAGCTGAGTACAGTAACACAGCGTGAATTCTACCACTTTAAAAGTGGAATCCTGGCTGAGCGGTGGTGGCTTTTAATACCAGCACTTGGGAGGCAGAGGCAGGTAGATTTCTGAGTTGGAGGCCAGCCTAGTTTACAGAGCAAGTTCCAGGACAGCCAAGACTACACAGAGAAACCCTGTCTCAAACAAAATAAAACCCAGCCAAACCAACCAAACAAACAAACAAACAAAAGAGTGAAGCCTGAGGATCGGTAGGTCAAGGTCATCCTCAACAACAGCTGGCACTAGAGAAAGAATACAGAAATTAAGTGCTCTTGCTGCTCTTGGAGGGAACCAGTTTCCAACAGCTAAACATCCTCTTCTGGCCTCCATTGGCATCCTTCCAAACATACATGCGCATATAGACAAATATATACCTAAATATAAATAAAATAAGTCTTTTTAAGAACAGCATTCACATGAGCAAATGTCATCAGGTTCAGAATAGTTTTGCTTTAAAGCAGTAATGGGGAAAGATTAATTTTGGGTTGTTTACCTATTTCATCTAAAACCAACTTTAGGGGCCAGCAAGATGGCTTAGTATGTAAAGGTACTCACTGTCAAGCCTGATGCCTTCTGTTTTTTGGTTTGGTTTTTTTGTTTGTTTGTTTGTTTTTTGGATTTTTGGGGTCTTTTTTTTGGGGGGGGGGGTTCGAGACAGCATTTCTCTGTGTAGCCCTGGCTGTCCTGGAACTCACTCTGTAGACCAGGCTGGCCTCAAACTCAGAAATCCGCCTGCCTCTGCCTCTCAAGTGCTGTGATTAAAGGCGTGTGCCACCACTGCCTGGTGATGCCTTCTGTTGAATCCTCAGAATACACATGGTAGAAGGAGAGAACGGATTCTTGCATGTTACCCTCTGAAGTCTGACCTGTACACACACCTATAAAACTATAACCTGGCATGCCAAAAGTTCCCTCCATTCCCCCTTTGAAGTCCCCTTCTCCTATACATTTCTTCCCAACTGCCAGACCACTGATTTGCTTTCTTCAACTATAAATTAATTTGCATTGTGTAGAATTCCATTTGGAATCATACTGTGTGTGTGTGTGTGTGTGTGTGTGTGTGTGTGTGTGTGTGTATGTTTATGTTTATCAAACTTAAGATGTCAGGATTATTGAAAGTGTCTTTATTCACTGAGCTATCCCAGTATAAGTTTAATCTTGGCTCTTTCACTCAGGATTCTTATTTAAGATCCATTCATTCATGTTCTATGTCAGCAACCCCCTCCCCCCCACCCCGCCCTGTGTATGTGAAAGAGAGAGAGATTATTTCAAATTTTAAATTTTGAATACATGTGAGCATTCTGCTTCTTTTTTACTCTGAACTTGAGCCAGGACTTATAAAGTTGCCTGTGAATTGTACATTAACCAACTAATGGCAATGATGAGTTAATCTATAACTTCATCTGTTAGCTGTTAACATGACCCCCAAGCCTAACTTCCTCTTGACTGTCTGGTTCTAAACAGACCGTCTCTTGAGGTAGTAGCCGAAGGCAGCCTAGAGGACTTGCGGGAGTGGGCACATCTATATATTCTAATATGTGTGGCTCTGTGACCATCAGACTAGCATGGACCAGTGTTCTGTAAAAGCTTCAGCTATTCTCTGACAGGTTCAAGTTATACAAGTACCCCAGCCTTGCCTTGGGGCAGACTCAATATACTGGGGAGATGATTGCTACAAAAGTATTCACTTTACAGTCTAATA
Source organism: Rhabdomys pumilio (assembly GCA_030674055.1). Lineage (NCBI taxonomy): Eukaryota > Metazoa > Chordata > Mammalia > Rodentia > Muridae > Rhabdomys > Rhabdomys pumilio. The sequence continues at coordinate 54,664,772 of JANHMN010000007.1, read as the reverse complement.
GATGGCCAGATGTGGTGGTGCACACCTTTAATTCCAGCACTCAGGAGGCAAGGCAGGTGGATGTCTGTGAGTTTGAGGCCAGCCTGGTTGGTCTATGTATTGAGTTCCAGGACAGCTGGGACTACATTGAGATCCTATCTCAAAAAAAAAAAAAAAAAAAAAAAAGGATTTAATGGTAGGAGCCAAAACAGTGGCTTGGTGGTTAAGAAAACTGGCTGCTCTCTGAGTGGTGGTGACACATGCCTCTAATCCCAGCACTAGAGAGGAGGCAGAGCAGATCCTGTGAGTTCCAGGCCAGCCTGATCCTACAAAGTGAGTTCCAGAACAACCAAAGGCACAGAAAAACCAAAGAGAGAGAGAGAGAGAGAGAGAAATGTAACTTTGGGTTCTCTCAACCCCAAGCGTAAACTTGGACTTTGCAAAACTTAATGGTATGGTGGGAGTAGATTTGACAGGAACAGTTGACTTTAAGTAGAACACACTCTGTCCTCAGGAAAAGCATGGCCTCCTTTGCAAATCAAAGAAATGGGACCCTGACTCCTAAATAGAAGAAGCAGGCTCACTCTCCTCAGGTATGCCATATAGGCTCTGGGGACCAAGAGTAGATAGACTCAGTCTGTGTTGGAACAACTGGCCAGAACTCCTACTTCAAAGGAGGTGGTTTGTGGCCCTTCCTCTAGAGTTGCCTCACTAATCTTTCCATGTGTTAGACACCCAAAAGGTGTGTAGTTTGATCTTTTTAGCCTCAAGGCTAGCAAGAGAGTATAAGTTTGGTGATCAAACAAGTTCAATACCCAGAACTCCCACATAAAGATGGAAAGAAAAACAGATTCTACCAAGTTGTCCTCTACTTCCATGTATTCACTGTGGCATGTGTACTCACAAATAAACAGTCATAATAAATAGACTCTTAATTAAAAAGTGCTGGGTGTGTTGGCATACAGCTTTAATTTTATCAATCCAGAGGCAGAGACACAGGCTGAATGTCTGAGTTGAAGATCAGCTTGGTCTCCATAGATTAGTGGTTCTCAGCCTATTTAATGCTGTGACTCTTTTAATACAGTTCCTCATGGCGTGATGACCCTCAACCAAAAGATTATTTCATTGCTACTTCATAACAATAATTTCTTAGTTATGAATCATAATGTAAATATCTGTCTGACAATGGTCATAGTGGAGACCCACAGGTTGAGAACCACTGACACACATAGTGTGCTCCAGGCTGGTCAAGGCATAGTGAGACCCTTTCTCAACAATTACAAAAGGAGCCAACAGTATGACCCAGTAGGTAAATGCTTTTGCTACAAAAGCCTGATAACCCAAGCTCAATTCCTAGAACCCACATAAAAGTGGAAGAGCAGATTCCACAAAATTGTTCTTTGACTTTTACTCTTTGTGTGTGTGTGTGTGTGTGTGTGTGTGTGTGTGTGTGTGTGTGTGTGT
>JANHMN010000007.1:54639900-54663319 GCA_030674055.1 Rhabdomys pumilio | reverse complement strand
AAAAAAAAAAAAAGAAAGAAAGAAAAAAAAAGCAGTCTTCACCTATTGGTATATAGGAGTCTGATTGTAGCACTCACTCTTTAGACCCTGAACTATATATAACCTTTCAAGTTTAACTCATGCTTTATTTTATAACCTATCTCATGTCCTCAACTCCTACAGCCAGCAACTGTCCCATCACTAGGACAGTCCCTGATGACAGAACTTGGGAGTTGACTTGGAAGTACTGTTTGATAAGCACAGCCCGTGAGTATATTTGTCAGGAAAGTGGAAACTTGAAGTCAGAATGATGTCCTTGACGTTCTTCTTGCTGGTTTCTACCATCTGTTGTGCCATTGTTCTGTTTACCAATAGTAAGGGGCCATACAAGGTCCTGAGCTCCTGTGGAGTAGAAACCAAAAGCCTGGACCCAGTAGCCAGAATCTACCCTTCACTACCAAAGCTTGCCCTGTTCATCATGCCCACAGATATATATCATTCCAGCATTTATGTATCTCTTGGATTACAGGTACTGTGTCAGGAACTGTGACGGGATGAGAGTAGGGTGGGTCTGTTTAATAATTCTTCACAAGGCCTTGATTGTGAAGGACCCAAACATCTGCTTTAGAGGTACCTTTCCTAGACATTACAAAAGCCCCTGTTGTTTGGTACGCTAAAAGTATATTGTCCCTTTAACAAGGCTCTCCTTTAGTTTGAGTTAGATAGCTGAAGAAGGATTTGGGTCATTCTAGGTGGGGAAAAACACCAAGGGGTTGGTGGGTTACATTAAGAGATGCATACCCTGCCATATTTCCACATCTCCAATCTTCTTAACCTCTTGGTCTTGTGTTATTCATGTTGTTGCACTTCAGAGTTGGCCTGAAGAGCTCTCAGACCTAACAGGTCCCAGTGAACCTCTAGCAATTCCCCTAAGTTGTCTCCAGGGAGGAGTCTTTTTTTTTTAACCTTAAGAGAGAGAAGGGGGGAGAAAGAATGAGAGGAAGAGGGAGAGAGAGTGTGTATGTGTGTCTACATGTACCATGTATATGCTGGTGTCTGCAGAGATCAAGAGAAATGGTCTGTGCTAGTCCTGAAGGTCACTTTAGTGCAGCGTAAAATTCCCAGCAAGGGTCCTGGAACAAAACTGGAATCTCTGGAGGAGAAGCAAGTACTGTTCACCACTGAGCCATCATTCGAGCTCCAGGGGGAGTCTTTAACAAGTTCCCTAGGAAGTCCCCACTGCCACCCTGTGTCTGATCATTCCATGGTGTTATTTCTTGCCGTTATGTGATTTTCCTGTGGTATTAGGAGTACAGTATGTCACATCAACCTCCAAAAATCTTCAGGTCAACTCACTGTGGTTCTTAAGAGCCTTCATGCTTTGTGCAGATCCCACACATGCAGGAAGGATCAGAGAATGAATTTCCCTCTTTCTTCAAGAGAATACATCCTATATGTAACCGTCATGGGGAGGGTAAGGATCCACCAAGAAATGTGGAGTGAATGTTATGTTCATAAGAGGGAGATGTGTGTGGTAATCATTCCCAGGTACGTAGATCTGAATCCCAGCCACTGTGAGTGTGCTATTCATTTACCTCTGAGGATGCAGAGTGAGGATAGGCTTTCCCTCATGCACTCATGTCATGGAATTGAAACAGTAAGTCAGGATTGCAATTCCAAGAGTTTCAACTCCCTTCCCTTCCTCTATGGCAGAGCTAAAATAAAAGCATGGTTGCCAGCCTGAGCTCATGTCATCTGACCTTCAGCCTGTGCTAGTCCTGAAGGTCACCTTAGTGCAGTGTCATCAAAATACTTGTAGACACATAAGACTAGCAGGATGAGGGTAGGGAGCTGGGAGAGTTGTGACTGTTCTTTCCTAAAGAAAGATGTGATGTTGATGTTGCTATAAATGATCTTGGTGAGAGGTTACAGTAATTAAACAACCATTGTTAAACTCCTCTAATAGTAAGGTTCAGAGTTGAAACAGTATTTTAAAAAAACATAAGTGGATATATCCTTAAAAAGTAAAGAGAGAGTTCAGCATTGTGACACGGGTCTTTAACCCCCAGCAGAGGAGGTAGAGGCAAGTGAATCTCTGTGAGTTCAAGGTCAGCCTGATCTACATAACAAGTTACAGGACAGTTAGAGATACATAGACTCTTCTCAAAAATAAAAATCAATAAATAAGCAAAAACCAAGTAGTTAGGGTGAGAAGTGGCCTGTTTATGAGCTTACATTGGCCTAAATACCAGTGGCTATCACAGCATTGAATAAACAGCCTTGTCTGATCAGAATAGACCTTCTACACTGCTGGCCTGAAGGAAAAGAAGAAAACTTCTTCAGCACCTCTCCAAGGTGGCCACTTATGAGGCAATGCAATAAGCAACTTGAGGGAATAAGACTCTTCTTTATGTTGAATATTTGATTTGCATGGCATTTGTAACGAGTTTTAAAGAGGAAGAAGACCAAATGAGTTAAATAAGAACTAAATGGGGCCTGGAAAGGGCTCAGGAAAGATGGCTCAGGGACTAAGAGTACTTGCTGTTCTTGTGGAAGATCCAGGTTTGGTTCCCAGCATCCACATAGCAACTCACGAGCACCTCTAACTCCAGCTCTAGGGGATCTGATGCCCTCTTCTGACCTATATAGGTACAGCAGTCATGTGCACATACAAGTATACAGGCAAACACTCAGACACATAAACATAAATTAATGTTTAAAAGATAAAGGGGCTGGAGAGATGGCTCAGTGCACTGACTGCTCTTCTATAGGTCCTGAGTTTAATTCCTAGCAACCACATGGTGGCTCACAACCATCTGTAATGGAATCTGATGCCGCCATCTGGTGTGTCTGAAGACAGCTACAGTGTTCTCACATACGTAAAATAAATCTAAAAAAACAAAAACAAACAAACAAATAAAAAAAAGCTATCTAGAACTTCCTTGTGGGACTATGGAGAGTGACATTTACCCAACAAGGGATGGAACCTAAGGTCTCATACATGCTAGGTCACAGCTGTGCTACTCTGCCCCAACCCTCTTGTTTTTATGTTGAGGCAAGGCCCATGCTGACCTTCAACCTGCCAAGTAGTTGGGATTATAAGTCTGTTCTTCTAAACTTGGCCAGTATAACACTTGTTTGTTTAAGTATTTTGAGGTTCAGCATTCATGTTTCCAAGTGGGACATGATGAGAATTTCTCAGGGGATGGGACGGGATGGGACAGGACGGGATGGGAAAGAGGTTTAGGTCAAATGTCAACCCTCTAATTCATGACCATAGAGGAGATACATAACTTGAAGGTTCCAGCTCTGATGGAGTCAGCTGCCTTGGCCTTGCAGTTGTGCACACTCAGTACCTTTTGGAAGCACTGAGTGTCTTGCCTCATACATTAATGAGTATTTTACTTTTGCTTCTGAAGTTTCCATGCTCCGAGTCACTATTGCTGATGACAAGAGCTGTGGTGTTGGCAGAAGCTTATCGTTCCCTTAATCCACCCCCAAGATAGCCCTATGCTAGTTCCCAGTCCTTCCAGTCCTTCCTAGAGCTATCCTCCTAGGGACAGAATTACGGCAACACAGGTCTCTAAGCAAGGTGAAGGAGACTTGGTGTTTGAAGGCTGAGAGTCCACCTGCATGTGTGTAAGCCCCATCCAAGTGGCAGGTGGACTGTGAGCACACTCTGATGATGAACTGAGGAATAGTGTATATATGTCAAGGATATCCTGTGCTTAGTGTTAAAGTTATATATTCAGACTGTTCCTATTTTGATTTTGCTTTTAAATCTGTTTACCACCTGATTCAAGAGTATTGTAATATCTTCTTTTACCTCTCATCACAAGTATTGTTGGGTTCTGCTTAATTAGATCCAGACTCCGTTAACCCATCTGCATCAGAACATAGATTCCTAGGGATCAAACTGAACTCTAAAACTTGATGGCAGGTGTCCTTACCCACTAAGCCACCTCAACAACCTGTGATTTTTATTTTTTAATTCCCCAGTTTCTCCCTCAGTGGACCAACCTTAAGAACGAAGCTCCTTGCTGTAAGATCCTACCCTTAATTCTCCAGAGGGCTGCTTAGGTGGTGTTCAGACTTTGCAGGCAAGGTTGTTAAGCCTGGTTCTGCCACCTAATTAACACTTGTTTATATTAATTAGTTGCCACATGTACAGAAGGCAGTAGTCCTTTTTTTGAAGTTTCCAGTTACAGACCTAATAAGATCTGGCCTGAAATGGGACTTTCAGAACCTCCCAAGGCAAGGTAACAGCTTCCAAGTCCTCTACAAGTTTCTCTTTCAGGCATAGACAGCTCTGTAGCCATTTTTCCATAACATCCTTCATTCACCCAGAAGGATGGATGGAACAGGAGGGTGTGCACAGGCTCTCCTGAGTTTTTGGTACTCCTTGTCAGGTGTTAAAACAAAGGGACCATTGTGTTTCTTGGAACTGATCTAAAAGTCTGTGTTTGAGATTAAGATCTAAGGAAATGCATTTCCGTTTAACACCCAGTAGTTTCTGATTGTGAAAAGACTCCCAACCTGTGCATCGGCGCCGCTGTATATGACTGCAGACTCCAGCCTCTTCTGTTGGTTCCTTTAATTAGTAGGAATTAAGTGGAGGCTGCTGCATATTTTGAGAATAAATAACACTGTTTAAACTTAGGCAGCCTTAACCATTAACTTAACCGCTGGATTCTCGCTGCTACATGTCTCCTGAATAGATCAGCATAATCTTAACTAGGACTTAAAAATCCTTCAGCCTCTCTCGGGAACTTAGAACTTGAAGCCCATGGGAGCCTTTGGAGGCTTAATGACTTTAATTATGGCAAGAAATATCTTCTGGTGGGTAGGAGTGCAGCTGGTGGGAGAGCCCTTTCTCAGTGAAGCCGGATGGGAGCTGGCAGTCATGGGGGAGGGGGACTGAGAGGGGTGACTTGGGGGGGGGGTGTTGGCCGCAGGGCCTCTGAATTCTGAACTGTGTTTGTGGCTTCAGAGCTTTGATCACTTGCCAGGGAAACCTGGAAGGTCAGGCCAGGCTGCAGCCAAGCCCTGGAATGAGGAGCCAAGTCAGTGGAGCGGGTAGCACTGTGTCAGCGTCCTCACCTCCCACCCTGGAGGAAGTAACTCTATCTGCAATCCCAGCCTTTGGTCCTCTTTTTGTGTTGGTCTTCTTTTGAATTGGGGGCTCTAAGGCCTGAAATAAACCAACAAAATGCCTTCCAAATGTAACTTGGTAAAATCAGATATGTTTTATGTACTTTAGAGGAAATCAGGGCTGGGTTTTTTGTTTTTGTTTTTGTTTTTTTAATTCTGTGTGTGTCTAGTACAAATTATTCCAGAGCACAGGTAATCTCTCCTGGTGGCTTATGTCAGGTTTCCTCATTTCTTTTAACATTGCCACCACCCCCCACCTTGTTTCTTGGCACCAAGTTTTTCTCACTGGTTCTCTGTGTGCCCTAGTGTGTGACCTCATTTCCTATGGAATGAAAAGTTTCTGTTGGAAAACAGGGCCCTTGGTTAGTCGTCTTTAAGCCCCTTTGCCTGGTGTGACTCATGCTTTAGGGCATAGGGACTGTCCAGAGTATGCAGGAGCCTGTGCCTGGGTGGTCACTGTCTAGAGGAAAGGGAAGGAAGGAAAAAGTAAGGAGTGAAGGTTTAAAATCCATTTAGTGATCTCCAGAGAGAAGGGGTATACACGGACCCAATGAGTATCTGCTTAGACCAGGAAGACCCACCAAGAGAGAGCTGATGATGGTAGGTATGGACAGCCCCTAATACAGCCACCACCACTTTCCCTTACATTACCTCCCTGGCAACAGGAGCAGGACCCTGTACAACACCAGAAGCTTGTTACTGCCACTCTGCAAGACTGTAAGCTGCAGAAAGGAGTAGTGTCTCTCATGTTGGTGCTTAAGAGCTGTGAAGCTGTGGTTTCTACAGCCAGTACTCCTAGAGAGCCATGTTCCATGTCTCAGCAGGTCCTGTGCCTTGTTCTCTCTTGCAAATGGTAGGATAGATTCTGTTGGTCCTCTAGGCCAGAGAAAGTCCAAGGGCACATATCCAAGGGTAGTCATCTGCCTGGCTTTTCCTCATTGGAATTCTAAGGAAAGTTCACTTTCCTTAGAAAGAAGAGAGAGAAGGGACACAGCACACACTGTAAATGTACAGGATGCTTTTTTTTTTTTTTTTTTTTTTTTTTTTGAGAGCTTTGAAGTCCAGAGATCTGTGTGTACAAAGCCCAGGGCCAAAGAGCCACAGGCAGAGCCACTTTGGAGTTTAAGACTGACCAGAGACAAGATGTCTGCCTTAGAATTCAAAAGCCTCCTCAGCAGTACAACAGAAGATGGTGCAAATAAGAAGGCAGGTCTTGAAGTGTGGAGACTGAAGACTGCAGAGTTCCAAGAAGACATAGCTAAGCAGACCTTTCCTCATTGAAGAGTTGGAGGATCCACAGGATGCCTGGCGGTCAGGAGCAGGCAGCAGCAAAGCCCAAGTATGGTGCTTAGTATTGAGTGAACCTGGTGCTGTATGAGTGCAGCAGGGTTGGGCAGTTCCCTGGTACTGAGAATCCACTGTAAAGAAGTCTGACTGCCAGGCTGCCCTCTAGTGTGGGAAGCTTTTGAAGATTGGTACTGCAGTATGGAGCTGGTACAAGGGTTAGGTAATGCCCTGAGGGGCAAGTTAAGTGAGGTGAAGCCACATGCTACATCCTGCAATGAGAAAGACACTCAGAGAACCAATAGGAGGACTGTCTGATAAAAGGGAGAGGGCTGTTGAGTTTGGAAGCAGTTAGCAAAGGAGGTCAAATTTTAAGCATCCCTAAAAGCAATATAAATCCTTGACTGAGAAAGGTCCTTGTGCTGTGTGCTGTGGGTAAGACTGGCTGGGTAAGGAGAGCCCCAGGAATAAAATAGTTGTGAGTCACAAGGTTGCAACAGTGGAGAAAAATAGTAAGTAGATTTGGAAGTTGAAATAAGTATAGTTTGGTGAGCAGTTAAATGTAAGGGAGAAGCAACAGACTACAGTTTCCATGTACCACCTTGAGAAGGGAGCCCAAGTTGTAGGGAAGAAAGAATTGCTTTTATTTGGTTTCATTTGTTTGGATTTTTCAAAATAGTGTCTCACTGTGTGTCCCAGACTGTTTGTAAACTCTTTATACCTCTTACTGATTCAGACTTGCAATGATCCATCTGCCCCAGCTTCCTGAGTGCTAGAATGACAGATATGCACCACCACAAATAACTTAAAAGTCAGGATTGAATGAATCATAGGCCATGGCACCCATATTGTCCTGCTCAAGAAGTGGCCCACAAGTGTCTGAGATAATGTGCTCTGCCCTGCTCTGGAAATAGCTGCAGAACTTTGGAGAAACCCAATCTGAAGCAGAAAGCTGGTGCCAAGTCATGGGAAGCAGTCCTTGGGCCTCCAGTACCATGAATTCCCCACTGTCGTCATTTCTGCCTGCTTGGGTTAAGCTGCTATTTGCAAGCACATCTGAGAGTCCCATGAGTGTGTTCACGTGGGTGCAGGGAAGAGACCCCGGCACCTTCACCTTGCTTAAGAAAGAGTGCTTCAATCAGAGATTATCAAGTTTGTTATGGTAGTAGATGCTTCCAAAAAGTCCTTGTCTGTGTCTTTCTTGAAGTTCCTATGACACAGTTATTTGGCTATCTTAAGTTGTTCATAGATGGAACTGTGTAATTGAATGTTTTCATACCAATAACCACCATTTACCATCTGTTAAGTTGTGGATGTGCGCATTATTGCGTTATTTAGTTATTGGCTACCGGAGCAAAATATTGATTCTTCCATCTATGAGAGTAAGATGTGAGAGGTTAATAATCCTTTCACCCAAGCATGCTGCACACCATGGAACATTTGATCCAAACAAAGCGTGCTTCACATCAGGGAAGGTATTATTCACATTGCTTTGGAAGGCTTTCTAATGCTGGGTAGTCTGGAGCTACCCAAACATGAATCTGCTTCACATACATCACAGATAGCTCTAGAATATGCAGTGCTTCCAGATGGTACCAGCCAGGAATGTATGTCATTTTCATATATGCAGAGACAGGATAAGCAATCTTATGTTCTTCATCTCTTGCCCTTATACCTCTGAACTAAACACCAACCCTTCCCGGTGCTGCCCCAAAAGAATGGTATTGTTCGCTGGGTGGTGGTGGCAGTGGCACACGCCTTTAATCCCAGCACTTGGGAGGCAGAGGCAGGCGGATTTCTGAGTTCGAGGCCAGCCTGGTCTACAGAGTGAGTTCCAGGACGGCCAAGGCTATACAGAGAAACCCTGTCTCAAAAAACCAAAAAAAAAAAAAAAAAAAAAAAAAAAAAAAAAAAAAAAAAAAAAAAGAATGGTATTGTTCCACAGTAGTCATCACATGCAGATGACATGCTCAATGAGGACAAAGACCTGTCACTATGTCTGCTGTTCAGAGCTATACACTTTCCCAGGGCTTAGCACACTTAGTAACTGGCTAATAACTACTGTTGAACAGTGAATTAGTAAATTGTAATGCAAATGGAATTAGACCATTCCTTACTGCTGTGTTAATTATATTGAGATGGCCTGGGGCCATCTGTTTTGTTAGGCTTTATGGAGTATACAAATGCAACCTGTAACATCTACCTTTGGACCCCAGGGGTCTCTATTTTACACAGGACATGCCTAGTACCTGAGTGAGGTGTTTGCATGTAGGACTACTCAGATATTTTAAGGACAGATGCCACAGAGAATGTAGCTAGCCCCTGCCTGTGTTGTTCATTTATGTCATCTTACTTTGTCATTAATACAGGCTTGGATGAAATCTAAGAAGCATATTCTGTGAAGATTCTTAATAATCTTTCTGTTTGGTAGTATTTCTCTGTCTTAAAGAAATTGGAATGAAAGTCAAGATCCATTTAATGTAGTAGTAGAAAACAGAAATAGGTCAGATATCAAAAATACATGAGAAGGATCTAGGCCTGATGGTGAAGGACTATAATCTCAGATACTTAGAAGGACAAGGCAGGGAACAACAAAACATGCCTGGGCAATTTAGGGAAATCCTGTGTGTCAAAGCAAGAAATGACAGGAAAAAAAAAAAAAGAACTGGCAATAGATTGTTTACCTAGCACGTGTGAACTCCTAGTACAGCCCTCCAAAAGGAGTAGTCTATGGAGGGACATAACACCATTGGCACACACCTTTAATCCCAGCACTTAGAACAGAGGCAGGAGGATCCCTGTGAGTGGAAACCAGCTTGGTGTGTACCTAGTAAGTTTCAGGACAGCCAGGACTACATAGTGAGACCTTGTCTCAGAATAAGCACATTTACAGCATGTGGTACATGCGTGTAACCTCAGCACTTGAGCTGCTGAGGCAGCAGGATCATGAGTTCAAGAGTAGCCTAGGCTCCAAAATAATACCCTCTTTAAAAAATAATAATGATAATAACCGGACTGGAGAAATGCCTTCCAGGGGAAGGACTGGCTGCTCTTCCAGGGGACCTGGGTTTCAGTTCTCAGCACCCACGAAGGAGCTTACAACTGTCTGTAAACCAACACCCTCACAGACATAAATGCAGGTAAAACTAGTGTAATGCAAATAAATTTAAAAATTAAGTAAAAATTTTAAATAGTAATAGTACATACAAAAAATTGATCGAAACACAAGTTAGAACTTCCCATTAGCAGCTGACACATACATACTCACATCAGCTCCACTCCTTGTTACGGTATCATCCAGAACACAGAGCAGTGGTTTGTTACTGCCCTCTCCTGTGAACCCAGCTTGTCAGTGGTCCTCACCTGGCCAGGTTCACCTGGCTGTCTTTCTTTCAAGCAACTTTCTTTTGAGTCTTTAAAGCATTAGGGTATAACACTATAATATCATATATATTGCTCACAAGAATTGGAATCTTCTACCTGGGTTTTACATTTGTTTGAAATACAATAATCTGGCAGGAAGTTGACTAGATAAAATTGGAAATTATCTAAGATAAGAAATTTTGCTTGGCCGGCGGTGGTGGCGCACGCCTTTAATCCCAGCACTTGGGAGGCAGAGGCAGGCGAATTTCTGAGTTCGAGGCCAGCCTGGTCTACCAAGTGAGTTCCAGGACAGCCAGGGCTACACAGAGAAACCCTGTCTCGAAAAACCAAAAAAAAGAAAGAAAGAAAGAAAGAAAGAAAGAAAGAAAGAAAGAAATTAATTAATTAATTAATTAATTAATTAATTAATTTTGCTTGAAGAATTTGACTCTTCAGGTTTTTAAAATTATATTGAGTCAGGAAGAAAAGTGTAACCAAGCAATATTCTATGATTTTAAAATATAATGAAAGCTCCATTTTGTAAATGATGATTACTCATGGCCTTTTTTTGGATTAAACAAATTCAGGATGTCTACTAGGCAAGCACTTTGCCACTGAGTAACATCCCCAGCCGTCACAGTCTTTTCTAAAGCCATCTCTCAACAAACAAGATGTCAGTAGGATGTCCTCCCTAGGCATGGTATGTGCAGGAAGTACAGATTATTTCAATAACATACAATTTTTGATTTGGTTTGGTTTGGTTTTTTGAGACAGAGTTTCTCTGTGTAGCTCTGGCTGTCCTGGAACTCTTTCTGTTGACCAGGCTGATCTTGAACTCAAGTTTCAGCTGCTTTTGCCTCCTGTGTGCTGGGATTAGTGTGTGCCACCACCGACCAGCTGTTTCACATGTTTGTTTTTAAAAAAAGTCTCACATGGTCCAAACTGACCTCAAACTCTCTTTGTCGTTGGAATGACCTTGAACTTTGGAATCCTCCTGCCTCTACCTCTCCTGCTGGAATTACAGGCACCATAGCTAGTTTTATGCAGTACTGAGGGTCACTTTATAAAGTGCTAGGGTTTCATGCATGATTGGCAAATCTACCCACCGTGTTACATCTCCAGCCTCAATAAATATAATTTTAATGTACTTCACTGAAAATTAAGCATTCCTCAACCACAATGTTTGTCCTTAGAGTCCATGCATTAGTGAATTGTGTCTGAAGTTGGGCTGTAGATGGGATTTAAGCACTTTATTCTCTGCCTGCCTTCCTCACTAAAGAAAGCAAGTATGTTTTAAAGTATCTTTTGTTAGGCTAAGAATGGAGCCCAGTGGTAAAGCACATCCGTAGCATGGGTGAGGCCCAAGGTTTATCCCCCAGCACTATGATGTGTGTCCTGAATGGATCATGCCTCTGCAATGAATAAACATTCATGTTCTTGTGGAACAAGAAATACTGGGAAGCCAGAAGGCCCTCTGGCTGTGTGTTTCCCTGAGGCACATTCCAGGAAGGCATTCCCTACCCAGGTGCTGCAGTCCATGCCAGCCTCTCCAGGTGCACCAGCATCAAAGCTCCAGAAACAAGCACTCCCAGTCAGGACATACCTGAGCTCACACTCCTCAACAGGTACTCTCTGATATGCTGGATCCCTGGCTGAAAGCAGAATTAAAAACATGAGAAGCCCTCTTTATTCCTTCCTCTAGGAATGGAATTTGGAAGGAGCCTAGGGTACCACTGGGGCAGAAACAGAAGCACCTACTGAGAAGTCTGTGAGCTGTGCCCTCAGGAGCTGCTGCCCTAAGGAGCTTAATGGAAGAGAACAAACATGCTACCTTGGCTTCTGGGGTGTGGGAGGGGAATGGCTGTTCTGAGACTCTGAGACGAGGACTAAAAGAGATTCAGTGACTTAAAATGCAGTGATACAAGAGCAAAGCCTGGGTTTGACCCTAGCACTACCTAGAAGAAAAGGAAATGCTGAACCTCACTGGTCACTTGGGATCACTGATTGATGAACAGTGAGGTAATCCTCAGGCGACTTTCTGATTGTTCAGTCTCAGTTTGTTTTTGAGGAAGCTTAAAACTGTAGGACAAGGACAAATTCTATAGCACTATATTCAGGATTCCAGGGCTTCTTAAATTTCCAAGAAACATAGTTTTATTCCCAATATCACTAAGCTTTGACTTGCTGGTCCCAAGTTCAGGGGATTGGCTTAAAAAGCAACAGGGTGACACTGCCCTCTAGTGGTCCAGTAAAGTATTTGCCCATTGGGTTTGTGCACCTGTCAGTACAGATTATTCCTGTGGAAAGAATTTGGATTTATTCTCAAACACTTGGGCCCACTGTGATGTGACCTCTGAGCACTGGATGAAATTGCCCATCTTTTTAGTCTGCTGGCTTGGGAATTTGTTTTGTTTTCCCTGTTTTTTTTTTTTTTAGAGTGGCTGTCTTTGTTACAAGAGTTCAAGTGCTAAAAGCAAGGATCTGTCTCATGTCTCTTCCTCCTTCTGCAGACTCAATTCTGTTGTTCACTTAGCTGGAGATAAAATTCATTGAGGTAGAAAGGAATCTTTTCTCCCTCCCTACCCCAACAACAACAACAACAAAAAATCTATCACTTCTCATTTGTTTCTAAGTCTGCTTGTCTTGTCCCTCTGACCTCTAGTTTTCCAACTGGTGGGATTATCTGAGTCCCTGAGAGTTTACAGAACTCAGCTTCCTGGGCCTGCCTCCAGCCCCACTGAACCAATCTCTGGTTGGAGCCAGGAAATCTGCTTTACATACTTCCCAAGTGGTTTTTGATGTGCAACCTAGCTTGGCAGCCAGCTGCTCTAAATCCCCACTTATTTTTTTTTTATACCCCCCCCCCCACAGTCTTCAGAGTTCTTTAACTTGTGTCATGAGTTAAAAGTGACCATTTTGAGATGGATGGCATGGAAAGGAAGAAAGGACCACAAGAGACAAACCAAAAGCATTTACTCTTGTTGCCAGGGGCAGTGAGTTTATAGCAGAAATACCAAAACCAATACCTCTGTGCTGGCTGGGCAAGCTGCCCATCTGTAGTCTTGTTTTCAGTATTCCAGCTAGGTTGTGGGATGGGGAGAGACAGACTTCTGCAGTAGTCAGTTACTCATTGCCACCCATTCTAAGTCTTCAGGCTCTCAGGAAGATAGGACAAAGTAGGTGGCAATGTCTCCTGTTTTGCAGTTGAGAATGCCAAGGCTTAGGAAAGAGGATCAGCTTGCTCAGGCACAGACATTGCTTGCTGTCCAGTTCTGCATTCTGAAGCCATGCTTGATTTATAAGGCCACTGTTGGCAGAGTCAGAGGACAAAGTTGCCAACCTGCTATTTTTCACTCCACCAGGCCAAGAGAGCAGTTCAGCGGGGAGCTACTGCAGTTATCTTTGATGTATCTGAAAACCCAGAAGCCATCGACCAGGTAAACCACCACTACAACCAGTCCTACTGTCTGCCTAAGAGGAGGCATTTACTTTGGTCATCTTTAGTAGGCACTGTTTTGACACCCTTGTCTCAGATCCTTTTACTTGTCCACTGAAGTTATATGCCTGTGTTTAAATATCATACCTGAACAAGGCATGTAGTAGCTGTGGGTTGAGGGGTTAGGGATGAGGGACATTTTCAAAGAGTCTTTGGACTTTTGGCCAGCTCAGCCCATCTTAAAACAAGTATATTCTCACCTTTCTGGAAACCCCAAGGCTATAATGCTTGAAGATTTCAAGATTTAGCATTCTTTTCTTCCTCCTCTGTGTGTGTGTGTACGTGTGTACGTGTGTACATACATGCATTGGAAATGATCGCTTGACCTTGCATGTACCAAACAAGCACTCTACCCCTGAACCACATTCCAAATCTTCTCTTGTTTCTTAAAGTAAGCATGTCTTTTAACTGGTGCCCTCTTCTTTGTCAGCTAAACCAAGGCTCAGAAGACCCTCTTAAGAGGCCAGTGGTGTATGTGAAAGGTGCAGATGCTATCAAGCTGATGAACATTGTCAACAAACAGAAAGTAGCTCGAGCAAGGATCCAGCACCTCCCTCCTCGAGTGAGTGGCAGCTTGTCTGTTGTCCTACTGGTGCCTTTGTTTCCTTTGAACTTTGAGCTTTCAGCTCTCGTCCCTATATCTAGAATGCTGGTGTAATGTAGGTTCCTACAGGTTGAGCTCAACTATGGCACAAGAGGACAGAGAGATTTTTCACCCATATTTCTTTATTTGTAAAAATTTGAAAAAGCTTATAGAAACATCCATTGTATGCTATGAATCTGGTTTCTCCAACCTGGCATTGCCCCTTTACAGTTCATTCTTCTAAAAGATAAGCCGAGAAAGATGAAGGATGACACCATAGCACTTGGCTTCCTTTGTCTCCTTCTCTCCATCTGACCTAGAGATGGGAAAAGGCCTATACTTTCTTCTTTCAATCATGTAGACTACTCATTTGAAACTCCCTGACTCACAAATAAGAATGTTAAGAATTATTCAAAACATTAAAAATTATTCAGGCCTCGGACTGACATTTGTTGTTGACAAGTAGTGGTCAGATGCCTCTTCAGTGTGCTGAAGCAGTGTTACTGCTCAATGATACTTCACCCCAAGAAAAGAAACCAAGGAAGATTGCAGAACTGACATCTTCTCCTCAACCTTGGACTAAAGCAGTCTAGGAATCAGGGGCTAATGCCCCACATATGTTTTCTTTCCTCCCCAGAATTAGTGAACTGTTCCCTTGTGGGGTGATTCTTCCACCTGTACCAAGTATCTGGGTAGCACAGCATCTCACTAGGGTCCTGTTCTTATTGGCCTAGACGAAACAGCTTCAGGTGATAGTGTTCTGCGCAGAAAAGATAAAGACTGCCAGGTGTACCTCAGTTGGTAGAGGGTTTGCCTAGTATCCACAAAGTGTGAAGTTCATTCCCCAGCACTGCATAACCACTGTGGTGGCACAACTGTGATCTCAAGACTTAGGTGATGACTGTAGAGTTAGAAATTCAGGGTCATCTTCAGTTCAGCTAGGTAGAAGACCAGCCTAGAATAAATACTGCCTTGTACCCCTACCTCACCCCAAGAAAATAAACAAGGGGAGTTTGCAGAATTGACTTGCTGGCTTCTTTTTAAAGGAAAAAGGAACTTTTGGGTAAATGTGACTCATTGTAGTGGAAGCTGATACTTGTGAAAGCAGCGTACAATTTTCTAAGTTGTTGTAAACCATTAAATATATGGTTAGTAATCATTGTTCCCTCAAAAACACATCACTCCTTTGTCTATAACTGTGATTATTTGTGTTTATTCAGAAGGGCTTTCCTCACTAGTTTCACCAAACTTTGCAGTGTTTTAATGGGAGGCTGAACTTTACAAATGGCTCTCTCAGCTACTGGAAAGCCTCAGGCCACTTTAGCTCCCCAACTCTCATCCTGGCCACACTAAAGACACCATCACTGTGCATATGAGCAGAACCCCAGGAGCTTCCTACTGAGGGTTCCTGTCCTCATTCTTCCACTCCATTTCCCAACTGACAGCTCACATGTCCACCAATCAGGCCAAAGAGAACATGGTTCATGGCATTTGTGTTCTGTTCTAGCAACCCACCGAGTACTTTGACATGGGGATTTTCCTGGCATTCTTCGTCGTGGTCTCCTTGGTCTGCCTCATTCTCCTTGTCAAAATCAAGCTGAAGCAACGTCGTAGTCAGGTAACCCTAGGAGTAACCTGTGAACCCCATTGCCCTGTTCCTGATGAACGTTAGAGGAACTAGATGTAGTAGCACATTCTTTTAATCCCAGTACTTGGGAGGCAGAGGCAGGTGGGTCTCTGAGTTCAAGGCCAACTTAGTCTACATAGTGAGTTCCAGTATAGTCAGGGCTGTTACACAGAGAAACCCCATCTCTCAAAACTCAAAAACAAAAAAAGAAAAGAAAGTTAGGGGTTTGACCAGCCTGCTGTCTATGGCACCCATCCTATCTCAGTGGTTTGGAGAATACCAGACCTCAAGTACTGAATCCTCATGCTGAGAAGGGCGGGCCTACCCACAAAGGCCTCAGCATTGGGGGTGTTCCAAGCTATTATTTTAAGGGGAAATGTTAAATAAATGTTGCTTCGGAGCATGAGACCTTCCTTCTCAAGTAGATCTGAGGTTGGTAGAAATACAGACTATCAGGCTCCTAAGTCTTAGGATGAAATTTGCCTCTGCCAGGTCCATCTGTTGATTGTTGATAAACAGGTAGTGCTCTAGCAAGTGCATCACTGTAGCTTACAAGAAAGAAATACCTCTAGGCAGAGGATGGTAAGAAGGAAAGCGGGAAACTAGACTTTGAGATATGTGGCCGTGTGACACCTTGGGAGAGATGGGACCTTAGATAGTGACTGTCAAAAGGAGAAGGTTTCAGTTGTCAGCAGGGTTGAGGGGCCACCATCAGCAAGACAGGCTTAGGAGCTAGTTTTTGCATACTCACACTGTGTGTCAGATACTGAGCACTCACTTGAGCTGTCTCATTTCCCTTCAACAAGAAGGGTCATTTGGCCTGGAGACTTTCAAAACCCACTGTTGCACAGAATTGAGAAATATCAGAGACGGGGAATTGCCTTTCCCCTTGAAGGCAAGACTTTGTAGTAGAGTCAGTGTCATGGGCACCGTTGGGTCTAGAAAATACAGTAGCAATATGAGTTTTGAACAGTTTCTCAAGGATCTGTTTGATTGACCTAAGTGAGATTAGTCTTTCCTGAGTGCCATGGCCTGGGGTATGCCTACCACAGTTAATGTGTACCAACACTGTCCATGTTCTGCCATGCAGAATTCCATGAATAGGCTGGCCGTGCAAGCTCTGGAGAAGATGGAAACCAGAAAGTTCAACTCCAAAAGCAAGGGGCGCCGGGAAGGAAGCTGTGGGGCCCTGGATACACTTAGCAGCGGCTCCACATCCGACTGTGCCATCTGTCTGGAGAAGTACATTGATGGAGAGGTAGCTGCAGAAACAGGGCCTGCCTTGGGTGGGGAGGGATATACAAGCCCCAAGAGGTGCTAAGGACCACCGTGACCATGACCAGAGTTCCTCACAACCTAGATTCAATGTGCAGGCTTCTAAAGGCATTTCTTCCTGGGGTTGGGAAAACTATACTCTATAAACGGTCTAGGTAATATAATAAGTACATGGTAGGCCAGGATAGTAGCACATGCCAGTAGTTCCAGCACTTGAGAGGCTACTCAAAAGGATTGTGAGTTCAAGATCCCAGCTTTGAAAAAATGCACATGGTTGGACAGAAAATATGTAGATATAAGAACAAGTTGCTTGCTTTGCTTTGAAGAACTGGTTAAGTAATGAGTTTACTTGGAAAAAGTCGAGATTTGATGCCTTTGTTTTTGCTTGTAGCTCTTTATTAATAGATGCAAGCATCAAGAGCAGCGTAGAACCCCGTTCACATAGAACCATTCAGCCTTAGCATTCTTCTACCCTTATGTCTGTCTGTCTCCAGGTGGATAGGTCCATACAAAGTGGGGAGCAAACTGCCTAAGAGTCCAGGCCTCAGACAACCCCTGGATAAGATGCCCCCACTGATGTGTAGATTGCTGGGTGGAAGTGTGTTTGTTCACAGGCCTGTGGGTGATAGTCTTGCATGGACTGTAGGTACAGACTCCTGGGTTCTAACTTAGCCCAGGCAGATTCTTGGTTTGGGAACTTGGCAAGTGGCTTCATTCTGTGTCTGCACTTGTGACACCAACCAGCATACCAGATGCTCACAAAGGCTATTTAGGTGAGAAGATACAGCATCCTTTTTTTAATTTTTTTTTAAAGACTTTATTTATTTATTTTATATATATGATGAGTACACCATAGCCATCTTCAAACACACCAGAAGAGGGTATCAGATCCCATTACAGATGATTGTGAGTCACCACGTGGTTGCTGGGAATTGAACTCAGGACCTCTGGAAGAGCAGTCAGTGCTCTTAACCGCTGAGCCGTCTCTCCAGCAGCCCCCCCCCCTTTTTTTTTTAACATTTACTTATTTGTATACATATATGAGCACTCTATTTGCATGTACACCTGAATGCCAGGATTGGGCGTTAGATCCCATTACAGATGATTATGAACCACTATGTGATTACTGGGACTTGAACTCAGTACCTCTGGAAGAGCAGTCAGTGCTCTTAACCGCTGAGCCATCTCTCCAACCCTGATACAGGCATTCTAAACCATATTGGTTATTTATTTGAATATCACTGTGTCAGACTAGTGGGAAAAGAAAAGAAAAAGAGTAAGAACAAGTCAGGAGGATGCTTTGGTTCGGAAAGCCCATCATATTCTTTCAAATTGGCTGCTTTCCTCAAAAACCAAGTAGCCTCATCAGGTCTTCCTTTCTAATTGACCTCACTCAAGGGTGCTTAGAGGCAACTCAATATAGTCCAGTGGTTCTCAACCTTTCAAATGCTGGACCCTTTAATACAGTTTCTCATGTTGTGGTGACCTCCAACCATAAGATAATTTTATTACTACTAAATAACTGTAATTTTGCTATTGTTATGAAATGTAATATACATATCTGTATTTTCCAATGGTCTTTTGAGGTCTTGACCCAAAAGAACCACAGATCTACAATATAGATGGCCTGGAGTGTTTGTTATTCTCCCTGTAAACCCTATGCTCCCTGTCCTGTGGCTTTGGACTTAGGTGTGCCCCCAGCTCCCAGAAATGAATCTGTTCCCTATGCTTCTTGTCCTTTACCCCTGATAGCTGTGGTTGAGGCAGGTGGATTGGGCAGTTTCCTTCTCCCTGTGGGCCTTACTATAACGAATGAAACTGGCATTTAGAGTTAAGGAAGAGAGTGGGAAGTACCTTGACTTTCCATTCCTGTGACAAATGCTTGCAGGAATAAACAGATATAGAGCAAAGGTTTGTTTAAGCACGTAGTTTTAGATGGTTGTTTTATTTTTAATGATTTCACTTGGCTTATGTATATGAGTGCTCTATCTACATGTGTACCTGAATGCCAGAATTGGGCATCAGACCCCATTACAGATGGTTGTGAACCACCATGTGGTGGCTGGGAATTGAACTCTGGATTTCTGGAAGAGCAGTGCTCTTAACTTCTGAACCATCTCTCCAGCCTAGTTTTGGACATTTTAACCCACACACTTGACCACAATCCTTTATTAGGCTTATAGAGAGGCCGCATATCATGACAGGAATATGTGATGGCTAGGACTGGAGAGGTGCTTCAGTGGTTATCAGCACATCCCTCTAGTCCCTCAGGCAACTACACTCAGATGCACAGACATCAAGCATACATACACATAATTAAAAGTAAAAATTAAGTCAGTCATACAGCCTTGTACAACTTGTAATACACAGCCATGAATTATTCAGAAAAATGGACCTCTCCTTTTTTCTGTCTCTTTTCTAAGCATGCTTTCTCACACTGTAGACTTCCTTGCTCTTTCTCCATGTATCTGACTCTAGGCCAGCTTAACTCAAGTGGCATGGCTCTCTTCTCTGCTTTGTTCTCCTCTGAGCAACTGAGGAGACATACTGGGAGTTTTCTCTTTATCGCTAATAAAATTGTCCAGGAGGGCACAAAAAGAGGGAGAGAGGAGACCAGGTCCCACTTGGCTCCCTTCCCTGATACAGATGAGCTAAAAACACGTAGGATCCATATTACAGCAAGGGACACCAGCACAGTGCACAGGGCTGTTTGTCCCCCATAGGCTCCATTGAAGGAAGTGCTTGTGTGAGGAGGAAGGCAGAAGTCTCCTTTCTTCGGTCCATCCTTCAGACTGTGTTCTTTCTCTCCCGCTGCAGGAGCTTCGGGTCATCCCTTGTACTCATCGGTTCCACAGGAAATGTGTGGATCCATGGCTACTGCAGCACCATACCTGCCCCCACTGTCGGCACAATATCATAGGTAACTGTTACAGGCCTTGTCACACCCTGACCCTAGAAAGTATGACAAGTGTGTGCTGCATGCTGTAGGCTCATGAGCAAGCTGAACCAACACAGAATGGTCTTCTGGACCTACAGATGGGGGCCTTAGGTTTTGGAAGTTGGTTGCACAACTCTAAGCAGACCTGGCATTAAGGATCACTTTGAGCTGCAAGTGATGTGACTTAGTGGCAGACTGTTTACCTCGCGTGTGGAAGGCCCTGGGTTTGATGCCCCCTTAGTCTCCTGTCTCTAAAGAAAATTATCTTGTGTTTGAAGTTTGAGTTTCCAATTAAGTAGGCTGGATCCTAGCTGGGTGTGGTGATGTACACCTGTATACCCAGCACTTGGAAAGCAGAAGCAGAAGCTCAGGGTCATCATTAGCTTTGTGGCAAGTTGGAAGCCAGTCTGGGGCACAAGTCTGAGGAAAAAGGAAAAAAATCTCAGCGTACTGACCTGGCCTCCTTGCTGCCTAAGGCCCCATTTCTTTAACAGATGACAGTAATGTTGGCTGTCCAGGCCTAGACTACAGGGTTGTCTCCAGGGACACAAGGATGATGAATATGCAATAGCAGCGTTTGCAGCCACACCCACACAGGGCAGTGTGGGAGGCGCTCTCATCTTTGTATTTGTTTTACTCTGTATGTGGGGAGATGGGAAAAGAAACAGGTCAGCCTCTACCAGCTCAGCTCAACTTGAAGACAGCTTATAGTATGACAGGGTCAAGCATAGACTTCCCTGGCACATAGCTGCACTTGATGCCTCAGTTTCTACCCCATTACCTTGTTTTCTCCACCTCTTTCAGAACAAAAGGGAAATCCAAGTGCTGTTTGTGTGGAGACAAGCAACCTTACACGTGGTCGGCAGCCAAGAGTGACCCTACCAGTACATTACCCAGGCCGTGTGCATAGGACCAATGCCATCCCAGCCTATCCTACCAGAACAAGTATGGACTCCCATGGCAACCCTGTCACATTGCTGACCATGGACCGGCATGGGGAGCAGAACCTCTATTCTCCACAAACACCCACCTATGTTCGTGGCTACCCACCCCTGCACCTGGACCACACTCTGGCCCCTCATCGCTGCAGCCTGGAACACCGGGCCTACTCACCAGCCCATCCCTTCCGCAGGCCCAAGTTCAGCAGCCGCAGCTTCTCCAAGGCAGCTTGCTTCTCTCAGTATGAGACCATGTACCAACACTACTACTTCCAGGGTCTCAGCTACCCAGAGCAGGAGGGCCAGCCAGTAGTACCCAGCATCACACCCAGGGGCCAATCGCGTGCCTTCCCACCAAGTGGTGGCAGCAGCCTGCTCTTCCCCACAATGGTGCATATGGCCCCTCCAGCCCATGTGGAGAGTGGCAGCACATCTAGCTTCAGTTGCTACCATGGGCACCGTTCTGTGTGTAGTGGCTACCTGGCTGACTGTCCTGGTAGTGATAGCAGCAGCAACAGCTCTGGCCAGTGCCGCTGCTCTTCCAGTGACTCCGTGGTGGACTGCACAGAAGTCAGCAACCAAGGTGTGTACGGGAGCTGTTCCACCTTCCGAAGCTCCCTCAGCAGCGACTATGACCCCTTCATCTACCGCAGCCGGGGGCCTGCTGTGCACCTTGAGGGCTCCCCTCCACCAGAGGAGCTCCCAGCAGCACACAGTCAAGGTGCTGGGCGGGGTGAGCCATGGCTAGGCCCTGCCTCTCCCTCAGGGGACCAGCTGTCCACCTGCAGCCTGGAGATGAACTACAGCAGCAACTCCTCGCTGGAACCCAGAGGGTCCAACAGCTCTACCTCAGAAGTGGGGCTCGAGGTTTCTCCTGGGGCCGCCCTGGACCTCAGGAGGACCTGGAAAGGGGGCCCAGAGGGACCATCATGTGCTTGCTGCTTTGAGCCCCAACCCTCCACCCTGGGCTCTGGGATAGGAACAACTGCAGGTGGCAGCAGCTTATTCCTGGGTCCTCGGCTTCTAGAGGACTGCAACCCTCCAAGTGGGGAGTCACAACTAGGGAGCTCCCAGGGCCTGTATGGCCTTCACTCAGACCATTATCCTAGGACAGATGGGATGAAATATGAGGGCTTGCCCTGCTGCTTCTATGAAGAGAAGCAGGTGGCCCACAGTGCTGGCAGGGGCAATGGCTGCTACACTGAGGACTATTCAGTGAGCGTGCAGTACACACTCACTGAAGAACCCCCACCCAGCTGTTATGCAGGGCCCCGGGACCTGAGCCAGCGCATCCCCATTATTCCAGAGGATGTAGACTGTGACTTGGGCTTGCCCCAAGACTGCCAAGGGCTGCACAGCCACAGCCCCTGGGGTGGGGCATTGGGCTTGGACGTTCCCCGACTCCACTGGAGTCTGGGTACAACCCAGGAAGAGGAACAGGCTCCATGTTACCAAGCTGAGGTACAGCATGGCTGCTCTCCAGAGGAGGCAGATGCTTCCAGGGCTAGCCTCTCCAGTGCCCCTCAGGACACTCAGGAGACCCATACCCTGGCTGCTGAGGCTTCAGGTGAGAGCAGATGACAGTAACATTTGCATAGGGATCCTCTTCTCGGGCCTTTTTTGTTTGGCTTCCTCTGTGCCCTTGGCTTCTGTACCTGATGACTTTCAAACGTTATTTCTCAGCCCTACCCATCCCCAAACCCTCTATCCATGATGTTAGCATCTCCTCCCATCAGATGCTTCATATCCCCAAAGCATATCTCATTAACTATTCTGCATCTCCTGTGGTTCCCCTTAGTCCATCCCTGTGCCTATTAGAAAGCGAAGTCCTGACAGAGGTCACTGCAATTGTTTGCTGTCCCACTTGGGAGGCCCAAGTCACAGTCCTGACACTAGAAATGCTGTCATGACTTTCAGTTACCTTTATAAGATGTCTGGTTTGTGCATTTTTGTTGTTTTTGAGACAGGATTCCTCTGTGTAGACCAGGCTGGTCTTGAACTCAGAGATCTCCCTGCTTCTGCCTCCTGAGTACTGGGATTAAAGGCGTGCACTAACACTGCTCAATGTAAGGTATCTTCTTAATGGAGATGCTCCCTTTGATCCAGCCTTTGTCCTGTTCCTGCATTATGTCAGGTTCATTGCTATCTCCATTTGAGATCTTCGGATCTCAGCTTAACAGCCTTCCTTTCCCCATCAGGATCACTCCACCTGCTATCTCCTAAGTCACCTCAAGCCAGGCACCTCGTGGGGAAATCTGTGTGATCTGTGAGGGGTCTTCCCTGGTCTTTCAGTGCCCCTGGGAATTCACTTAACTTCATTTCTACCTATGTTTCCATGACATCTTAGGGCTTCCAGACGATTCTGTATAGCCTTTAAGGGAGACCTGCTCACACACACACACACCCCTGCCCCCAACAACTGTTCTCAATGTAGACTTGAGCTCCTCAAGCCATTGCTGACCCCTTTATCACACATGGTCCACTCACCATTGTAAACTGTCACTTCCAAGGGCCCCATAGACAGAGGATAGGGATGCTCGAGGACCTTACCTGATACATACTGCTCAAAGCCTGCTGTGCTGGCTCTCTCCACATCCTTGATGACTCTTCTCCCTCTCTCTCCCAGGACCAGGATCTGGCCCAGGCATCGGTACGGGAGCTTGAGCTCAGAAGGAACTCTTATGTAGAAATCGTGAACTGTACGGAGACTTCAAAGTCTGGCTTCCTTCAAAACTAATTGTGTGTGTGTGTGTGTGTGTGTGTGTGTGTGTGTGTGTGTGTGTGT
>JANHMN010000007.1:54614991-54639890 GCA_030674055.1 Rhabdomys pumilio | reverse complement strand
TGTGTGTGTGTGTGTGTGTGTGTGTGTGTGTGTGTGTGTGTGTGTGTATGCATGTATATATACATATACACATATATGTATGTATATATACATATATGTATGTACACATATGTATATATGCATATATGTGTGTGTATATATATGTATACACACACACATATATTTTAGCTTTGACAAACACAAAAGTGGTAATAAAGAGAGCCCTCCTCAACCCAAAATGTGAGCTACCTTTGGCATCCCTTCCCCATTAACAAACCAACAGACAAAAAATCTCTTGAGTCCTTTGCCTCTTTGATAATGTGTTGTTCTGTTTTGTAATGTGTGCTTGGGTTTCTGAGGTGTGTGGAATTGAGTTCTCTGCTTTTTTTTCTAAGATATTATATGTAAATGTAAAAAGTTATTTAAATATATATTTTAAAGAACCCTAACTACCAACTTTTGTTGAAAAAGAAAAAAAAAAAAATCACTGCTGCATTAAATGAACCACATCATGTGTCGATACTGTCGTCTCCCTGGAGGGACCTCAGGCCTTTGAAAAGCTCAGGGTTACACCTGCCTTATTGAAAATGAACCAGAAACTTGAAGTAAAAAGCTAGTTGATATGGGTACAAACTCCAAGGAATAATACAAAGCTGCCTCGTCCTTTTTCCCTTTTTTGAGGCAAATCTGGACTTCAGGGCTTCTGGGAAGCCACACCTCTCCTGCCCACACCTGTAGGCAGCAGTGGAACAGAGGAGAAATGGGGGCAGTGTCAAACTATTATTGCCTAGGCCCAGTTTACTGGGGACAGTTCTGCCCATTCTTTTCTATTCCTTCAGTTCATCATCCCAAATAAGAACAGAGATTGCAGTCTTTATCCCAGCAGAGGCTGTGACTGTGACCAGCTCTGTTAATAGGGTCTCTTGCCTGCACTCTGACCACTGGGCAAGAGAAGAGATGCTCTCACCCTGTCTGGTCTTGGAGTCTTTTATAAAATCATTTGAGCTTCATGCCATCAATTGCAGGGGTGATTTAAATGGGGTGTGCAGAGTGGACATCCAGGAGGAATGTTGCTTTGTAGCCTTGGTGTCCTGTGGGACTAGAGGAACAAGCTCTCCTCTCAATAACAGTGCACCACCCCTTGAAAGGTATGCTGGAGCCCACTTGTGCCCATGGGTCTGGGACAGCCACACCCCTCTGCTGTTGCCCCCTTAGGTTGCCTTCCTGGGGGACATATGCTTGAACCACAGTAGTGTACTAACCTCCGATTGAACCAGTCTCCCATCCCCAGAGACAGGCCTCTGCCTGGTGGCTGCAGTGGCTCACCCTGCCAGCACATGTCTGCTAGCCTGTCTGCCTGATGCACTATTACATACTGATTCTCCACGAGACAGACTATCAGATAGTTCAGACCCAAAGGGTAGGCTCTTGTATATTTTTTTCCAGCCTCTTTTTTTAAGGGGAAGAGTTTTTGTTTTGTTTTGTTTTTTTTTAAATCCAAACCACTTTTGGTTGTTTTTGTTGTTACTGTTTTAAGATGTTTTGTTTATTTTTAAAAGGGAGAGAGAATCTATTTAAAATCACTTCAGGGATTGTAATCCTTTTTATTCAAAATAGTCCTTGTTCTTAAAAGTATTTTCTTTTCCTTAGAGGAAACTAATCGGCTTGGCCCTGTGTTTGCTAGCTCTTCTGGTCACTTTTACTCATTCACTTAGCAGATATCTTTTGCCATTGGGAAGAGTTTAGCCCAGTGGGTCTGAAAGCTCAGTTACAGAATCTGGGTTGCCAGAGATAGAAATGACCCTTCTTCCAGTCAGGCTCCCAGGAAGTCATCCCAGGGTCCAGACTGTACATTTTGAGATGATCAGAATACTTTATTATATAAAACCCCATCCTAAGATGAGGACATTTTCTTATTTTTATCCAGAACCTAACAAAAGAAGTCTTACATCAGATGATCCAGTTATTTGCCCTTTGGGAAGTGACCATGGTGAAATTTGTTCTTCTGCTCAATTCTGGGGGTCTGTCCCTTGAGGCTCCTCCCCTGGGCTATGCGCAGTGCACCTGTTGCTGAGGGTGTGAGAAGGGCCTAAACTGTTGACATGTGATCGAGGCTGCCTTTATTTCTGGGGCCAGGAGTAGCAGCTGCTAAGAACAGCAGCTTGCCTTACTGTGCAGGGAGAATGGGGGCACAGCTTTTAACATGAACTGCAAAGCACAGCTTCTCATTGTTGACATGTTTGTTGTTTCTGGTATTGCTTTTGTTTTTAGTGTCTGTATGTGCATATTTCTCCATTGTTGAAAACAGACCCCAGAAAGATTTGCCTTTGTCCTGCCTGACTAGAAAACCACTTCTCAGTACTCACAAACAAGAGAGAATTTGAATGCCACTATACAAGTCAAATAAACAAGTTCAGCTCTCCCTTGAAAAATTGCTATGGGGTGGGTGACAGGCACGTGTAATTGTTGTAGTTTGGGGCTAGTAGAAACAAAAGGAAGATTTAGAAACAATTATCATCTTTGTGTAGCCACATCAGACCAGAATAAAACCTTCTATCTTATGTCACCATTTAAATCAAAAGAAATAATGTCTTTGAAGTTCTGAGACTCCCAATACTGTTTGTTCCCTCTTTTGGGGAGGGAATGGTGGAATAGGAATGTCAATAGTGTGTTGTAATTGTATAACCATGGACAACCATTCTCCCCTGGGAGCCTCTATAACATCTGAGTGTGTGATAGCAAGTGTGGGCTTGATACCAGCCCTGGATGTAAAACAGCCATGTCAACTCAAAATCTAGAATCAGATGAAAATAGAAGTGTAGTCATTCTGTGCCATGAGTGCCTCTGTGATCATAGCTCCAGAAGCTGACCGTCCACCCCTCTTCCAGGCACAGACCGTTTCATTAGGTTCTGCCTTTGGTCCTGTGGCTCAGGCCCTTCCCTGTGTGCTTCTGGTCTCAAAGTTCACACAGGACTAATGCTTTTAAAA
Source organism: Rhabdomys pumilio (assembly GCA_030674055.1). Lineage (NCBI taxonomy): Eukaryota > Metazoa > Chordata > Mammalia > Rodentia > Muridae > Rhabdomys > Rhabdomys pumilio. The sequence continues at coordinate 54,636,922 of JANHMN010000007.1, read as the reverse complement.
TGTGGTCTGTAAAAGAATTTGAAAGTATCATCTTTTAAACTGATCTGCCTTTTTCTATTCCTTACATAAACTTTTTGTATTGTGTTGGTCTAACAAGACACTTTTAATTTTTTTTTATTTCTCCCATAGCACTTAATATTTTGTAAAGATTTTTTGTGATAAAATGGTCTAAGGGCTCTTTTTCAACATTACCATTTTAAAAACTGTTTTTAAAGCTAGAAAACAACTTATGTATATTCTGTATATGTATAGCAGCACATTTCATTTATGGAAATATGTTCTCAGAATATTTATTTACTAATATATTTATCTTAAGCCATGTCTTATGTTGAGAGTGTGACATTGTTGAAATAATCATTGAAAATGACTAACAAGGCCCTGTAAATACATAATAATTGCACACAGATTTTACATATTTGCAGACCAAAAATGATTTAAAGCAAGTTGTAGTCTTTTATGGTTTTGTAACAAATTGTACAAATGACTGTAAAAAAAAAAAAAATACAATTTTATCAAGTATGTGTTACATGTGGTCATTGCTGTGGCTCCTGAAGTCTGGAGCCTGGGCCAGTGCTCGGAGTTCCATCTTACTCAGAGATGCCTGTGACCTTCTGCTCCTATTAACAGATTCCAAGTTATGGGGTATTTCAGAGGATTGGCTGGAATCTGTGGGTTATATCCTTGAATAACTGTGCGTGGCAGGAACCTGAAGCAGGGAGTTTCAGGCCATCCCGGACTACAGAGTGCATCCAAAGCAAGTCTGTACAATGTAATAAACCCCTGTCTCAAAAAAGTAAAAGATGTTCTGGAGCCTAGACACCTGCCACCAGTCAAGACTTTAGGTTCTATCCCCCACACCTCCCTTCCCCTGCCCTGTACCATCCCCAGAACACTAGCTGGGCATGGTGGCTCGTGCTTTTAATACTAGTGCTTGGGAGGCAAAGGGAGGTGGGTCCCTGAGTTCAAGTTCAGCTTGGTCTGCAGAGTGAGTTCCAGGACAGCCAGGTTTATGTAGAGAGATCCTGTCTCCCCACCCTCCTTTAAAAAAATAAAAAAGACTGGGACTTTGTCTCTTTTCCCTGGGAGGGTAGTCACTAGTTTGTAAAGCATTCTGAGATTAGGTGAAAGATACAGTTTATTTTTCAGACATACTACTGGAGACGCCAATCCTATGAGTTTCAATTATTTTTTTATCCTAGCTTGGGCCATTCCTTGGCGACAGCAACCATATTCTGTCCCATCGTCAGGCCCCTCCATGCACTCCTGGTGACAGCTGACTGCAAAGCTCCCCAGAGCCTTTGTTTAATGGCCTTGCCTAGCTCTGAGCTGTACCTCTTGGGGCTTCCAGGAGGATCTCACAGCATGGACTCTACCACAGTGTGGTACAGAGCCTGGTAACCCTCAGTGAGAATGCCATGGATGGTTGGCATGACCTCCAACTGCTGTTCCTCTTGGGTTTCAGGAAGCAATGTCCGGCCCTTCCAGGCTGTCGTCCCACTCTCCCTGGACAACACTTGGGTAGTAGCTGCATGTTTGGCATATCTGTCCTTAAGATCTTGGCTGACTGTTACTTTTTCTCCTTTGAACTTTCTTTATTCAGGCCAAGAAGAAAGCAGAGATGTCAAAGTTAAAACTTGAGAAGGGAACTCAGAATAATTATCAGGGATTTGTGCCTGAGTCTTCACTACCACAACATCCAACATTTGCCTAACATAGTCTTGTTACTGAATACCTTTACATAAATCACTGAGTATTCCCTAGAATCCTGTAGAGTCAGCAGAGGTGGATTTAAGGTGGGGAAATTAGAATTGGTTTACCCAAGGCCACAAAGCTTAGGAACTTCATAACTATAGCTGATACCTATTGCATACTAAGGAAGCTCCTAGTTATTCTCTACCAACCTACCTAAAAGGCCTTTGCATTCATTTATTCTTCATGGAACCCTGTGAGAGAAGGGCCAGTATCACCTTATATGATAAAAATCAAGACACACACTTGAGACTTGGACCCTGATAGCCAGTCTCTAAGACATACTCTGAGTTCTGCTGGCCACCATAAAGTGACAGAAGTGGACTGACATCAGGTCAGGCCTCTGGCTGCCAAGTTCTATGTGTACAAGTTCACAGGCTATAGGTACCTCAGCTGTGTATACATAGAATATACTGTCCACTCTTTTCTCTTTATTTTCCCTCATTGTCATCTTTTTGTCTGTGTATATGAAGTCATCCTACAGAACTAAACATAGGATAAACCCTAAATCTCCTGACTAGATCTGGTGTTCCATCCCTCTATCACAGAGACTCTTCTCCCCTAATCCTGTCTTCAACTTAAGCATTTTCATCACCTTGTGGTAAAATCTTTGCCTTTGGCTTTTCCTTCCTCCCAACCATCTTACCACCACTGGTAGTTGGTTACCTCTCTAATGCCACCTGTAAACCTGTGCTCTGGAGCGCCCAGCAGCTGGCCTAGTGGCCTCTTGTTCTTGGTATTTCTTGTGTCTCTTGGTGCCTTCCAGCCTTGTGCTGTCACTAGACTTTAGTCCCTTCAAGGATTTTGCTTCTCTGAGCTTGGAAGGCATGCCAGTAGCATATACCCTTCAGTTGCCTCTAAGCACGACCTTTACCAGAAAGAATGGATTGGCAATTAACTGGCTCTTTACCACTTCCCAGTGTTAAAGGTGGTACCCAGCTAGTCTGCTTTGCACCTATTCTGACTGCACAGATGTTGGAACCACATAGCATTCCTGTAGCCTGGTGTTCAGTGAGATGGATTATTAGAGTCCATAGGTAGGGATGCTGGGATCCTGTCTCACATTGGTTGGATGTTAGAAATAAAAAGGGGAAATTATTTATTTTGTTCTTGTTAAAGAGCAGTTCTGCCGGGCGGTGGTGGTGCACGCCTTTAATCCCAGCACTTGGGAGGCAGAGGCAGGTGGATTTCTGAGTTCGAGGCCAGCCTGGTCTACAGAGTGAGTTCCAGGACAGCCAGGGCTACACAGAGAAACCCTGTCTCGAAAAACAAACAAACAAACAAACAAAAAAAAAGAGCAGTTCTCATGGAGAAACTAGAGTTCAGGTAAGAGACTAAGCTTTGACGTCATTTTACGTGTTATTCCTTTGCCTCAGACTTTAGAAATCTTGCTGGGTTTTGTGCCTTCTGCTCATCTAGCCTTTTTTTTTTTTTTTAATACCAAGTAAGAGAAAGATATACCACATAAGAGAAAGATGTGAATTTTTAAAGGTCATGATATTTTGGTTCTTAACAGCGTGCTGGGGCAGGAAGCTGGAGTCAGGAAGAGCTCTGTAGGAACATAAGGCAGTTAGCCTGCTGGCAAGATGAATCCACAGCAGGCAGGAAAGAAATGGGACCATCTTGCAAGACTTCTGTATAAGCTACAGTCACAACTCCTGCCCATTCAAACACAAATGACAGCAGGTAAGTCCTGCTGGACTGTGAATATGCCTTCTAACCTGATAGCAAGAGCCAGGAAAAGCCACTCAACAGGGAAATACTCTGGAACCCATAAAGAACAAAGCATACTTCCTGGGACTGGGAACAATTTGGAAAGATTTAATCACTCTAGAAGACCTGGCTTTTTAAAGAAATGTCACCTATATAAAAGTGAAATCGGGGAATAGAGAGCTCAGCAGTCAAGAGCTGGCTGCTATTTCAGAGGATCCAATACCTTCTGACCTCCCTGGGCTCCTGCACATAGGTAGTGCACATACTGTTAGCCTTTCTGCTTGGATGGGAGGTGTCCTGGGAGCCCAGGTACCACACAGTTCTGAGGAAGCTTCCTCAGCAGAGGCACTGTAGCTCCCAGGGGAGGGAGCTCAGCTGAGCTGAGTGTCTTAGCCCCACTCTACTTTTCATTGCTTCTTGACTTCTGATGAGAGTCACACCATACAGCAAATCTCTTGAAAGATTTATTGAAGGGTCCAGGGTGTGGAGAAAAGAAGTGGCTGCCTCTACTCCTGAGAGGGAGCCAACAATTGGACGAAGCAGTGCTTTTATAAGGGTTCTTCAGGAGGGGTGTGTGTGGAGATTTCCAGGGTGAGGACTGGTGGGATTTCAAGTCCTGGGCTTAGGAGAGCTCAGAGATTGGGTTTTTCTGTTCAGGGGTTGGTGTGTTTTCATGCTCAAGGGTTGGTGGGTTTCTGTGGGAAGTTCAAGGATTGGTGGGTTTTCCTATTCAGAGATTGGTGGTGGCTTTTGTTCAGACTTTTCACCTAAAATTAGCATAATCTGTGGAGGGTCCTGCTGAGGGGCTAGGGATGACCTTTGTGACAGTTACAGAGGCTAGAAACATAGTTATGAGTTAGGGAGGCCTGGGGGAGGGCCTTGGCTGTTGGAGCTCTTCAGGCTGGTGCCTGGCTGCTTTCCTGCCTTGAGGATTTACAAAGGGAGTCCATGGCATCGAAAGCCTTTCCTACCTCTTTTTTTCCTACCTCTTTTTTTTTTTTTTTTTTTTTTTTTTAGGTTTTACGAGACAGGGTTTCTCTGTGTAGCCCTGGCTGTCCTGAAACTCACTCTATAGACTAGGCTGGCCTCGAACTCAGAAATCCACCTGCCTCTGCCTCTGCCTCTGCCTCTGCCTCTGCCTCTGCCTCTGCCTCTGCCTCTGCCTCTGCCTCTGCCTCTGCCTCTGCCTCTGCCTCTGCCTCTGCCTCTCTGCCTCTGCCTCTCTGCCTCTGCCTCTCTGCCTCTGCCTCTCTGCCTCTGTCTCTCTGCCTCTGCCTCTCTGCCTCTGCCTCTCTGCCTCTGCCTCTCTGCCTCTGCCTCTCTGCCTCTGCCTCTCTGCCTCTGCCTCTCTGCCTCTGCCTCTCTGCCTCTGCCTCTCTGCCTCTGCCTCTCTGCCTCTGCCTCTCTGCCTCTGCCTCTCTGCCTCTGCCTCTCTGCCTCTGCCTCTCTGCCTCTGCCTCTCTGCCTCTGCCTCTCTGCCTCTGCCTCTCTGCCTCTGCCTCTCTGCCTCTGCCTCTCTGCCTCTGCCTCTCTGCCTCTGCCTCTCTGCCTCTGCCTCTCTGCCTCTGCCTCTCTGCCTCTGCCTCTCTGCCTCTGCCTCTCTGCCTCTGCCTCTCTGCCTCTGCCTCTCTGCATGCGCCACCACTGCCCGGCCTTTCCTACCTCTTAAGTGGCCTTAATAGTCAACACATATCAGGCTCACACACACATACACATAATAAGTATTTTTTCAATAAAATTACCATATTTTGCTTGCCTTAATTTTTATTTTAGCTACCTTAGTAGGGGGAAGAAATGTGTATTTTTCTTTTTCTCCCCTCGCCACATTTCTATGTGTTGTGTATTGTTTCTTTCATATAGCTAGTCTAGTCACCTGCCTTTCTCATCTGGAGAAAATTGCTGTCTGTTTAGATTCTGGGTGGCAATGTAGGCAGTTTTGAGCTATTTACTCCAGGATTTCTGATGTCACTTTGGTTTGTGAAGTGGGTGTGGGCTGGTATTATTACATCATCAGATTTTATGGTCAAATGATTTTTAGAAGAAGTTCCAAAATGTCTGGAGTCTTCATTTTCCCTAAAATGCTTGGGGGAAAGACCCTAGTGTTCTTAGGAAGCACACTTTGCATAGAATACCAGCAGACATGCAGCTTAAATTATGTAGGTACAGATGTCGAGATCATCCTTATGTGTGCAAAAGTGCCCTTCTCCATGCACATAAAGAGGGTACTATTAATTTATCCAAATAGCTGCCAAGGTTAGGGGACCAGAAATGAAAGAACACGTTCCTGCAGCCCAGAGCACCTCTCCCTGTGTCTCTTGCCCAAGGAGATGACATGGTTTCTGGAATGTGGTTTTATTTTACATCCCATGGCAAATGCAGTAATTAGAGCTGTTAGCACTATAAAGGTCTGGAAATGAGAACAAAGACCGCCTCTTCCTGGGAACTCTTGGGCAATGCCTCACTCCTTATCAGGTGCAGGTCCCGTTGGTGGTTTTGATTTTTTTCATATACAGAATGCCAAAGGAGGCTCCTTCCAGAGTGGGAGGAGGGTGAAAGGATGGAAAAACAAAGTATGTGTCTGGCAGGGACTCCTGGAATCACCATGTGTTGCCTGTTTGAAATTTCAACTGTTGTCCCTGGAGTGAATCAAAGCTGGCAGGCCGACCACAAAACAAGCTGCCCTGTGGTAGAGCCACCCCCAGGCTCATGGCATCTGTGCCCACAGACACTTGGGAAGACAATGCCGCCTATTCAGCAGCAAACTCTGGCTTCACCTCCCAAGAGGTGGGTCAGTTTTATAGCAGGACATTGGAAAAGGTTTGTCTTTGGGAAGGGTTCGCAAATACCTAAAACCAGACAAGAAAACATCCTTCCAAACCAGTGAATCCTGGAGAGATGGCACCATGCTTGTAGGTCACTGGATAGTCACTGCATTTGATTCTGCTTGGTGGAAACCAGGAAGCCATAGTGAGAGTCATTCTGTTTTCCTTTCCTTCCCCAGCTTCCCTCCCCTCCCCCACAGTCTCCATTACATCAGGTAACCTAGACTGTGTTCTGGAACTCATGATCCTCCTGTCTCAGTATTCTGAGTACTGGGATTGCTTGCAGGCATGTGCCACCATGCCCAGGATCCTTCCTCAGCTTTCTTCCAGACACTGGCCCATCACATTTACTCTGTTAGCTTTGTCATTCAATGATGGAGAGACACAACTTCATTCCTGGGAAACACTGCACATTCTGGTATACAGCCATTCCCATAGATGTCTCTTGAAACACTTGGCCCCACTCCCTTTGTGTCAAGCATGCTAGAGGAGCACTCTTACTGACCTCTATCCAGAGCCCACTGTTCATATTCTAACCGTATTTATTTTAAATTATTTGTTATGCATGCCTGCACAAGTCAAGAGAACGGCACCATATCTCTTGGAACTAGAGTTACTTACAGGCAGCTGTGAGCCACCATGTGGGTGCTGGGACCCAAACTCTGGTTCACTAGACCAGCAGATGCTCTCAAGTGTGGGGCCATTGCTCCAGCTCTGCATTCTTCAGATTTGATTCAGTTTATTCCCTCTGTTCAGCCTGGCTCACTTCCGTTGGCTGCACCCTAAAGGTACACCCACCCATTCTTCATAAGCCAACCCTTAATAGCTGCACTTGTACTATTTCTCCTGCATCAATAAAATTCTTACTTATTGAAGAGTTACTGAAGGCCAGATGCTATTTAAGCTCCTATCGTGAAATGCTGCCCATAGTCACATGGTGTGGGTACTGGTACCGCCCTTAGTTTACAAATGAAGAAACCAAGGCACAAGTTGCTCAAGAGCATTCCCCCAAGTCCCTGTGACTCTGCCTCTTCCCTAGCTGGTCCATCTACCCACCATCCCTGGGCTCAGGACTAGTCTTATCTTGTTACAAGACTTCCTCTAGGCTCAGGGATTGTTCTCCCTAAGTTGGTATCCCAGATCCATTACTCAGCAGGCAAGCAAATTTGTATCTCTGAATTGGAATGTTCTCCCTGAGACAGGGACAGCCAACAGCACCGCTAAAATGATTGCCACGAGAATGAAGTGCAGTGATGCAGAGCGAGTTCCAGGCACCACTGCCCACGTAATTGGTGCCAAGTATGTAATATTCTTGCACTAGGAATCTCAAGCAAGAGGTGTGGCATTTTGTCTTCAGGTGATCCAGATTGCACTGAGTAGCTAGCAAGAAGGTTCAGAGATGGCTTAGCAGTTAAGAGGACTTTCTGCTCTTCCAGAGGACCTGAGTTCAGTTCCCAGCACCTCACAAACACTCGGAACTCTGTGGGATCTAATCCTTTCCCCTAGCCTCCGTGGGCACCACACACACACACACACACACACACACACACACACACACACACGTGGCATAAATATATAAACAAATCCTTTAAAAAAAAAATGAGACCAGGTCTCACCATGTAGCCTTAGCTATCTTGGAACTCACTCTGTAGACCAGGCTGAGCTCAAAAACTCATAGAGATCTGCCTGCCTCTGCCCCTCCAAGTGCTGGGATTAAAGGCATGTGATACCACACTTAGCTTCAAATCCTTTAAAAAAGAAAATACATAATAAGGGTCAGCAGGATGAATAAAGATGCTTGCTGCCTGCCTGGCAGTGCAGTGCTAGTGACCTGAATCCAAGTACCAGAACCTACATAAAAGTTGTCCTCTGATCTCTACATGTGTGTCATGGTACACACCACACACACACACACACACACACACACACACATGAATACATATATCTTGTAAACATGTATACATGTAAACAATAAATAAATTTTCAAGTATATAATAGGGCTCTGAGATGTCTCAGGTAAGAGTGCTTGCTACCTGGTGACCTGAGCTTGACCTCCAGAAAGTGCACACTGGAAAGAGAAAACCAACATCTGCAAGTATTCCTCTGACCTCCACACACATGCTAACACACATACATATGTTTTTGAAACAATACATACATATATTGTGCTAACACACAATAAATGTTTTTGAAAAGCTTAAAAAAAGTAGATAATGCTTTTGTCAACGTTACATGTGCCCTGTTTATTCATCAACACTTCTCCCTAGTTCCTGACGCCATAGCCTAGTGGCATTGATCCAGCATTTGACTTGATCTTCAACTCAGGTTCTCATAGCAATCAATTGGCTTATAAAGCCAAACAACGGACTGCTTTAAGGTAAAATATAGTTCTGATGCAGGCTGGCTATCAAAGCATCCTCTGCTCATCTCCTCTCTCTCCCCCACCCTCCCTCTCCCTCCCTCCCTCCCTCCCTCTCTGAGCTCTCACAGGCTAGGTAAGTGCTCCAGCACTGAGCTCCACCCCAAGCTCCCTAAGATCTCCTTTCTTGATTTATTTTCACTGAATACTCAGTTGTAGAACTTTCTAAAATGCTGCATTTTTTGAAAATTTTTTGTTTCATTAGATGGGAAAGGGGCACCGTAGATACAGTGAGAAAAGTAGCTAGGCTCTTCAGAAATTCTGGCCTCAAACATTGTTTAGAATCATGAAGTCAGTCTTCAAATAGTATTTGGTCTAGGTTCCTGCAGCCTAGTGAGGGTTTTGGTTTTTACTGTCATTTGGCCTGGGTAGTGAGATCAACTTAACAGCAATACCACCCTGAAAACACCTGGTTCGAGCTAATGGAATCTAACCAGAGTTAGGATAGTTAGTGCTTGGTGGGAGAGTTTGGAGTTGAGGGAAGAGACTGTCCATATGTCCTTCTGTGTCTTGCTCTATGAAGCTTTTTTTAAAATGGTATTCTGTTGAGCTTGGTCTAAATAGTCCTAGCTTCCCGTTTGGAGCTGAGCTCCTGGACACCTGCAAACCTGCAAGCTCATGCTTCTATTTGGAAACACATCTGTCTCTGATGCTCAGCCAAGCTTTCTTCCTAGTATTTTTAGCTCCTGTAATCTTTGTTTCTTCTCTGTAGCTTTTCTAGGCTCTTATTTTCTTTCTGGAGGATCAGCTAATCGAGAAGATAGTGCACCTGCTTTTATGACTCCGTGTCTTCTCCCTTTATGGCACCACCCTTCTAGCCACAGTGCCATTTCCCCGTCTCCTAGGTTGTTTTCATTTGACGTACAAGCAACAAACTCCCACACCCATATGGGGTTCTCTGATTCAAAAGGACAGAGAATCTTTGGAGAGAGAATGTGGAGAGTCCTGACCTGTGATGCAGTGGATTAGGCCACATGCACTGAACACTCACCAATCACTGGCCTTGGACCAGAGATGGTAACTGATGTTCTGCCTGTCCTGGGGCCACTGATCTCCTGACTTTAAATTCAATGACTCCATTTCCTCATTTTCACCCAAATGTATCCACAGATCACTGTTTGTACCCAGGACCAGATTCTTTTTTTCTTACTCCATCAAAACAGTGAATTCCTGACTCTCTTAAATTTCCTATCACTGAGATCCTATTCCTCAGCTAGGATCAGTAAGCAACTCAGTGCTGAGCCAAGCCTAAGTCCAGAGAAAAATTGAGAGAATGATCTGATGTTTGTTTGAAATGTTGAGAATGGGTACGTGTAGCTCAGTGGTAGAAGGCATGTGCTTAATCCAGAGTCAGACAGACAGACAGACAGACAGACAGACAGACAGACAGACAGACAGAGTTCAGGTGAGACAGGGCTTTGTATCCCAGGCTGGCCTTACACTACCTAGATACTCGTTCTACCACCTGAGTACTGGGATTACAAGTGTGTGTATCACACCCAGTTCATTCAGTGCTGGGTATGGAACCCACAACTTCAGCTGTAAGACAAGCAGTCCACTGGTTGACCTGTATTCTTTCATCTATATGTGTGTGTGTGTTGTTCATCTAGTGTGTCTTTCAGTGTGTGTGCACCCATGGGTGTGCAGGCTTGAATGTGGAGGTCAGAGGACAATACACAACAGCCAGTTCTCTCTTTCTGCCATGTGAGTCCCAGTGATCAGACACAATCACTAGGCTTGGTGGTGTGTACCTTTCTGTGCTGAACCATCGAATTGGTCCTCAGGACCTCCTTCAGAAGGCTTGGGGAAGAGGCTGTGTGAAATATGATCATATGATCGGAAGTACTGCAAAGTCCCTAGGAATCCTTGGTTAAGGTGGTGTGTCATTATGTAGCCCTTGATAGCATGGAACTCCCTATGTTAGAATAGGCTGGCTTCAAACTCACAGAGAACCTCTGCCTACAGAGTGCTGGGACTAGAGGTGTGTACCACCATGCCTTGCAAATAAAAGCTCTAGATGTTTGGGATCAGACACCTTGGTGTTGTGTTTATCTGCAACATGGCAGCCTTCAGAACAGATTTCATTCTAATCAGTATTTTAAACACTAGACTGACCAAACTCTACGGCTTAGGCAGGTTCCCTAGGAGGAGGAAAAGAACCAGCCTGCGAAGTGTAGTCAGGCGAATGGACTCAAACATCATCTTTACTGAAGGCAAGGTGCTGCCATGAATATCCTCATTCTTTCCATGAAATAAGTCTCCAAAACTCCCCAGGCATGCAAAGCCTCGAAATGAGCATCTGGGGCTGGAGCCCGACACCACATAACTGAGCAAAAGACCTTGAGCCCTTAAGCACTATGACCTAGACACACTCAGCTGTATTTTTAGCCTCCAGGACGATGTTTCCATCACCTGTGCTGGGCTTTTAGCTTCAGAGAGAAGGTGGGGGTGGGGAAAGCTGGAGGGATGCTTCTTTTTCAAGGTCACCCAATGGGCAGAAGCTCACGGGCTGAGTTATACACAGGGTCACTTTCATGAGTGTGCCACCGATGTAGTGAAAAAGACCGGAGTGCTTAGACAAGCCACTCCACCATTTAGTGCTCTCCTGTCAACATTTTAAACTCTTCTGTTTTCTTTGAGCCCGCCTCTCACTCTTTGTCCTTGAATGATCCCTCTAACTCAGCTGGGTTACAAGTGTGAGCCATAAGACCAAGCTTGAAATTCTTATTAAGTCTGAATACAGGACCCTGTATTCTCTCTCTCTCTCTCTCTCTCTCTCTCTCTCTCTCTCTCTCTCTCTCTCTCTCTTGGTCTCTCTCTCTCTCTTGGCCTCTCTCTCTCTCTCTCTCTCTCTCTCTCTGTGTGTGTGTGTGTGTGTGTGTGTGTGTGTGTGTGTGTTGTGGGAGGGGGTATAGTTTTTAGAGACAGGGCTTCTCATGTAACCCTGGCTGTCCTGGAACTCCTTCTGTAGACCAACCTGGCCTCAAGACTCATAGACATCCACCTGCCTCCTGAGTGCTGGGACTAAAGGTATATGCCACCATGCCCAGCTAGGAGCCTGTATTTTCATTTCCTATGCAACCATACAAACTACAGAGCTTATTCTGATGGCACCAAAGTTGGACAGTCTGATGAGCATAGAGGCTGATGCCAGGTCTCCAGGGGCAACTTTCTATGTAAGGGAGGAGGTGGCACAGTTGTCTCAGGCTAGTATCAGGAGGCCTGGATGCCCTGAGTTGGCCAAAATAGTCTCGTTTTGGATCTCTTGTGTGAGTCTTTCCTAGTTTCTCCTCTGACACCCAAAGGAGATAGAGAAAGAATCTAGTAGCCAGATGTGGTGGTATGGTGGTACACACCTTTAATCCTAGCACTCAGGACAAAGAGGCAAGAGGATCTTTGGGTTTGAGGTCCGAGCAAGTTCTAGGACCACCAGAGATACACAGAGAAATCCTGTCTTGAAAAACAAAACAAAACAAAACAAAACAAAACAAAACAAAACAAAAAAAGTCTATTAAACTGTAGGTAAGTTAAATTGCAGAGAATTGGGTTCTACTTCTCTCTTGCATCCTGACTGGTTGTTGTGTTTTGGATGGAACCCAAGGACTCAAGTACCCTCGGCAAGTCTCTCCCCCAGCCCCAAGTGTGACAGAAGGGAGCCCACCTGCCTTCAACAATTACTTAGTGATAGGGTTGGAGATATGGCTCACTAGAGTGCTGGCCACACATGCACAGAGCACCTTCTTATTGGTGTCTCTGTAGTATTCTGGGGTACATACCCTCAGACACACACTCTCTAAGTCTGGGCTGTCCCATTGACAGCTATGTCCTCAGCACTTCCCACATTCCTGTCTGTCTTTATTTTGAGACAGTATCAAGTAGTCCAGGCTGGCTTTTACTTGTGTAGTTGAGAGTGACCTTGAACTCTCTTGATTCTCCTGCCTCTACCTCCCGAATGCTGAGATGGCAGGCATATGTGTGCCACCCACCTTGTTTATTTGGTTTTGGGAGCAGGTCTTTGTGCATGCTAAGTTAACACTCTACTGAGCTATAAGCCCCATCCCATGTCTGACTATTCACTGAAGTAGAGGAAGTCTCACCCTACCTGGTGTCCACACCAATGTTAGCTGTTGGTTTTGATTGTCTTTGAAGGTAATGCTGCTTTTGAGGGGGACAGCCAGGATTGTAGGGTGTAGAGGTCGCTGGTGTTGGGTTGCTTTTCCTGAGGAGGCGTGAACAAACACCCATTCACCCTACATTTAACTCCAACAGCAGCCAAGGCAGACTCCTCCTGAGCCCAGCTTTGTAACCAATGAATTTGTCCCGTTTCACAACAGGAGCTGGGGTGACTCAAAAGCAGGCGCACCACCAAAAAGTCCTAAGACCCTTACTAACAACCTCAGTGAAGCAGCCTCGCGGAGCGCTGCCTTCAGCGGCAGCTCCCCATATCACAAGCACCTGGGGCAGCCCCCTTATTGTTACAGACTTAGCCACAATCTTATTGCTCTCTCCTCGTTGCAACTGTGGGCTGAAGCTCTCTGCTCCATAATGTTCGGTGTTCATGGGTCATGTTAGGCCCTCAGTTAAAAAGGAAGGAAAAAAGAAAAGAAAAAAATTATACAACAGTCCCATGGAGGCTGAGTTCTCACTAGCAAGTGGAGGGTGTGTCCACTGGGCGGTGGGGGTGTCCACTCAGAAACACCTAGGGTTCTTGAATTCAGGAAAGACAGGGAAAGCAAACTATTGAACAAGATTCTTCTTGCCACAGCTCTGGGTCGTGTGGGTGGAGAGGGACAGAAAGGCAGGCGCCTCATGGGAGGTAGCTACGCCCTTGGGCCTCAGCTCTGGGAGCTGCCTCCTGAGTGTGGGAAGACTGGGGAGAACACCGGCCCAGTGAGAGGGCGAGGGCAAGGGGCGCAGGGTTGGGTGTACCCCAGACAGGCCAGGGTATCCCGCCGGGCCAGAACCGCCCATCTCTGCTCCGGGCACAGCGAGTAAGAACAGGAGGGCAGATGTTCCCGCCGCTGCCAACTAGTGCAGGCCTGCACTTGCCAGCCCCGGACCAAGGACTTGAAAGCTCCGGCGCACAGCCCGGACCTGTCCCGCCGGGCGTCACCATGGCGTTTTTTTAGGCGAGAGCAATAGGAAAATCCCTGTTGCCTAGGGGTGTAAGGAGGCGTAAAGAGGCTCTAGATGCGGCGGGGGGCGGGGGGCGGGGGGCTGCCTCGCGGAGACCGAGAATTTAAGTTACCGGAGTCCCAAGTCTCCCTTAATGAAGAGACACATCAAGTTAGGCGCTTTAGTTGCTTCCATGTCTTTGAACCTTGAGGTTTTTTATGGTTCCTATTTTGCTGATTGCTGAGCAAAATACATTGATGATATGTGTGTGTGTGTATGTGTGTGTGTGTGTGAAATTTTGTATTTGAGCAAAATATATATTGTATTTTGTATTTGTATATACATGTACATATATACAGATACATATATGCAAATATATAGTATATCATCCATACTAATTAAAAATAATTTAACTGGGAGTGGGAACACACCTTTAATCTAGCACTTGGGAGGCGTAGGCAGGAAGGTCGAGGGCAGCCTTATCTATCTACACAGTTCCAAGCCAACGAGGGCTGCATAGTAAGAACCTGAATCAGATGATGATGATGATGATGATGATGATAATTATTTAAAACTGGTGTAATGGCTAAGCAGGTAAAGACAATCGCCACCAACCCTGAGGACCTGAGTCCGATTCCCAGAACCGTCAGTGCAAGGAGAACCGACTCCCACAAGTGGTTTTCTAACTTTATGCATGCACCCACACACATATACAATTTTCTTAAATATACAAACATATATGTGTATATACATGTACATATACATGTGTACATACATTTTTTTCTTTGTTTCTGTTTAACAGCCTTGACTGTCCTGGCGCTCGCTTTATAGACCAGAAAAGCTTCCAACCCAGAAATCTATCGGCCTCTGCCTCCCGAGTACGGGGATTAAAAGCGTGCACCACCACTGGCCCATTGTAAATAAATATTTTTAAAAGAATAAGTTGCCCTAGTTGACACAGTTACGCTGTCCCTTAGGTAGCTGCAGGACTCCAAAAGGAGAAAGAACTCCACATTTACTGAGCCCCAACTCTGCGTGCCTGGTTTCCGTGCATTATCTTCCTTTGTACAACCGCTTTGTGGAGCAGACTGTGCCCTTAGCAGAAGGGAACCCCGTTTTCTTTAAACTTGTACAAATATACAGATCTTACGAGTGACCAAGTGGGATAGGAACCAGGTCAGGCGGACTCCAAAACACGCTTTGGCTAACCGCTACCACGAGCCTAGCAAGAGAAGGCGGTTTGCTCTGGTTACTACCGCAGTGGTGGAGCCCGCGCGCGTGGGTCACGACCTAGGTGAGGGTGAAACAGGGGTCACTGGGCGCCCAGCCCGTGTCAGTGCCGACAACCCTCAGCTTGGGGACTCAGAGGCAGGGCTCGTCCCGCCCTCACCTGCAGACTCCACACCTCGGGTGGCCTCACCTCGCGGCCCGTGGGGGCGGGGCCAGGCGGGGCTGGGGCCGGCTCCGGCGCGTGAGTGGCAGGCCGCGACCAGAACGCGCATGTGCAGTCAGCTCAGCTCTAGAGCTTAGCAGGCGGCTGACAATCCGGGCGGCGCTGAAGAAGGCGGGGCGGAGCTGAGGAGGGCGGGCCGGGGCGGGCCGGGCGGCGGGGGCGGGGCGACGCTGAGCTCCGTCCTGCTCCCATGGCCGCCCCCGGCTCCTGGTGCTGCCCCCTCTGCCCCGGGCCGCGCCCGGGGGTCCCGCACTGACGGCCCATGGCGCCGCCCGCCGCCCGCCTCGCGCTGCTCTCCGCCGCTGCTCTCACTTTGGCGGCCCGGCCCGCGCCCGGTACCCGCCCCAGCCCCGGTGAGTGAGACCCCGGCCCCCACAAGCCCCGCTCGCCCTCTCTCGCGCGTGGACCCCGGATAACCCGATGCTTGGGCTTCTGTCCTGGCACGCGGCGTGGACGCGCCTGTCCCGCGTTACCAGGACTCTGCCCCGCGTGCCGGCTTCGAACTTTTCCGGACTCTGCTCACTACTTACGGGAGAGAAGGGGTGCGTGACGGCTAAGGTCGCCCGTACGGAGTGCAGACTACTCCGAGTCCGGCGTCCTGCTTCCCAGGCCGAGTCCACCGCGCGGTCCGCCCGAGGAGATGCCCTCGGCCAGGATGGAAGCTGGGATGGAAGCTTAGTTCTCACACGCCCTTCCTTGCCGCAGAATCCTTTCCCAGTGGAAGAACAGGCATGAAGGGTGTTGTCTGGCCCAGTTCAGTTTCTTTGCAGGTTGTTGAGTCTGCTGAGCATAGGTCATTGGTGAACCTGCCACTGGGGTCTCTACCCTAAGTTGCAGATTGTGATGTTGTGAAGACAGGGGTTTGCTGGTGAAAGAAAACTCAGAGTTGCTTTGTTTTCTTGCTAGCCTGGATTTAGGGGAAAGGCTGAGATTTATTTTTCTGTGTGATTTTTGAGGCATACTTTGAGCTGCTTGAACCTCTGTTACTTGATCTGAAAAAGGGTAGGTATGGTGGTAACTCACTCCCATGCGCAGTGTGGGTGAACATTAAATGATAACGCTGTAGGCAGCTTGCTTAGAGTGTTCCACCATGTACAGTCAGTAAACATTTTAATAGTTTTTATAGTGTTTCCCAGATCACTAAAGACTAGATACCTCGTTTACCCTGTGAATACTGAATTTCTTACAGGATGAATCCCAGCAAAGGTCAAAGCTGGGCTTTGGGACGGCAGAATGAGGGGTTCCCAGCACTCCAAACCTGAGACTTACTAGAAGTGGTTTCTAGGTGATTGCTGCCTTCTATGGGACTTCTATAATTTGTTCACTTCTACTATTTGTAGTATGTGAACAGGGAGGGACAGAGGGACGTTCCAAGAGCCAGCATGTGTCAACATAACTGTAACCTAGTAACCCCTTCCACTTTGCTATCTGTGTATTCAGGAGTACTCTTTGGAGAGAGAGAGGTAGGGATGGAAACAGACTGGTTTTCCTTCCTGGAAAGGGCACAGTATAGCTTTGGAAAGCATTGTGAGCCTGTTCTGCCCACACTCGCAGGGAGGTGACATCTGTTAGGCACCTTTACTGTGCTAGATCAGATGCAACAGCTCCTGGGTAAAGCTGGTATGCTTTTATTTAGGAGTTTTGGGTAAGGACAAATTTCATGGCTGTTGTGAAACAGTTTGCTAAGTAACTCAAACTCTCATCAGCCTGGTCCCTTAGTATTCAGCTACATCAGTGCCTTTGTGATGTTTCCCCTCTGGTTTCAGAAGCAGTTTCAGAAACAAACCACATGGTTTTCAGCATCATATCCTGTCAAGAACCTAGCCACTAGTTTGTTAAATCCTTTCCAATTAAAAAAAAAATGCTGTACACTGAGAATATGCCAAACTTACCATTTCATATTTTGTGATACTGTAATTTTCTCTAAAATTTTGTGGATGGAAAAAATTATTCCAATACTTATATTCTGCACAACTTTGTAATATTTAAATTACTAGTGGTTTGCATTTTTGAATGCTGACTTTATAAAAACAGTTAGCTCATTCCCCTTCAATGTTATTCTAATTATAGTGTGTAGCCAACCTCAAATGATCTCCAGTCTCTCCGTTCTTTTGTCATGCTTTCTCGTCTTTCAGAACTGATAAGAAGACAGGGGTTAGCGGTAGCCTTCTCTTGCCTCTCACCATCCTCCCCTGACTTCTCATCTGGAATTTGTCCTATTAGTCAGTAATGTGCATTGTTATAAAACCTGAGTTCAGTTACCTGCAAGGTCTTTATACTCTATAGTACATTCTCTTAGCGCCACAGATGAATAATTTAAGTGTTTAAAATGCAGTGAGTGCCCTCCCCCACCTTCTCTTTAGATCAGGCTGGCCTCAAACTCACAGAGATCCAACTGCCTCTGCCTCCTGAGTGCTGGGATTAAAGGAGTCCACCATCATCATCTGGCTTTCTTTTTATAAATCT
Organism: Rhabdomys pumilio; assembly: GCA_030674055.1. Taxonomy (NCBI): domain Eukaryota; kingdom Metazoa; phylum Chordata; class Mammalia; order Rodentia; family Muridae; genus Rhabdomys; species Rhabdomys pumilio. The sequence goes on along the minus strand of JANHMN010000007.1, from coordinate 54,619,185 downwards.
CAAAGAAAGAAAGTATTACATTTAGGCTCGCTTCTAACCAGTACAGGTTGGTGTGTTCAATATAGCTATCAATATGTTCAGAGTTTAGCATAGATGGACCAAGAGCAGAATGATCAAAACAAACTTACATCTTCATAATATCCACATTGGGAGTTTTTGGTAGATGGCAGTGTAGCCTCTTTAGTTTAGAATCTAAAATATTCAAGGATTTCTTTATTGGGGAAGTATGGGCGTGAGGGCTTACTGGAGATGAGTGTGAAGGTCAGAGTGTTTTGGGTAGTCAGTTCTCTCTGTCTACCTTCTTGGTTCCAGAGATTAAATTAAGATCATCAAGATTAATACAAGCACCTTTGACTTTTGAGTCATCTCAGTGGCCCCTAGTTTAGAATTTTTGAGCCTGGAACTCTACCTGAGCCTGTAGACCAGCGGTCCTCAACCTTGTTAAGGCTCTGACCCTTAATACAGTTCCTCACGTTGTGGTGACAACCCCCATAAAATTATTTCATTGCTACTTCGCAACTGTAATTTTGCTACTGTTATGAATCATAATGTAAATATCTGTGTTTTCTGATGGCCATAGGCAACCTTGAAAGGGTTATTTGACCCCGAAAAGGGGTTTAGACCCACAGGTTGAGAACGAGACCCACTGCTCTAGACCAAGGTAAAACAAATGCTTTAGGCTTTGTGGCCCATAGACTGGGACAGATGTAGTTTCTCACCTCTGACTGTATAGGTAAAAGTAGTCATCGACAAAATGCTGGGTTTTTTCCAAGACATCGTCTCACTGAGTCTCCAGCTGTTGTTACTCACTACATAGACCAGGCTGGCCTCAAATTCACAGAGATCTGCCTGCCTCTGCCTCCAAAGGGCTGGAGCAATAACATCATACCTGGCTTCATTGTTGTGTTTTAATGAAACTCTTTGGACATTGAAATTTAAATTTTTATATCACTTGTACATGTTAGTATCTTGTCCTTTTTAATTTTTTATAATTAAGAACCCAGTCTGAATTTGGTTTGTGGGTCATTATTGGCTGCACTTATGCTAACCTAGCTCTAGGTCATGTGAACTGACTTTTAAGTGGTTACTGATCTGGAAAAAGCAACAAAGTAGGCTGATTTTACTGCATGAACAGACCTTTTACCATTTAGTGTGAATTAACTTTTAGATACATCTGGGAGTCAGGCACAGTGATAATACAGTTGTACTCCAGCTACTTGGAAAGATGAGATGAGAGACTAGTTTGAGGCCAGCAGCCTGCCTGTGCAGTATAACAAGGCCCAATAAGCAAGAAGAAAGTGCTAGTTAAAATGGTAAATTTTATATTTCACCATGATTTTTAAAAAGATACAGCTGACTGGGAAAAGCTTGTATACATAAATTTAGTTTATTAATAAATAGAGATTTAGCGCGGTTCAGTGCACTACTTAAGGGAATAATTCCCACCTCTGAGCCGACCCACAGTTTGTTCACTCAGCCTGCAGATGTTACTTGAAACAGACTGTTGAGAGATCTTCTGTTTTGCAGAGGAAAGCCCAGGCAGCAGGTGGCACCAGCCCTGAGAACTGGAAAAACAACCACTAGGGAAAAGAATTTCTGCCACTATTAGTTTTTTCTAAGCTTTTACTTCCATGCTTAGGTTGTCCTTTTAAAGTGTCTTTACAAAACAATAAACAGCTTGGCTGATTTTTTTTTCTTTTTTTTTTTTTAATTAAAGCATTTTGAAAACAAAAAACAAAGTGAAACATTGAAACAGAACAAGCCGATTGTACTGCTGGACAGTTAATGGGAAATGCTTGGCAGAAGCCGGAAGTTGGGGTCTGTAGCTTTTGTCTGAGGTTTCATGTCCTGAATAAGGACAAACATCAGGACAAACTTAGCAGTTCTGAGGAGTGTGCCTCAGTACCCTGCACAGATCTGCAGCTGAGAATGTCCTCCAGAGTTCATCTTAATTTTACATCTGACTAGCTCAGTGTGCAACCTCTGCCTGGGCACGATGGCTGAGATTCCTTCTGGGTGCTGTTTGACCTTGACACTTGCACTAGAACCCAAAAGTGTTCCACTGGGGTCCAACAAGTTTTTGCCCTTTCTTCCTTCCTTCCAGGATATAATTTCTTTTCCCCAGACCTCAGGCTCTTATCACTGTCAGCCAGAACAGAGAGAGGAGAGGGGCCATTGTAGAAATGTCATCTGACAGAAGTTTGCCTTTTCCTCCAAAGAACTCTCTTTCCCTGTTCTGTCCTCTTTCTAGGTAAGCACCTCCTTGGGCTGTCCTTGCACTAGTTTGAGGAGGAATGAAGTTGGGGGGGGGGGGTAGGCAGTTCCTTCCCAACTTTAGTCCATCTTACAGGCCAATTGCCACTGTCCCTCTTCTGCAGTAGGGTCCCCTGGGGGCTTCTCCCCTGCTAGGGCCAGCTTCCAGCTTCTCTTGCCACAGTTTAATCCCTGGCACATAACCAGAACATTAAACTTTTATTGTTCAGTTTACCACGAGGGCAAGGCCCTGTCCCTAGTGGGCTGAGGAGGCTGTGGCAGATTCTAAAACCCAAGTGTCACACCACATTAGCGACTGCAGACTTTGAGGGCTGGATTTCTTTCAGTTTGGTTAGATTCTTGGTTAGAACAGAACAGTACACTCACACTCAGTTTTAAAGCCAGGAAAGAATAGAGACTGCATAGGCAACTTTTAAAGATGATTCATAATGGAGGTAGCCATCAGCCTATATGAGGATCCTGCACGTGGTTTCTTTTTATCCCCAAAGTAGATACATTATGGTGTTTGTAGCTTTTCTAGTATCCCAGAATCAAGTAACAACATGGCAGCCAAGAAGCTCTCTTCTAGAATAGTAGGGATTGCTAGCCAATCCCATCATACTATGTAAATTACTTGCTGCTGTTCAATCTATAAAAATTCATCTTCAAAGAAAATTACTGGGCTGGTAAAAATATTTTTAATAATGACCACAGAAGTCATATTTATTTTTCTTTGATGTTCTTCCGAAGAATCTTCTGGTTCTAATCAGTTTGTTCCCACATAAAATACAGTGGAAATCTACAATAATAAAATCCCCATTTCTCTGTCTATGGGGAAATAAACAGGGCAAGGACTGTCTTTTTCAGGGGCTTCCCCTCGCCGTGCCCCAGACTCAAAGCCTCTATTACTGGTGGGTGTTTTGGCATCAGTTAAGGGCCTTCAACCCTTCCCTCCCTCCATGTTTTGCTCTTTCATTAAAGTGTTTCTGTTGCCTAATTATATCCTTTCAATCAAATTAGAGAGTGCAGCAGCATCTGGTGAGGGCCCTAACTGCTGCCATCTGCACCCCGTGTACACAGGCCTTTGCAGCTGAGAATCACTCAACTTCCAAATGGCAGGAAGGGATTTGGAAAAAGTTCAGTTGGAGGGGAGGTTAACTTAAAAAGAGCCTCTTCAAAGGCTGGGTGCCCCGTCCTGCCTGCCATGATGCATGCAGGACGTCATTGGCTTTGCTCACCCAAGAGGCTTCCTAAGCACTTCTGGCAGCTGAAGGGTTTCTAATTGTCTTAGCTAAAGTGACTCGGCTTTTTCCTCCCTGCTATGGTTTTGGAGGGCCCCAGTAGAGCTGAGAATATCTCCCTTGAGAAGAGTCTTTTGTTATATGACCACCGGTTAGTGGATGTGACACTTCCTCTTCGCTTGGCCGTTTCTTCTAACTCAGTGATTTCAGCAGACAGAATTTTGCTCCCTAGAAATAGTTTGCAATGCTTGAAGGCTTTTTTTTTTTTTTTAATTGTCACATGGGGATGCTATTACTATCTAGCAGATAGAAATCCGAGGTGCTATTAAACACTCTAGAATGTATAGGACAGTCCCCTGCACCAAAGAATTAGCCATCTGTAAAGATAATGCTGAGAGAGGCCCCTGTCCTAATTGTGTCATTATTGTGTCTTCTCTCTGTGGCCTAAAAAATGGGCAACGCAGAAGAGCATCACTTTTACCTGTTCTGAAACCAGCTCTGTAGACCAGGCTGCCCTCAAACTCAGAGATCTGCCTGCCTCTGCCTCCTAAGTACTGGGACTAAAGGCACATGCCATCACATTCACCAAGAATTAAATTTTTGCTGGGAATGACAACACATACCTAACACTCAGAAAAACTGAGGCAGGAGAATCAACAGTTTGAAGCTAGGCGAGGCACATTAAAAAAAAAAAAAAAAA
>JANHMN010000007.1:54570537-54609968 GCA_030674055.1 Rhabdomys pumilio | reverse complement strand
TGTGTGTGTGTGTGTGTGTGTGTGTGTGTGTGTGTGTGTGTGTGTGTCTGAGAGAGAGAGAAAGAGAGAGAGAGAGCTGCTGCCATGCTTATATTGGAGGTCAGATGACAACTTGCTGAAGTTAGTTCTGTCCTTAACCATGTGGGATCTGAGTGTCAAACTTAAGTTGTAAGTCTTGGCTTCAATCACCTTTACCAACTGAGCCATTTTGCCAGTTCTCAGTCCTCCTTTGTTGTTGTTGATGTTGTTGTTGCCGCCCTGACTGTCCTGGAACTCACTCTGTAGACCAGGCTGGCCTCAAACTCAGAGATCCTCCTGCCTCTGCCTCCTGAGTTCTGGGATTAAAGGCATGCCCCCACCCCAACCTGCCTTCATTTTAAAATTTTTGTTTAATAAATAAGACCTATCTCTATGACAGCTTCTAAATTTAACCCTCTGCTCACTGTAGGCTGCTTTTCTTGTAATGGTCTTTTACATAATTCAGTATTTCACTTCTTATAAAGACTAATTTAGAGAATCAATAGAAGAATTCAAACTCCCCTTCCACAAGTATACATGCTTAGGCTGGTCTTGGCATCTCAGGAGGGTGAGGCAGGAAGGAGTTTGAAGAGAGCCTCAGCTGCATAGTGAGTTCCTGGTCAGCCAGGACTACGTGAGACCCTGTCTCTTAAATCAACAAAAACATAAAGTCAGTTAAAATAGCTTTGGGAAGCATGGTCTTTTCTTTATTACTGTGATATTGTATGTGTAAGTACATGTATGTAAGTATCAGGGTTTCACATATGCTCAGAGGTGCTCTGTTACTGAGCCATACCCTCGGGTTTGTGCTACTGTCTTTAAGAACACTGTCTTCTTAAATGAAAAGGAAGCTCTGTTCTAATACAAAAGCTACTGATGCCTCAAAAGTTAGCGTATTTATGTGCTTAGTCCACTCTGGGCAGAAGTACAGCCTGTCCTGTGGAAAGTTAATGTAATCTAGAAGCATGCTCCGTGAGTGATCATCTGGAGTCTAGATGGATGCAGACTTGGCTAGCTGAGTTTATGGTTCTTAACAAGAAGCTAAAGGATATTTGTTACAAAATGGTATGCTAGTAATGATTTTTAGAATGGCTTACGCTGGGCGGTGGTGGCGCACGCCTTTAATCCCAGCACTTGGGAGGCAGAGGCAGGCGGATTTCTGAGTTCGAGGCCAGCCTGGTCTACAGAGTGAGTGCCAGGACAACCAAGGCTATACAGAGAAACCCTGTCTTGAAAAACAAAAACAAACAAACAAAAAAATAGAATGGCTTCCATTTATTATGGAAATTGAGAAATGCACAAAAATAATCTAGGAAAGCCACAAATACCTGTTGCCTAGGGCCAGGGTTCCCAACTGTGACCAGTGTTATTTCATTCTCCACCCTCCATATCATCCCATCTTATCTGTAAATGATCCAGTCCTTATCTGTAAATGATAAGTATTCTTGGTAAATATATATATATATTATACTCCACTCAGCCATTATAGAAACCAAAAGTGTGGCAATTCCCTGATATCACCAAATATCCAATGAGTAAGAGCCAATGCCCTGATGTCTTCTCAGAATTTTATTTTATTTGTTGAAGCAAAGTTGGAGTTTACTAAGAAAAAAAAGATTTTACTGGCCATGGAGGCTCATGCCTGTGCCAGTAGTCTGGAGACTGAGACAGGAGGATTGTCACAAGTTAAAACCAGCTAAGACCCTGTCTCAAAATCAAAGAGATTTTAGTGTAGATTTAAGTACAGATGTTAGAGGAGAATGTTTTAAGAGGCAGCAATGTATCCTATCCAAAGGGTAGTCAGGTTCTCGAGAGTGTCATCAATGAATGGCTTTTGCCTGTTCTGATCCAGATACAAATAGATACGTGTAAGCTTCTGTTATCCTTTTCCTTTCTCTTCCTTTTATTTGTTTTTGTTTGTTTGAGACAGAATCTTGCTATATGGTTGTACTGAGCCTGGAACTTAGAATGTAGCCTAAGCTGGCCTCAAATTCACAGCAATCCTCCTGCCTCTACTTCTGAGTGCTGGGATTTTAAGCATGGCTAATGCTTTCACTTGTTTTGTTTGTTTGTTTCCCCTTTGCATGATTTCTGTGTTAAAGATGTTTTTTTTTTTTTTTTTTTTAAGCAACAGGAGGGCCTTGGTGGCACATGGAAAGGGCCTAATAGGAGGCAAGTGTCATGCTTGTCTGTGTGATCATAGGCTTCTTACCTGCAGTAGAGAGGCATGAAGAACTGCAGGGTTTTTAAGCCTAGGAGAGAATTTAAGCCCCAAGTCTTTTCTATTCAAGTCATCTCAGGCTTTTGAATCTTAGTTCTGTTTTATTAAATCTTAGGAATTGACTTGAAAGTAAAGGAGTATCAGAACCTTCTGCACCCAACCCCCTCATTCACAGGAGAACAAAAACAAAGAAGGGAAGGCCAGTGGCTGGGACTTCTGGAGCCATTCGGTGCTATTTATCTTGCTCTCATTTTCCTTTAAGTCTAGTGACTCTCAATATGCCCTGCATGTGGAGAGAGCCTTCTGTTCTCTAAACTGTCTGCTCTCACCCATAAGGCTGATAACCTCCCTCCATGAGATTGTAGAGGCCAGTACTCCTAGGAGCTGCTGAGAAAAGCTGGGGGGTCCTGATATAGCCTCAGTGTGCTATATGGGAAAAAGTTTGAGGACTACTTCCTTCCCAAGGTCACACGTTCCTTTACCACAGGGTCACTCATAACTAAACTATCCCATGGTACTTTGGGATGTCTGAAGGCAAAGGGCAGCTTGCCTGGGATTGCAGGCTTGGAGATGTTCCCTCCAGTACACTTCAGCTGACACCTTCAGGGAAGCAGCTATTGGGTGAACATTTCATACTGCTGTCAGCTTTCCTCTAAATGATAAGAACTTTTGTAGTTCTATAAATTATCCACCTACTGAATTTCATAGATATTTTAAGAACAAAAGGGAGGTAGGATGGCTCTGTAGGCACTTGTCACTAAGCCTGATGACCTGATTCAATCCTCAGAACCCATAGGGTGAGAGGATTGAACCAAGAATCTGACAGGTTATCTTCTAACCGTCACACATACACTATAACACACTTACATCCATACACATGCACAAGAACACAGAGAATAAATTATATGTATGTATATATATATTAAAGCCTAGTAGATGTTCTCATCAGAAAATGTACTCTGGAATTTTGTTTTAAATGCTAGAATTGGTAACCAGACAATTGACTTCCACCTATAATCCTAGTATTTTGCCAAGGCAAAGAGGCTGCTTTTGTGGAGTTTGAGGCCAGCCTGTGCTAAAGTGTGAGACTTTAACTCAAAACACAGGAGTCAAGAATGGTGCCAGATCTCCGCACTTTGAAGGCACTGACTGAAGGATCAGGGGTTTGAGGTTTGTTTGGCTATCTATCAATTTTTAGGCTATCCTGTACTACAATTTTGAGGCTATCCTGTACTACAAGAGTTCCTGTCCCAAAGAAACATTAAGTATTATTTCATGCTGCTTTCTTTTTCTTCCTCTATTCTTTTTATCTGACACAGAGTCTCTTTGTGAAACAGCTCTAGACCAGACTGGCCTCGAGCTCAGAGATCTGCCTGCCTCTGCCTCCTAAATGCTGACATTAAAGATGTGTGCCGTCATACTTGGCTTATACATGAAATTTAAAACACAGAACGTGTGTTCATTTGTATTTTCTTCACAAGTATAGTTATTGAATTGTGTAACTTAAGTGGCATAATAAAGTATGTCTTCCCACATTGACAGCTGGATTTCAGCCAGAGAACAGTGTGCTTCATTTCTTCTCCTCGTTCCTTCCTTTCTTTGTGTGTGCACTAGAGTGTGGGCCTGTACTGGGTAACCCTCAAGACCCTGCCTGTTCTGGCCTCGCAGGCTCTTCCCTGCACACTCAGCTGCTCGTCAGGGAGGAGCAGCCCTGCCTGGCCCTGGTTCCTAGTACACTCCCTGTTAGCATGGCAACACCGAGAATCCACTGTTTATCTGCCACAGCTCTGGGCAGTGGTAAGGATCAAATAAGTGTTGAGCTAACTCATGAATGGTGGAGTAGACATCAGGTCGCTAACTCATGAATGGTGGAGTAGACATCAGGTCTCTTGCCTTACTTACTCCCTTTTACTGAAAACGTGAGCACACAAGGCAGCAAGTGATTTTCTTTGTTGTTTGAGCCTCTCCTTGTTTAGCTAGACAAAGATTATGTGAATTTCATAGTAGAAAAAAAGGAGGCAGGGGCCGGGCAGTGGTGGCGCATGCCTTTAATCCCAGCACTTGGGAGGCAGAGGCAGGCAGATTTCTGAGTTCTAGGCCAGCCTGGTCTACAGAGTGAGTTCCAGGACAGCCAGGGCTACACAGAGAAACCCTGTCTCAAAAAAACCAAAAAAAAAAAAAAAAGGAGGCAGGGTCCTCATTACCTCGTCCACACCCTGATAAAGTCAAGATGCACAGATAACTTTCAATCTGCAACACTCTGTGTTTCTTGTCTGTTCCTCACCACTGGTACACACTAGGCGAGCTTAGTTTAAAAAAAAAAATCATTAAAATCTAGTATGCTTCTATAGAGTGGATCCAAGAACCCTCCTGAGTGGACTACCACACTTGTGGTTTTAGTGCTTGAGACGTAGGGGCAGGAGGATCAGGAGTTTGAGGCCAGTCTCGGCTGCATAATAGTTCTAGGCCAGCCTGAGCTATAAAAGATCCTGTCTCAAAAAAAAAACTTTAAAAAGAGTAGATCTGAGGAAAAACAAACGGAGACAGAAAAGGCTTCATGGTCTCATTTCTGCTGTTAAGTGACATCTCAATCCCATCCATGGCACACCCTTCTGTGTTAGAAATAAAATCATCCAAATCCTTGAGAACTCGACCCACAGGGTACTGTGTATTGCCGAGGCCGTTGGTTTTGACGGCTTGTGAGTCATGGCCTTTTTCATTTGCTTGCTTGCTTGTTTGACACAGGGTCTCTTTAGGCCAGACTTTAACTGACTTTGTAGCCAAGAATGACCTAGAACCAAGGAGGGTCCTTGTTCTGTCTGATCCCCTGCCTCCATCTCCCAAGTGCTGAGACCACAGGTGAGTGCCACCATGCCCTGCTTTCTTGACACTTGGTTTTTGTTGTTGTTTTGATTTGATTTGATTTGATTTGATTTGATTTGATTTGATTTGATTTTGGTTTTGGTTTTTTCTTGATTGGTCTTGTTGGATTTTTGGTTTTAGATTTTTTTGTGTGTGTGTGTTTATGTGTTTCTCATAAGTATTATATGCCAAGTGTGTGCTGCAGAGGCCAGAAAGGGCATTGGGTCTTCGGGTGCAGGAATTACAGGCAGTTGTGAGCTACCCAATTTGGATGCTAGAAGCCAACCCCAGGTCCTCTGGAAGAGTAGCAGATATTCTTAACAGCTTAGCCATGTCTCTAGTGCCCCTCCTTCTTTTTAAGATGTATGTCTTATTGTCTATATTTAAGGTAGGCTACATAACGTGGGTGTTGTTGCTGTTGTTGTTCTGAGACAGGTTTTCACTATATAGCTCTGGCTAACCTGGAATGCTCTTTCAAACTCTGAGAAGTTCAAGTTTGAAGGCTAGCTTCAAACTCTTTATCTACCACTCTGTGAGAAGAACTAGGATGAAAAGTGTATGCCATCATACCCAGCTCTGCAATAGAATGTTCTGGTGTATAAGATTGGACAGGGCAAAAAATATTTTAACATAGGAATTAAAATGGTAGCAGTTGATAGAGGTTGGTGTGATATTCATAGAATTGTCTAGTCCTCTGACTCCAAAACTTGTTAGGCGACAGGATTACTTAGGTTGGAATAGGGCTCTGGTGTGGAATGCACCACAAACATTATCTTTCCCCCACCCGCCCTCCTCTTCAAATATGGCTGCCACTTGGTATCCATGCAGTATTTGCTCTGGCCTCTGAGGACCCATAGTGCAGGTACTTGTTTGCATGTCGTTTGTACAAGCTTTATATGCCTTTAGTCATCCTTAGGTCACTTAGAACACCCAGACCGTTACAGTGCTGTGTGAATAGCTGTCAGCTCACACCGCTCAGCGGGTGAGGGAATGGCTAGCTGGGAAGATGTCAGTGAGTGTGTGCAGTTGGTTGAACCTGTGTGCAGTGTGTGCAGCCTGGATTTAGGACTGTGTATGTGTATCCCACCTGATAGTACTGTGGACAGACGAAGGAGGCAGAGGTGGGCAGAGATGGGAAGGGAATTCTGAGGGGCAATGTTTATCGTGCAACTGGAAATATTAGAGGAAGAACATTTGGGCAGGAAATGGAAAAGTATGTTCCCAGGATGAAAAGCAGACCAGTGTGGCTTGACCGCAGTGAGTGACTAAGGGATGAGCCCGGTTTCCAGCACAGAGGCCTCACAAACACGCATAGGACAGACCTTCATTCTCCTGGGACCTTTGAGTTCTGTGTGGAAAGGGGGCTGTGGAGCAGAAGAGGAAAGTGAACCCTAAACTGCTCCCCCATGATCAGTGGGCCAAAAACAGGTGCTAAAGGTGAGGAGACAAAGGACTTTCAGGAAGTGGGGTGAAGGAGAGGAAGGATATTTCCACTGGAGTCCCGTGGGATGTGGTCGACTGCTCTGGCTGCCCCCTGTGTAAAGAAGAGAGTGCTCAATCAGCGTGGCGTACACTTGAACACTGTAAATACTAAACTGATGTGAATGATGTTGCCTTGTCCACCGCTGCAGAGCCAGTTAGCAGCAATCCCAGCGCTGAGCCAATGCTGAGCTGTTAGTCGGTGTCTGCCGCTCTATGCTGAGTCGCTGTGCCCGGTGATCTGAGCTTTTTGTTAACCTAGACCCCTAGTAGAAAATCCTCTTGGTACTTGAGGACTCACACTTAATAATTTAGTATTGCACCAGGCATGGTAAGTTGCTATGGCTTTCTGTGTCCTAGAATTCTAGATTAGTTGAGCTGTCCATAAATGGTGCCATTCCAGACAAAACACAGAGACCAGCTGGTAGGAGGAAGGCGTGACTGGAAGAAAACTGCTCTGTGGACGGTTTCTCTAAGTAGTCAGATGTCTTTTGGGATAGAGCTGTGTTCTGTTGTCCACATGCCTATTAGTCTAGAGCAGGCACATCCACTTTCCAGTGGGAGGCTGCATCATGTCCTTATTACCGGAAGTTATAGGTCACTGTGTGCTAGGGGAAAGAAGGGAGGAGAGCTAAGAATGTTGGGGTAACTCCCCCAGACTGTCAGGGTTCTAGTGATACATCTTAAAGAAGTGTTTGAAGTGCGTCTATCTGTCAGTTTTAACTAAGCTAATTTTAAAAAATCGCTCTTTGTACTCTGCCTTTCCCATGAACCTCTGAGTTTAATGTGTACAATATGTGGGAGGAAGCCTGTCAGCCCCAGCCCCGCCCCCCAGTCTGAGAAGGGGATTTTAGAAGTGCGTGATTGCACCTGCAAGGATTTGTCATTTCATAAAATGGGACCTGAGACCATTTTGACACATTTTCTAGGAAAGCATTTCAGGAAGAGGTTAGAGAAAGTGCCACTCCCGTCCTCCATTGCCCCTGTTTTCTTGCACCTCAGACTGCACAGGGAGGACTGTTCCTCATTACCAGGGAATGTGAGTCATCCCCCGATTTGTGTGATTGGGATTCCAAAGCATCGCTCTGTCCGATGCTTATTAAATCCAAGTGGCAGCGCAGCCTTTCAGACTGTTGGGGAGCACTCAGTTACAGCTGCTGACCTGGTTCTAGTTACCACAGGGAGATGCTGGCGAGAGCAGTGGCCCACGCTGAGGGCCCAAAGTCCATGTGCGTGGCTACCAGCAGCTATCCTAGATTTGGAAGTTTCCTGGTTTACAGGGACTCCAACACATCTCAGCTCCATGTTTATATCTTCACTGGGACCTGTAGACTTCAAGGGGAAATGTCCCAGGGCCCCAACAAGCTGGTGCCAACAGTGCCAGTGTTGTAGGGGACCTCTTTGCAGATTCAGTCAGCCTAGCAGGCCGCCCAGGATCTAGCAAAACATGATCCATTTCTAGCTTGATCCAAACAAAACAAATAAAATGTTCACCAGAGAGGGAGGAAACTATAAATGTTGCCAGAAAATTAGTATGCTGTTTTTTCTTTCTTCTAGAATGTTTCACAGCCAATGGTGCAGATTATAGGGGGACGCAGAGCTGGACAGCACTGCAAGGTGGGAAGCCATGTCTTTTCTGGAATGAGACTTTCCAGCATCCATACAACACGCTGAAATACCCCAATGGGGAAGGAGGTCTGGGTGAGCACAACTATTGCAGGTAAGATGGGGCCACAGTGCTTCAGTGATCTGCAGTCTCCTCTTCCAGCTCCTTCCAGCTCTTCTCACAACTGGAATGCTTTCTTATCTCCTGTTGGCCAACTCAGAGAACCATATCATTGTTTCTAAGATGAACTAATCAGAGCTGGAGAGCTGGCTAAACAGTTAAGAGCACTTAGCACTCTTCCAGAAGACCCAGGTTCAATTCTCAGCACCCACATGGGAGCTCAGAACATCTGTAACTCTGGTTCTTGGGATCAGACACATTCCGGCCTCTGCAGGCACAGCATGTGGTGCACAGATAAACATACAGTGAAACACCACAAGAAATAAAAATAAGTAAAAATGAACTCGTGTCTTTCTCTCTCTCTCTTCCTCTCTCACTTTTCTCCACAGTAGCTTGCTTTTCTGCTAGCATTCACAGCAGTGTCTTGTCTGCTCACTCTCTTGTCTCTTTGGGATGATTTTCTCAGGCAGTCCTCCCACCAGTGGGCACATGGGCATCAAAGCTGCTGCTGCTGATAGTCAGACCATCTGGAACCCAAACCTTCCTCTGCCATGTTACTTAGGCTAGGCCAGAACTCCTGGATTCAAGTAACTCTGCTCTTAAGTATACCAAGCAGCTGGACTACAGACACAGCCACTGTTTGGCTCCAACAGAAAGCCCTAACCTAACTCTGTGGTCTTCAGATGTATATTTATGATTTTCTGTGGGAAGTGAGCCACAGCTTTGATCAGGTTCTCTGTTTTCTGAGATTAAAGATAAGTTGAGAAGCACTGGCAGCTAGTGAGATAGCCTGTGGTTTACAGTTGGCATCCCAAGAACCCAAGTGAATTCTGGGATGTCCTGAAAGCCCACCTGTCATGCTAGTGCTCAGAAGGCAAAGATAGAGTTCCAGGAGCTGGCTACCTAGCTCGCCATATTGGCTAGCCTGAGTTCAGTGAGAGACACTATCTCAGTGAATAATGTGGAGATCAATGGAGAAAGCCTCAAGTCAACCTCACTCCCTCACACATACATAAACACATTTGAACACACAAACTTATGTGTGCACGCGCACACACACACACACACACACACACACACACACACAGAGGCAGAAAGATAAAAATAGAATTACAAGTATGTAGAAGCCAGAGCAAAAATTTCAAGCACTTTTGTTTATACTTTTCAACTAATTACACCCAAGATCTTGATACCATGACTCAGGGTTCAGCAATGTGGTGAATGTGTCATTCTTAGGACAGGTGTGCAGTTGCCTCTTGAGCCATTAGGACAAGGACTGATGATTCCAGAGCCCTCCTCCGAGTCCACGCTATGACTCTGGTTTGTTGGTACATGAACGTCTAGCCATGGGGCACTGTTGACCCAGCTGAGCCAACACATCTATTTCTGCATTGTGTGGACCACTCTGTTTACCTTCTGTCCTCCGCATGCCCATGCTAACACACTAGGCCTTTGTGGCTGTCTTGACATTACCAGGCCTATCGATCGACCATATTGGTTTGTTGGTTGGTTTGTTTGTCCTTCCCTTCAGTTCTTTATGTCTTATCCTAATTTGCATCAACGGATTGACTTCCCCATATTTGCTGCTGCTGTGGGTTTTCATTTCTTGTTGTGAAAACACTAGAAGTTTGTTCCAAGTCAGGCATGGTTGTGTGCATTCTGTGATTCTGTGATCTCAGCACTTGAGAGGTTATGGCAAGATCAGGAGTCCAAAGGCATCCTCGGCTACATAGTAAGTTCAAGGCCCATTGGGCTGTATAAGCTCCCACCTCAAAACCTAAATCAAAACCAAGTAGGAGCTTTCTGTAGCGTTGGCTAGTCCTCCTGCTGCCCATCACTTCCAGAACCCTGCCTGGCAAAGCTCTGAAGTGTGTGCCACCTTTCCACTTTGCTGTCATTTGTATTTTTAAAAGATGTGTTTTATTATTTTAAATTATGTGTATATGGGGTGGCAGTCTGTATACAAGCACAGGTGCCACAGAAGACCAGAGGTGTCAGATTCCCTATAATTGGAGTTACAGGTAGCTGTGAGCCACCCAATGGGATTCTGGGAATTGGACTCCAGATCTACCAGAAGAGCAGTGCATGCTCTTGACCATTGAGCCATCTGTCTAGCCCCTGTCCTTTGTAGTTCATTGTGAGGCTTACTTACGCTCATTAACCAAGTCTTCACTAGTTTCAAAGTTTTGCATATTAATATTTTGTATAAATAAGAACTTGTAGGCTGTTGAGGTGGGTTAGTGGGCAAGGTGCTTGCTGCCAAGCCTGATGACCTAAATTCAACGACTTGAGCCCAGATGGCAGAAAGAAAGGGTCAACTCCACAAACTCTATGTGCACGTGCTCCCTACACATGTCTACACATGTGTGCATACAAATAAGTAAATGAATATTTTTAAAAATGCTAGGGAGATACCTTAGTGTAGTGCTCACCCAAAGATCCCAGTTTGATCAGTAGCTCCCACATTAACAAAAGCTCTGCGTGGTTGTGTGTTTACAATCCCCACACTGGGGAAGCAGAGACAGGCAGAACCCTGGGGCATCTGGCCTGCCACTAGGGAAGTTTCAGGCCAGTGATAGAGACCCTGTTTCAAAATAAAAAAGATGAATTGCACCTAAGGGATGACACCCAAGTTTGACCTCTAGTCTCTAAATGCACACTCAAGCACAAGCACATGCATGAAGATGTATGTGCACACACACACACAGGAACATGGGTGTGCACACAGGAGCATGCACACATGCATGAGCACACACACTCATGAACATGCACATACACTTATCCACACAGTTACTCCATTTCTGCTCTATTACCCTCCTCTAGTTTTTCTGTTCATAAGAATGGCTAGCTCGGGAAGGGCACTTAGAGAAAGGAATAGGGTCTCTGGTGTTGTCTGCTGGTTTTGCTAGATGAGTGCCCCTGTCTACTCTACTCCCAGGCTTGCAGGAGTGCACCCATAAGCATTCCAGAGGGCTGTACCTGGGGGCTGGGAGCACCTTCCCCCAGCACCTTCCCCTTTAACTCCTTGGGCTACAGCCCTCTGATTTGATGGAATGCACCAGACCTGAATTACCAGTTTATACTTCAAAAGCAAGAGAGGCTGAGCCTGTTGATGATATCACCTTGGAGTCCAGGCCTTTTGCTCTAGTGCTGCAGAGAAGTCGGATAGGTTTGCCTGCTCTTTATTAAGCTATTCGGATGCTTTTAGAATGGCTTTGACATTGATAATAAACACTTGTTGTCTAGGGGTTTTATCCAATACTACATCAAAGCTGAACTCAGAACAGAGGGAGGAAGATGACGGTGACATACTGTTTAAAGAAGGGCTTTGTACAAGCCCTGCCACTTTGATTTCTCAGCTGACATCCGACACTATGTTTGCCTTGTACAACTTTTCAAATCCATCACATCTGAGATGTCTACATGCTATCAAGTGATGGGAACAGGCTTCTTCTGGCTGGACCTAAAGGATCTGGATTAGACAGAGAGGCAGAGCCAGGGACGAGCAGAGTTGTCCCTCGCACCTGCCTTAGGGCACAAAAAGAACAGGCTCCTTTGTGCCTGGAGAAGCTTATCTCTTAGGCCACACAATGGGCTTGTCTGCTCAGGCCCTGAGCTTGCAGCAAAACTGGGGTTGGGGAGAGGGGTGTCCTTATGCCCATTTCCTGCCTAACTGGAGTGTCAGGTTTCCAGTATTCTGAGTCTAAATAAAGGGGGCTTGGGAAGGGGGTGAAGTGAGGCTGGCTTCTCTCCCTGTAGCAGCCCCTGTCATTTGCTGAACTGCTTCACCAGGCCCACTCTTTATTATCTGTGATGTCTCTGCACCAGAACAACCTTGAAGGTCATTCACTCCAAGCTGTTCTCACTTGGCAATGTGGAAGTAATTCTTTAAAAAGCATGGTTGTCATGGTTAAAAGTTAGTGTTCTGACTGAGAAGTCTCTGTGGGATCTCTGTAGTGACGAGGACCATTTCTGTCATGTGAGTTAGCTAGCATAGACTGAGTAGGCTTGCCAGCCTAGTTTATGTTATGTGAATTTATTTAGCTGTTTGGATATATACTTGGGATATTCATTATTGAAAGAGGAAGAAAAACCATAAAAGAACCCCCCCCAAAAAAAAAAGCCTAAAATGCCAATAGTCTTATCACCTAGAAATAAACATTTTTAAGATTTGAGATTAAGCTGGATGTGGTGGCACATACTTTAATCTAGGCACTCAGGTGTAATAAAAATTAAATCCATTTTCCCTCCCAGCTCCTACTCCCAGAATGAGGACTCTGAGACCAGTTATTTATTAATAAATGCCTAGGCTATAAGCTTTAGCTCATTCCCTGACTAGCTCGTAATTTATTTAACTCATTAAAACTATTCTATTCCACGTGGTTAGTTACCTCTCCATCACTCTCTGTCCGCTTCTATCTTGGTGTCTCCTTCAGCATCTCTCACAGTGTCTCTCTCAGCATCTTTCTTGAATCTCTCCTGAGTCTTCTTTTCTTCTCTCACTATTTCCCAGAATCCTCTACTTCCTGCCAGTGTCCCATGTCCTATTTCCTGCCTCAGTTCATTGGCCATTGACTTTTTTTTATTGACCGGTGCTGCTAATTAGAGATTCTCTTTACACTCAGGAACCAGAGGCAGACAGAGGCCAGCCTGGTCTACATAGTGAGTTACAGGACAGCCAAGAATACACAGAGAAGCACTGTTTTAAATAACAAAAAAAGTAACAAAAATTTTTTTTGAGATTACATTATTTCCTAAATATATTTTTTCCAAACTGAAGAGGATTGAACTATCTGTGGGGTTTTATTGTTTAGTTTGTTTGCTTGCTTGAGACAGGGTCTTGCTGTGTAGCCCAAACTGGCCTAAAGCTTGTAGCAACCCTCTAGCCTTAGCTTCTTGAGTGCTAGGTTTATAGGTCTGGGCCACTGTGGCCAGCTAATGTTTTCCTTCCTGATTAGAGATGACATTGAAATGTACACCAGTTATTAGAAATGACAGGGAACTCAACACTGTAAAACTGAATGGGCTGGGTGACTAGAAACACAAGCAGTGTCATCAATGTGTCCTTGTTCCCAACAGAAATCCAGATGGAGATGTGAGCCCTTGGTGCTACGTGGCCGAGCATGAGGATGGTGTCTACTGGAAGTACTGTGAAATTCCTGCCTGCCAGAGTAAGGCTGACCCACCTGCTGACAGTCTGGGGCCTGAGTACTGAGCTCCTGGGCTATAGGCTTCCACTTTTTTATTCAAGTTCTTAAGAACTAGAAACACCCAGTTCCAAGGCACCATATTTAACCAGGAGGTAGTGACACATGCCTTTCAATTCCATCACTCAGGAGGCAGAGACAGGCAAATCTCTGTGAGTTTGAGGCCAGCCTAGTCTACAGAGTTAGTCCAGGATAGCCAAGATACACAGAGAAACTGTCTCAAAACAAAACAAAACAAAACAAAAAGAAAGAAAGAAAAATTCCCATATTTGGTATTATTTGGCATTATTTGGCCTTAATGTCTCTGGAAAATAATAACAGTAATTGGTTAAATACCACCCACAGCTCTTTAATTCACAGTGTTATAATTCACAGTATCTATTTTGTTTTTAATGATGATTCATGACTCAGTCTCTTCAGCCTTTTGTGTTTATGTAGGTGTGTATTCATATGTATATGTGTGTGCATGTGCATATACCTGCTTGTATGTGTGGAAGCCAGAGGTCAGCCTTGGGTGTTGTTCCTCAGGAGCCATCCATCTTTTTTCCTGAGACTGGGTCTCTGACTGGAACCTGGGACTGGTGGGTTGGGCACAGCCCTAGAGAACCTCCTGTCTCCACTCCCTATTCCTAGCACTGGGATTATAAACCTATGTCACCATGCCTGCCTTTTTACGTGGTTGCTGGAGACCAAGCTCTGGTCCTTGGGGTTGTGTAGTGAGCACATTATCCACTAAGGCGTCTCCCCAGGCCCTTCTTTAGCCTTTTGGTAAAGAACTGTTTCTTAACTGTTTCATTCTTTCTTCTACTCATTTGTTATGTTCCCAATATAAAGGCAGAAGGACATCCAGATTCTTAGGGAGAGCTGCCATGCTGAGAGTCTTCTCCTGAGGTGTTTGGGGCTTTGCTGTTGTTTTGCCTGTCTATTTTTCCTGTAAGCCGGCATGGTGGCAACAGGCTGAAATCCTAGCACTCTGAACACTGAGGCAGGAAGAGGTTGAATTCCAGCCCAGTTTACATGGTAAAATCTTGTCTCAAAATAAAAATGTAAAATAGTAGTTAGAGAGCACTTGCTGCCCCTGGAGAAGACAGTTCTGTCCCCAGCACCCACCCCACCAGGTGGCTCACAACTGCCAGCAGCTCCAGCTTCAGGGGGCCCGAAGTCCAGCTTTTCTGGACTTTGTGGGTACCTGCACAGAGAAGTACACGAACCCTTGCCAGGCAGCAGTGATGCACACCTTTAATTTCAGTACCAGGGAAGCAGAGGCAGGAGGATCTCTGTGAGTTCTAGGGCCAGCCTGGTCTACAGAGTAAGTTCCAAGACAGCCAGGGCTACACAGAGAAACCCTGTCTTGAAACCCACCCCTAACCCCCTGCCCCACAAAAAAAATACACATACATACATAACTTAAAAATAAACTTTTGTTGGGAGTTGTTTTTCTGTTCTGTTTTGCTTTGCTTTGCTTTGCTTTGCTTTGCTTTGCTTTGCTTTGCTTTGCTTTGCTTTGCTTTGCTTTGCTTTGCTTTGCTTTGCTTTGCTTTGCTTTGCTTTGCTTTTGTTGAGACAAGGTATCACTATATAGTTCTGGCTGTCCTGGAACTCTTTATATGTAGACCAGGCTGGCCTTAAACTCCGCCTCTGCCTCTCTGCTCAGCCTTTAGCTGATCTCCCATATACTCCCCAATTATAAGCCTGCTCCTTTCCTTCCTTGTCCTAGCTCAGGAAGCTTGTTTGTGCTGTGGAGGTCTGTCTGAGACCTGAGATCCCTCTCCTACTTGCCTAGAGCAGTCTGCATGCTGACAGCTCCAGCGGGAGGGAGGGCCAGGGCCAGACCTGTGGGCCCACTGTTCTTACCATCACCATCCTGCCAACCTGAGTGTGCCTTAATGCAGGTCTTCAATTGAGAAAACTGTAAAGACCAGAAGAATGGGCTCTTTGCTCAGTCTGCTTAGCCAGATTTTTAAAATGATAAAACATGTCATTTGGCAGTGGCTGTGTAAAGAAGGGCAGAGAGGAAAGCGGATTTCCCTCGGTCCATTTGTTCTACACAAAGATGGCCTTTTCCTCTCCGTCTATGCCATTCTCAAGAAGGACAACAGGGTGTTTCAATCTGGGCACTTTCATTTGGAAAGATAATGTTCAGCCCACATTTGTAAAGCATAATTCAGGTCAGTAGGAGCTGATTCATGTACTTACTGAAACTAAATTCGAGAAGAGAAAATTGTGACAAAATAATATACCAACCAGTATATCTCTATGTCCCCACAGTCCAAAAACAAAATAAACATTATTTTCATCCTTCTGGCCTTTTGATGGCCTTCTCAAATGATCAGGGTAAGGAGACTTGCAAATTGTAGAGAGGAAGAGTGGTCCTGAGGTGGGTGGGTGGAGGATGGGTGGTGCCTGAGTGGTCCTGAGGTGGGTGGGTGGAGGATGGGTGGTACCTGAGTGGTCCTGAGGTGGGTGGATGGAGGATGGGTGGTACCTGAATTTGGTTCTTTAGAAAATCTCTCTGTTGACTCTGTTGTATGAAATTTACTTGTCAAGCCAGAGCCCTAACTTCAGGTCTCTACAGTGTTTGACTAACATGGCTGAGGAAAAGGCTGTTTGCTTAGCAGGAGGCCTGAGGAATAGCCTGTGGATTTAGCAGAGACACAGCTTGCCTCCAAGGCTACATTGGCCTATTCTGGATATGGAGTCACTATTCTTATGAATAAAACCACCCTCCATAAAACTCATTGATTCATGACTAGCACTGGGCTTGTCATTCAGGAAAAGGCCTGTAACGTGATCAAGTTCCTGGAAAGTTCATATCTGAACATAACAGATCCCGTAGAGGCAGGGGAATGAATGTTTGGTGACAGAGCAGGATTTATTGAATGGTGAGCCATTGTGTGAAGACCTGAACCTCTGTTCTTAGTGTGTTATGAGCAGGCTGTGGCAGCAGGAGGTGGAGATGGGGTAGGATTCAGAAGAGAAATCAGACAGTTTTCAGCCATTAGAGCTTGGATAGAACCATTAAAGGACAGTTCCTCAGAAGTCCCTGGATTTTCCCCACCCCACCCCCACTAACTGCTTCTGCCAGTGTGCTTCTCAGAGCCTCTAGTTTTAGAGCTTCCAAGAGAAACAAGATGTTACAAGCAGGTCCCAAGCCTGTCAGATGTCTGAGGGGAACTCTGGGCCCAACAGCCTTTGCGTTTTTCCCTTATGTTAAATAATCATCCTTCTATTCCATTGCTTTTAATAGACAAGCTTGTGTGGTCTCTAATACAACTTTTAGTGTACTCTATTTAACCCATGGATTGTTATTTTCTTTTGAGTTAGGGTCTCACTATGTAGCCCAGGTTGGACTAGAATTCAAAGACCTTGAGCCTCAGCCTTCTGGATTTTGGGATTCCAGGCACATGCAACACTTCGGACTTAAGATTTTGGACTTAAGATTTTGGAAGTAAATCATGTAATTTTTGAGTGGGGAAATGGTCTGAAGATGACATTTGAAGGCAAATACAAGGACCAGAGACGCTCAGCTGGTAAAGGCAGCGTCTGCACTGCTGAGCTGAGTTTGAGCCTCAGCAGCCTCAGGACCTGAGGAGAGAGAGAGCCGACTCCACATGCTGACCTCTCATCCTCCAGAAGAAGATAAAATGTCACTAAAACAAATGTTTAAAGTGCACTCACATGCAGGTATTCATGAAGACTAGAAGGTACCAGATCCCTCTGTGCTGGAGTTAGAAGTAGTTGTGAGCCCCTGGTGTGCATCCAAGGACTGAACTTAGGGCCTCTGGAAGCTCAGCATGGACTCTTAAACACTGGGCCCTCTCCAGCCCTTACTTTTTTTAATTTTTTTTTAAAGTTAAAGTTTTCTGCACACAGCTCATTTGGGTCTAAGGCCCCAGACATAAAAATTTACCTTCTCGTCAGGCGGTGGTGGCGCACGCCTTTAATCCCAGCACTTGGGAGGCAGAGGCAGGCGGATTTCTGAATTTGAGGCCAGCCTGGTCTACCAAGTGAGTTCCAGGACAGCCAGGGCTACACAGAAAAACTCTGTCTCCTCGAAAAACTAAAAAAAAAAAAAAAAAATTAAAAAAAAAAATTACCTTCTCATATCTGAGAGCATTTTTTTTTAATCTACTAAAAAATGTTCACCTACAAATCTAGCTATAAAAATTCATCTTTGACTTAAGAGAAATTTGAAAGGTTGAATCTGGTGATATTCATAAACACCTATTAACTTTAACAACCAAAATAGTGGGGTGGTGGTTTATGTCTCCTAGGCTAGTCTCCGTCCCTAGGGTTAAGTTATTCATATCAGCCTCCTGAGTAGATGGGCTGCTGATCAGAGGATGGTTTTGAGTCATTTTCCTCCTTATACCACAGGTGGGTCCTGGGGATCAAGCTCCAGCATCACTGAACCAGCTCCATTGTTTTTTAAAGTAAAGTTTCACACCTTGTAAGATCTTAAATGTTTAAAATATGTATACCAGAATATCTGGATTGAAATATTTAGCTTGATACCAGCTCAGGCCTCTTTCCCATGTCGACCAAGCAGCATCTCTGGCTCCTGGAGAACTTTCCATTAGCTTGTCAGTGCCTGAATTTGTTGTTAAAGTTTGTCATTAAGGCTTTAATTAAGTTTATTACGACTCTTAATTATTACTTAAAGTTATGAAAACTATTCATTATTGAAGTAGTTATTAAAATTAATTATTAAAGTTTAAAATCATAAGAACTTTAGGAGCCAGCAAGATGGTCCAGTGCATAGGGTGCTTGCAACAAAGCCTGACGACCTGAGCTTGATCCTTAGTCATCACGTAGTTCAGGACAAAACCAACTCCTGCCACTCATCCATTGGCCTCCATGCTTGCTGTGGCTTGCTGGCCCACATTCGTGTATGCACACATAGAGAAATAAGTGGAATAAAGTTGTAAGAACTTTAAGAGTTGTTAGTTGTGACAAATGGTATTTCTTTCTTCCCTTTTTATTTGTGTGATGCTGGGTAGAACCTAGGGCCTTGGCATGTCAGGAGCATGCACTACAACTGAGTTACACTCCCAGCCCAATTTCTTAGGCTCTGACCTCACATAAGAAGAGCTTGTACCCAGGTGTGGTCTATAGTCAGTGGAAGCCTGCAGTTTAAGATAGAAGACTGCTACATGGACAGGTGAGCATGTACACAATACTCTAGAGAACTGAGGGTGACAAACGTTATAAACATGAGAGAGGCCATGTGCCAGGTGTGGGAGGAGGTTGGTTCCCCGCTTATCAGTCGGACTGTAAGTAGCAAGGCTGTTCTTACTGGCCTACTGTCAGCAGTTCTCAACCTGTGGGTCTCGGCCCCTCGGAGTTAGGATGACCCTTTCACAGGGGTCACCTAAGACAGTCGGAAAAAACAGATATTTACATTACAGTCCATAAGAGCTGCAAAATTACAGTTGTGAATTACCAACAAAAATAATTTTGTGGCTGGAGGTCACCACAACATGAGGAACTGTATTAAAGGGTCACAACATGAGGAAGGCTGAGAACCACTGCTCTAGATGTTAGAGTTGAGAGATGGCCCAGTGGTTAAGAACACTGGCTTCTCTTGCAAAGGACCCAGGTTTGATTCCCAGAATCTGCACAGTGGTTCACAACCATCTGTAACTCTAGTCCTAATGAATGTGCCACTCTCTTCTGGCCTCCATAGTGACCAGTCATGCACATGGTGCACAGACATCATGCAGGCAAAACACCCATAATCAATCAATCAATCAGGAGCTGAGTGACAAAGCAGCTCTGAAACCATAAAACTAAACTATAAGAACAAGAGCCATTAATCCCAGCTCTAGGGAGGCAGAGGCAGGTGGAACTCTTGAGTTCAAAGCTAGCCTGAACTATCAAGTTAGTTCCAGGTCAACCATGGCCTTCTCTGAAAGTAGAGGAGGGGAGGGGAGGGCAGAGGAGGGGAGGGGAGGGGAAGGGGAGGAGGAAGAGGAGTGGCTTACAGGCTATGCTCTGAGTAGTCCAACAATGACTGTCTCCCAACAGAAAGACTACGGATCTGGAAGTTGTTTAGGCTATGAGACACAATGTCTCAGCATTGGAAGTCTAATTGGAGTCTTAGGGAAGTCTAGAGAGCTGCCAGCTTTCAGTCTACTTTGGAATTGCAGAAAAATAGGTTCTCACACCAGTGAAGGGGTGTCTTAGGGACAGGACAGGGAAACTTGCCAGTGAGAGTTGGGGCAAGCAGGCAAAGGTCAAAGCTTCCTTCTTCTGTGTCCTTTTATGTGGGCTGCCACCAGATTTAGATTTGTCTCCCTCCTCAAATAATACGATCAAGAAAAATTCCTGACAGGGGTGCCCAGCTGCTTGGATTTTAGTTTATTCTAGATGTCCTCATTGACAGCAAAGATTAGCCATCACGGCAGCTCAGGTTCCTCTTAACTAAGTGGCGCTCTCCTTAATCTTGTCTTCCTTTAACTTCTGTTCATTCTTGCCCTCAAAAGAATTTAAAAGCTTTCGATTATGATCTCTTATAAAATCGTGATCTCCAAAGCTGAATGAAGGACATTTTCCACTGTAGGACCTGTGACGCTGGTACATCTGTCATTAGTGTCAGCTCTGGTCTCCCTATTGTTCAGCTATCACTGGATGCCCGGTTTATACTACACCCATGTTCTCTTGCAGACTTGACAGCAGCTATAGATGTGTCTGGTCCTTCCTCCCCCATTCTTCAGTAAGGAAATTGAGACTAGTTGGTTCTGCTGCATCCTGGGTCAAATAAGGTTTGGATACAGGACCCCAAGGCAAAAGTAGTCCTTTCCTTCTTGTCCTTATAAGCAAACTTACTTCCTGTTTTCTTGAAAACTGGTGCTCTAAGATGGATCTGAGCTACTGTTAAGTTAGGGGCGTGTGTGTGTGTGTGTGTGTGTGTGTGTGTGTGTGTGTGTGTGTGTTCTTTAGGAATTAAGATTAAAATAGTATAGAAAAGGAATAAAATTCCCTTTTTGACATCATGGAAATGAAGGGATCAACTGACAGGTAGCAGGCACACAACTCATGCTGCCAGCTCTGAGTTGTTTTCTTTTCTCTGAGTTTGGGAAATCCCAAGCCCCCAGGAGCAGAACATGCTGCCATGATATCCAGGAAACCTTTGCTGCACAGCACAGCGGCACCGATGCTGGGCTGGCACTGTGGGTGTTCTCTGCCCAGCTGTTAGCATCTGGCTTCGGGCTTGGACCCTCTGCACAGAACACTCTGCCAGCCTTTTCTAGGCCTTTGGGGTCTTTCCTGGCTTCAGGCTTTACTGCTGTGTGCTAAGTTCATCCCAAAGAGAGACACATTGCCTCATTACAGCCAAGAAGCCTCCTGCTTTTCTCAGACGCCAGTGGTGGAGGCAACATGAGTGCCACAGGTCTGCAGCACCTCCCTGTCTCACCATCTTGACTGCTTGGTGTTTTTGTTCGTGTGTACTCGTTTAGACTATCCATATTGGCATTGTCAAGAGTCCAGTTTTAATATCATTTGTTCTTGCTTTCTGTGGCAAGTTTTGTCAGCAGGATGAGGCTGTTTGATGACAGGGGCTGGGATCCCTCTGAAATTCCTAGGTAATGGAAAGCCTAACTTAGAACAGGGTCTCCAGGATCTCATAGGATGCTGTGTTTACATGAGGGTCACCCTCTGTTGGGATCTGTGTGCCTCTGTGGAAGGGCACTGGTGGAAGTGAGGGGGGCTGCCAAAAGAACAGGGTGCTTCAAGGCTCGCCCTCCTCCATCAGATGAGGTGACATCTTTTTCTGTGTGACACACGAATAACAGGAAGCATTTGGGCCACAGCATCATTGGTCGAGGTACATAGCATCACCTTCAGTGGCTTTCGGGAGAATAGCTCTTCTCTGGGCTTTCTCCACTCGTCGGTGCCTTCTCCGGCTATTTTTAAGATTAATAAAATGCATAAACCTCAAGTTTAGGACCTAGCTAATAGTAGGCACGAAAATATCACCAACTATTGTATTGGTGTGTTCTCCCATGGAGTGGACTACCCCTGGTACCCTCCTACCATGCAATTTTCAAAATGTTTCTTTTTGTTTTTGTCCACCCTTATCCACGTAAACGTGGGAGTGGCCGTGGTGCCTTTGCTGCACTCACTATTCAGTAGCTGTGGCACTGGACTCAAGGGTCACAAAAGGACCACATTGGTGGGTTTTGTTTGTGTTTGTTTTTGTCTTGTTTTGAGACAAGGTCTCACTGTGGCCCGACTGGTCTATCTAGAACTCATTATGTTCATTAGGCTGGCCCTGAACTCATAGAATCCACCTGCTTCTGTCCCCCCCAGTGTATGCAGATGAAAGGTGTGTGCCACCGCCATGCTTGTTCTTACAGTGCAGCTTTGTGGACTCAGGTCTAGTGTGGATTCAACTTTAGGGTTTTGTAACTTACGTTTTTTAGATTACCATGAAAAAAAAAATACCAACTTTAAGGCTGTAGCTGTAGCTCAGTGGCATGCTGTAGCATTTGCCTCGAATTCCTGAGGCCTCAGGTTTAACCCCTAGTATTGTTAAAAACAAACATAAAACAATGGAGACTTTGTGACCCAAGTGAGCATTTTCTTCAGTGGCACAGATGGTGTCCGTCCTAAGCACAGTTGTGAAAAGTGCACTAGTAATGTATGGGGAAACTGGGGTGCACAAGACAGCTCAGTGGATAAAGGCATGCTGCAGCCTGGTTTCCTGCAAGCCCAGGAGCACAGAGGATGGAAGGAAAGAACCAGCATGTCCTCTGAGCTACACACACACACTGTGGCTCACATGTACCTCCACATATAGACAAAATAAGTAAACAAGCAATTCATAATTTTCAAATTGCGTACAATTCTGGATAGCATGAATTGTCTTAGTAAAGGTTTTATTGCTGTAAAGAGATACTGTCTTAGTTAGAGTTTTCCTGCTGTGAACAGACACCATGACCAAGGCAACTCTTACAAAGACAACATTTAATTGGGGCTGGCTTACAGGCTCAGAGGTTCAGTCCATTATTATCAAGGTGGGATCATGGCAACATCCAGGCAGGCTTGGTGCAGCAGGAGCTTAGAGTTCTACATATTCAGCTGAAGGCTGCTAGCAGATAATGACTTCCAGACAGCTAGGATAAGGGTCTTAAAGCCCACATGCACAGTGACACACCTACTCCAACAGGGCCACACCTTCTAATAGTGCCACTTCCTGAGTCGAGCATATACAACGAACACAGACACCATGACCACAGCAGCTCTTATAAAAGAAAACATTTATTTGAGGCTGGCTTACAGGTTCAGAGGTTTAGTCATTATCATCATGGCATTAAGCATGGTGGCACACAGACAGACATGATGCTGGAGAAGGAGCTGAGGGTTCTACATCTGGATCAGCAGGCAGCAGATGGAGACTTTGTACTTCACTGGGCATAGCTTGGGCATGGGAGACCTCAAGGCCCTCCCCCACAGTGACTCACTTCCTCCAACAAGGCCTCATCTCCTAATAGGCGGTGAGCCTAGCATTCAAACATATGAGTGTATGGGGGCTATTCCTATTCAAACCACCACAATGATGGTATCTAGTGCTCACCATTAGTCCCAACAGAGATGGCACCTTTTCTATTCAAATGATATTGATTCATTCATTCATTCATTCATACCAAGGTGAAGCCCTAAAGGACATTTAATGAAATAGGAGGACATTCCCTAATCAAAGTCGTTAGGGCAAAAACCTGGGCTGCAACTGCTAGGTTTAGCCACTTATCCTCAGTATGCCAAGGCTTGGCCACTATCACATGAGCTTGAGTCCTAGTCTCAGTTCTGCAGAGAGGTCTAAAGAAGTCTTTGCTCTTGAGGGGACAAAGTCATGACCACTTCTGCTCCAAGATGCAGCCCCTATGGATAATTACCCACCTTGGAGTCATGCACAGGTTCAAGGCGATGACCTGTCTCTGTGCCTCCAGCCAAAGTGAAAAATACAGATGGTACAAGATAAACGCAGAGTCAATGCTCTTGAGCAAAAGTATCTCCTGAGTGATACTTTTATCTGACTCTCTCACACAGCTGTCACTGCTCAGTTACTAAGAGACGGTGAGTCCAAATGTAAATGATCATAGCCTGGGAACACAGACTGAGTTTGCCCCAAAACACCAGGCTGCAGTGTGGTAAGTTTCATGGTGACAGGGCGTGTAAAGTCATCACCAGGGCAGGTTTCGAGTACATCGCAGAAATATTAGGGAGGCGGATCATAGCCAAGCAGGAAAATCTGCTCTGTAGATTTTATCTGTTAATATTCTTAGCCTTTAGGTTCATGAAAGATCTGTTAAGTCAATGCATCCCAAAATGTTTCTTATGATAGTCACAAGAATGCTAGGTGAGACACAGAGGTGGACTATGAGGGGATTAAGAGAGCTAAAGGTATTCCAAGATAATCTGATTCCTGATCTGCCACATTCCATCTCCCCACAGTCACAAAGTTCTAATCAGTCCATCAGCCTTGCAGGATCTCGGGCGTGCCTCTTGGAACTTGAGTTCACAATCTTCAGCTTAATAAAGAAAAGGGGAAATGTATGCTGGAGTTTCTAACATCTGTGGTGAGGAGGAATCTTCCATCTGTGTACAGTTGTGAGGAGAAGAAGGCAGTGCCAGTTTTGTGGTCATACCTCAGACTACACAAGTTTGAGCCATGGTGTATAATAAGGGCTCAGTGTGGATGGAGAAGGCAGGGTCTCTGTATGCTCCTATAGGAAGGAGACCCAGCTTCTGTATAGCTGGGTACTATTTGTGGTGTCTGGCATGCACTGGAGGACTTTGGAATGTATCCCTTACAGATAAGGGAGGGGACTACTGTAATTGCCATGAGTTTCAAAGCCTTGACTGTGATAAACAAGGGTTCCATTTGTGTGTTACATTTTTCTAAGTGATGAAGCCTCCTTATAAGAGGAAAAATGTATGACGAAGCCACAGGACTTCCAAGTGGCCCTGAAAGTAAAGGAACTTGAGAACAAGTGTCTGTTCTTAATGGACTTTCCCTCCCTGCTTCTGGGAAGACCTAAGGGTGGGACACAGTCTGGAAATCCTGCATGACGTGTCTTCTCTGGGGAGACAGAGCCACACTTTCCAGTTAAAGAGCACCCGGACAGGCTAACACTGTCCCAGAGGCTTTCCTGTGGGTGCACAGACCCCCGAGGAAAGGGATGGTGGAAAGTGCCTGTAATTATTACATCAGGAAACTGAGGCAGGAGGAATAAGAGTTAGAGGACTGACCTGGGCTACATATTTATAGCAAGACTCTGTCAAACAAGAAAAGAAAAAAGGTAGAATCCCATCTTGGGCTGAGGGATATAGTAGTGTTAACTGCCAGTTGCCTCCTATGACGGGTGGAGCTGCCTGAGTTTGTCAGGTAGCGTTGAATGACTTTGTCTAGACAATGTGAACAAACATCTATTCATCACATTGAAGGCACCAATAGACTGAAGCTTTAATGTGTTGGGGTGATTGAAGTTAGTTACAGGAGGCATGGGCTACTCAGAAACAGCTGTGTCACTGGGTGTCCCCTACTCCTAAGTCAGCCCTTCTCCTCCACTCCTCTCCAGGACCTCCCAAGACCCTGTGTAGCTAGGAGGCTGTGCTAGGTGTAGTCTCGGATGAGGGTCTGGTGAACTTTACAGCCTATAAGGGGATGCAGGTAACTGAGTGCCTTAGCTTGGTACAATACAACCATGTAGCCTTGCTTTCTTCATCATAGTGACTGGAGCCAAACTGATTTTTTTTAAGTGAACACAGCGGTTTCTCTTCCATAGTGGCAGTTGTCATGGTTACATAAGACAGTCAGCAGGCATTTGCACCTAACTCTGTCCTGCCTCCAAGGAGTGCTTATGTGTCCCTTATGCAAAGCCTTCACCTTCATGGTTCTGTCCAAAAGGAATAATGTCCTCTTTCCTGCCTCCTTGGAGGATGGCGCTTCATGTGAGATGACCTGGTAAGACACACTGTGCAGCACAGATGTAAGATGAGTATTGTAATATCCGGAAAAAAACATTTCTGAGGTGGCTGCTTTTGATATCTCTTTTAAGTCAATGCTATTGTAATTTTCTAGTACCCAGCAAGTTATTCTTGTTTGTGTGGTAAATAGTGAAAGCCTTACTATACAGACTGGTAATAACTCTTTGTTCAGCACATATCATGCTGCCCAGCCTTGGGATATGTATTTACTCTACCCATGTCTCACCAGAACCCTCTGAGGCCCATATTGTTCCTCGTTCCCCCACTGATGCCCTGAGTGTAGAAGGGCTGCAGGGGGGTGGATGTGGCTCAGGGCTGGAGCACTTGCCACTGGATTTCATCCCCTGAAGAGAGACAGAGAAAGGAAGACATGCAGGCCACAATGGTGTGGCCTAGAGTATACAGATGCTGGCTGCCGCTGGCATAGGGTGGGTGGATCAGAGTCTTCAGATAATGCCAAGAGCTAAGAGTGGGCAAGCAGAGAGTTTCTGGACCACTGCATGGATGGTGAAGAGCGAGACAGCTGACTGCAGCCCAAGCTGACTGAACTCAGTTTTCTTGATCTAGCAGGTGTGCAAGGCCTTGCTCAGTGTTTGTCCTGCTTCTTGTAGCACAACTCTAATAAGCTGTATAGTTTTCTCAGCCCAGAGTACAGGTGCAACAGTAAGAAATGCCCCAAGACCTCTCTGAGAGATCACTTCCGAGGTTCCAGTAGCCTCCACAGCATCTGTTTTAGAATAGACATGTCCTCCCAAGTTTCTAACTGGGCATAGTGACACATGCCTTTAATCCCAGCACTAAAAGTCAAAGGTGCCATATCTCTGGGCCAGCCTGGTCTACAAAGTAAGTTTCATGACAGCCAAGGCTACACACTGAAACTGAAACTCTGTCTCAACTAAACCAAACCAGACCAAACAAATCTTAAATTTAATATCTAGTGCATTTTGGAAAGGTTTCATGCAGTGATTTAGTATTTTTTATGCTGTAAAGTTGGCCTGTATGAAACTAGTATGTTGTTTCCATGGCTAGCTGTAAGCAGGTACTGTGTTCATTCACAGCTGCCCAAGAGGGGGCCTCATATACTCAGTTTCAGCTGTGTATCCTTCAGAGTCACAGAGTATCTGCAGGGAATATAGTGGGGTGAGGAAGATGATATCCTGCGCTTATGTTGTCCTCCATGGTGAGAAAGACAAGGGAGGCCAGGCAGTGGTGGCGCACACCTTTAATCCCAGCACTTGGGAGGCAGAGGCAGGCAGATTTCTGAGTTCTGAGTTCTAGACCAGCCTGGTCTACAGAGTGAGTTCCAGGACAGCCAGGGCTACACAGAGAAACCCTGTCTTGGAAAAAAAAAAAAAGTTACATTTGCTTATTTATTTATTTATTTATTTATTTATTTATTTTGTTGGTGGGCATATGCATGTATGTATTTATCCCATGGCACATATATGGAGTTCAGAGAACAACCAGTAAGAGTCTGTTCTTCCACCATGTGGGTTTTGAACATTGAACAGGTGGTCAGGCATGCAGACAAGGGCTTTACCTACTAATCGTCTCACCAGCTCTAAGTCAGAGCTTTTAAACTGTGGATCACAACTCCATATGGGGTCATATAACTGAATGCTGGGGTTGTGAAAGAATTAGCATGGTAAAAGGTGTCTGAATGTGCAGTGGCTAAAACTAATTCAGAATGAAGCCCATAGTGAGTCTGAGGCACGTCTGGCAGCTCTTGCCCAAGTGGCATCATGTGACCTCCCTGCTGTCTGTGTCTACACACACTGCATGGCTTTACAGCTAATGTAGACTGTGTTATGAACGGTGCTGCTTTTACTGTTCACAAAAAGTTCTTTTCTATTTTTTCATTTTGTTTTTTTGCCCTGAGACAGGGTTTCTCTGTATAGCCTTGGCCATCCTGGAACTCAGTCTGTAGACCAGGCTGGCCTTGAACTCTCATACAAAGTTCTTAAGCAGTGATTTTCAACCTTCCTAGTGCTGCGACCCTTTAATACAGTTCCTTATGTTGTAGTGGCCCCCAACCACAAAATTATTTTATTACTAATTTAAAACTGTAATGAATCATAATGAAAATACCTGATGTGCAGGATATCTGATATATGACTCTGAAAGGGGTCATGACCCACAGGCTGAGAATCACTGTTCTTATGAAAACGTAATAGTTTAATTATGCCGGGCAGTGATGGCACACGCCTTTAATCCCAGCACTTGGGAGGCAGAGGCAGGCGGATTTCTGAGTTCGAGGCCAGCCTGGTCTACAGAGTGGGTTTCAGGATAGCCAGGGCTACACAGAGAAACCCTGTCTTGAAAAAAAAAAAAAAAGAAAAAGAAAAGAAAGAAAGAAAGAAAGAAAGAGAAAAAAATTAGTTTAATTATGAAAAACTAATATTTCTTGCTGTCATTTCTCTCCTCAGCATGTTTTAAATTAATATACTTTTGAATTATATTATGTTAGAATATTTGATTTTAAAATATTATTTGAGTTACTAATGTGAGGTTCATTTTTTAAAAATTCAATTATGATACTAGGGAGAGAGCTCAGACCATAAAGTTTTTGCTATGCAAACATAGAGATCTGAGTTTGATCCCCAGAACCCATGTAAAATGGTATGGTGGCATGTCTTTGTGATCCCAGCAGTGGGAAAGCAAAGCCAGACAGATCCCTGTGATTCACTGGCCAGCCAGACTAGCCTAATTGACTTCCTCTTCCTCCTCTTCTTCCTCATCCTCCTCCTCTTCTTCTTTCTTTCCTTCTCCTCTTCTTCTTCTTCTCTTCCCTCTCTTCTTTTCTGAGATGGGATTTCTTGGTGTAGTCCTGGCTATTCTGGAACTCAACTCTGTAAAGCAGGCTGGCCTTGAACTCACAAGGATCCTGCTGCCTCTGCCTCTCAAGTGCTGATATCAAAGACTTGTGCCATTACCACCTGGTGAGTTGTTGAGATAGAGTTTCTCAGTGGCCTGCAGCTTGATAATTAGACAAGCCTCAGGGATCCCCAGCACTGGGTGTGCATGGATATTTTATGTGTTCTGGGGATCAAACTCAGGTCCTGTAGTTACAAGGCAAACACTTTGCTGACCATCTCCCTAGCTCCCTGTTTTATATACCTTCATACCCTGGGTCAAATCAAAGGCTTTTTTGAAGGGTGTGTGTGAAAGGGGTTGTGAGAAGAACATGTTTAGGAAAGAGAGAAAACTGGGCACTGGCAACATAGAGTCTCACTGCAGATGGAGAGTGACAAGTCTGGCAAGTTTAAGGTAAGCTTGAGGGTGGGACACGGAAGTTACCTTAAGCCGCCAAGGTCAGGGTGGATTAGAACAGCAGCAGAGAGCAGCCAGATTCTAATGTTCCCCTTTGTGGTACATGTCGGTACCCTACTACCTCACTGGAGCATAAGCTGCCTGGATTTGCTCACCAAATCTTTGTGAATAAAGCTTATAGGTTCCAGCTGTATTCATGTAGTCTCTAGCCTTGTTTAAGTCTAAACTTAGTATTTATGACTGTGCCTTGGCTGTGTATAGTCTAATACATGTATCGTGCTTACATGAACATAACGGAAGAAACGAGGCAGAATCAGAGTAAATGACTGAGATGCTCACGATCAAGCACTTCTTACTAAGAGTCATTAATGCATGTTCTAGTCTCCATACAGACGGTCTCTTAACAAGCTCAGCTTGGATCATACACCCTGGCTGGAGCTGCTTAGCTCTGCAGTTGTTTAAGCCCTAAACCTCAGACATCCCCAGGCTGGCTCCACTGAAGACTGGCCCACTCCGGCCCCAGCTCTTGTTTACAGTGCTACTGTAGAGATTTGGTTTGTTTCTGAGAGACTCATTTTAAAGTTTGTATGGAGAGCCACGTTTGTTACATCTGAATATGTACACGTACGAGTATATATTTTTATATGCTCCAAAGACTGATGTGCAACTACAGCTCAATAAACTGGGACAGGCTCTTTCCAGTCTTAAAGGAAAATACCATCCCAGACTCTGGTCTCTTAGCTTAGAGTTTGAGAATTGGATGTAGAAGAAACTGTAGGATGTTTGAACACGGTCTTCAACTGATAATCTTGAGTTTTAAAGATGGATCGAGGGGACTGGAGCGATGACCCAGCAGTTAAGAGCACTGGCTGCTCTTGTACAGGACCCAGGTTTAATTCCCAGCACCCACATGGCAGCTCACAACTGTCTGTAATGCCAGTTCCAGGGGATCCCACACCCTCACACCAGTCCACATAGAAACAAAAACAAAACATGGATTGAACACTAAATTTCTAAGAGACCGGCATGTCCATGGCTCATTGTGAGTTAACCATGAGCAGATTTGGAATGTATCATGTGTTAGTGACTTACTGCTTTGAAACGGGTTGCCCCAAATTTAGTGGCTTAAAGTGGTACAATAATTGCCATACATCCTGTGAGTGAGAAAATCTAGTCTGACTTAGTCTTGGGCATTGAAGTCTCTTATAAAGCTGCAGACAAGCTGTTGCCAGGGCTGGAATGTCTCCTCTAAAGACAGGAAAGGAAAGGAAAGGAAAGAGCCACTGTCCGGCACACAGGGCTTTTAATAAGATGTAGTTTTATGTGTGCTTTTGGCTGGAGCCCAGACCACCCTCAGTGCTTTGCCATAGGCTTTTGACATGGCCTATTTGTATACTTGTAATCCTCAAAAGCTTGACGCCTGCCTAGGCTACATATTGAGACCTTGTTTCAAAAAAGGATGCGAACACAGAGGCCGTGAACACTCTTGAGGGACAAGGATTTGTTTTAGGCAATGCCTCATTTTTTCTATTGGGTACACATGGGGATTGGGAGAGACAGGGTCTCACTATATAGTCCCTAAGTGGCCTGGAATTTGCTATGGAGGCCAGGGTGGCCTTGAACTCACAAAGTAGACTTCCACCTCAGGCTTGGTGATCTGCTGCAGTAACTCTCAGAATTTGGGGACACATTTGCTGGTGTATCAGAAAGAACGTGATAGGTTGAAGAGGCTGAAGATGTTTGTATGTTTGAGGTCCACGAGGGTCTGAGCCCCAGAGCATCTGTCCCTGTGGAGTGAGTGTGCTATTCCTCAGCCAGGACACACTAGTCACTCCAGAGCCTCTCTGAACTCCATCTCTAGGGTTTTTAAGAGGCTTCACCAGGTAGTCACAGTCAAGTCTCAACTCCATCCCTAGCTTGGTTCGATTCCCTGGAGGATGGGGAATGGGACCATGGCTCCAAGTTACTAATTGTCTTGGTCTTTCTGATGTCCAGCCCCCACCATGAGGCTAACCAGAGGCCCACCATGAGGTGGCTCACTAGAAAGGAGTCATCCAGAGTCTTGAGGGTTGGGAAACTTGGTGGCAGGAAGTGGGTAGAGACCAAGTATATTTCTTATTACATCCCAGTGTGTACAGTCAGTCCTTAGCAGATCCAAGGCTGTGTGGGAGCCAGTCACCATGGTTAGTGCCTCTGTTTACATTCAGATACAGATCTTTCACTAGGACAGACAGCTCACCACGCGGCTGTAAAACACTGTTATGCTCCCTTCAGTAGGCTAAATAATGACCCCAAAGATCGACTTTGTAATCCCAAGCTATGAGTATGTGACCTTAAATGGCATCAGAGAGTTTGCAAGTGTGGGTAAAGATTTGGGAAGGAGAGATTAGCCTGGATCATACGTGTGAGTCCAGTGCATTTACAGGAAGGAATGAGTCAGAGGCTTATGACAGGACAGCAGAAGCCAGGGAGGGAAGACGTGATGAGGGACTGGTGACAGTGTGACCATAACTGAACAATGTCACTCGTCTCAGAACTGGTCAAGTATGGCTCAGCTCCGCTGATACCTTCCTTTTGGCCTTTAAAATCTGCTTGGTTCTTCTAGCCTTCAGAAAATGAAAGGTGACAAATATCACTGGGAGACAATGGGGCCGTGGTCATTTGTTCTACAGTGATGTAAAAAGAGGGCCTCGGGAAACCCATTTACTGTTGTACAGAGAGACAGGCTTCACGACAGCATTGCAACACCAGCTCTCCCATATACTTGGCTCAAGCATACCATGAACTTCCACCATGTTCACTCCTCATTACTCTTCTGTGTCTGTGTCCCACAAGTCTGCTTCCGCCTTCCCCATTGTCCCTTTTATATCACTCATGTGTACATACATGGCTATGGAGATTGATCAGTCATAGAGCCCCAGGAGTAATAAAACAAAAAAGCCAGGCATTATAGAGCCCCAGGAGTAATAAAACAAAAAAGCCAGGCATTTGAGCTGGAGGGACAGCAGTGAGGATCACTTCTTGCTCTTGCGGGGGCTCACAGTCACTTGTAACTTCCATTCTTCTAAGGGACTGAAAACTCTTTGGTCTCTGCACACATATGTAGTGCACATAAACTCATTCATTCATACATATATTCATTCATACATACATTCATACATACATACATACATACATACATACATACATACATACATACACACACACACATAAAAGCAAATCCTTTTTAAAGAGCTATTCATAGTGGGCGATGTATCTAATCCCAGTGCTGGCAGCAGACCCCTGGGCTCAATAGCCAGCATAGACTGACTACCTGATGAGTTCCAGACTAGTGAGAGACCCTGTCTCAAAAAGAAGTGTGGCAGGGTAGTTGTTGCTCATGCCTTTAATCCAGCACTGGGGAGGCAGAGGCGGGCAGATCTCTGTGAATTTGAGGCCAGCCTGGTCTACAGAGCTAGTTCCAGGACAGCCAGGGCTACACAGAGAAACCCTGTCTCAAAAACACTCATGGTTCCACATTTGAGAAACATGTTATATGTATCTCTCTGAGTTTGGCTTATTTTCCTTAATTGGTGATTCCCCAGGTTCTTCCATTTTCCTGCAAATGATATAATTTTTGTTTTTATTACTATTAGTTCTTTGAGAATTTACTA
Source organism: Rhabdomys pumilio (assembly GCA_030674055.1). Classification (NCBI taxonomy): domain Eukaryota; kingdom Metazoa; phylum Chordata; class Mammalia; order Rodentia; family Muridae; genus Rhabdomys; species Rhabdomys pumilio. The sequence goes on along the minus strand of JANHMN010000007.1, from coordinate 54,577,538 downwards.
CATTTTTTAAACTGTACTTACCTTTTTCCCAACTCCTCCCATGTTCACCTCCTTTTTCCCCACCAGCGTTGTGTCTGTCTCTTTTGTTTTTCTCTGTCAAGTCCAGTTTGTGCTGCCCCTATATTCACAGTGTGTGGCCTTCCACCAGAGTGTGTTCAGCCTGTCAGGGGCAGCCCACTTAAGGAAGACTGACCTCCCTTCTCCAGGGGCTGTCAGTTCCGATGTCTCCTTAGCTAGGAATGGGACCTCACGCCCACCTTGGCCTTCCATGCTGGGGTTTGATCTAGCTTGAATTTGCACAGGGCTTGTGCACGCTATCACAACCAGTATGCCTTTATATGTGCAGCTGAGTCATTTTCTTCTTTTGTTTGCTTATTTTTTGTGTGGGAACCTCACTAGGTAGCCCTGGCTATCCTGGAACAACTCACTATGTACACCAGGCTGGGCATGAATTCACAGAGATCCCCCTCCCCTGTCTACTAAATGCCAGAATTAAATCTATGCACCACCACACCTAGCTATCATTTTTTTCCCTTATGATTGAGTAAAACTCCATTGTCTTTGTATCACATTTTTTAATACATTCATTGTTGATGGACATTTAGGCTGATTACACAAAAAGCATGTATATACTCTGTACGAAGCTGATCTAGGTTTCCTTGGAGTGTTTGGGGGTGATTTTGCTTGTTTGTTTGTTTTTTTTAAGACATTTTACTTTATGTGTCTCTGTGTGTGCCTGCATGTATGTATATATACCATGTGCATGTCTGATATCTGCAGAGGCCAGAAGAGGGCATCTAGCTCTGCTGGAATTAGAGTCACAGAAATGTCTTGAGCCACCATTTTAGATGCTGGGAGTCCAACCTGTGTCCTCTGGGAGAGGGGCCAGTGCTCTTGACCATGGAGTCTTCTCACTGGCTCCTTTGTTTGCTGATTTATTTGTTTACTTTTGAACAAATCCAAATGCATTGTGTAGCCCTGATTGGCCTCAAGTTTACCATTCCTGCTTTAACCTCAAATCCTGGGACTGTGCTTTCCACTCAAGCTCCCCCAGTTGCCTGGAACCATGGGAGGGGGCAACACATTCCACAGCATACACATGAAGGCAAAAACCAGCCTTTAGGCGTTGGTTCTTTCCACCATCTAGGTTCCAGGGAGCAGACTGAGGCCATCAAGCAAGTTCATCTAACCCATGAGACATGCCAGCCTGCTTCTCTGCTCTTTTTTTTTTTTTTTTAAACAATCTAGGCCTTTTACTTATTTTGTACATTAAACTGTGAGTTCATAGGGAACAGCTCCAGCAGCCCAGGCTCCTCCCCCTTAGTTCCCAGGAAGCATGCGGAGCTGGCTGGTGCTCTGTTGAATACACGAGCCTTCTCCTTGACATCCTTTTTTCTGATAGTTTTTTCCATCACCAGTTTCAGGAAACTGCCTTGGCTCTCGGTGCTTAACGTGTTCCCTGTACACATGACTTCCCTTGGCAAGAGCCTTGCCTTCACCTGTTTGTTCACAGTGATGCGTGTGGTATGCTGAATGATGTTATAGACACTCCCGATTGCTGTGGTAACACTTATGGTCACTCCTGTTTGAACAGAGTTCATTCTCTTGGTGTCTGTAGTGTTACCGTTGTAGATTTGCATGTATGTGACCAAAGGAGCACCTCCAGTGAATTAATGGAAGAGGGTGCTGTGGGGCACAAGCAAAGCCAGCTTCTCTGTCCTAAGAGTGATCCTGGGTCTGTTCAGTACTAAATTCTGTCAATACAGATAAAGTAGCCTGGGATCTGCATGCCACACTTTCTTGCAGATGGTGTAGCGTCTGGCAGAGTACAGTTCCAGAGGGTCCGTTTTAGAGCTTGCTGTCATTTGCCTGTGTTGTACCTCGGGGTGTAAACACTTTGGGGAGAGCACACCCGGCACAGACTGCATTTCCTCCTTAGTGTTTCCCAGCCAGATGTTGTGAAATTCTTTTGTTTTGTTTGTCTCTAGTGCCTGGAAACCTTGGCTGCTACAAGGATCATGGAAACCCACCTCCTCTCACGGGCACCAGTAAAACATCCAACAAGCTCACCATACAAACCTGTATCAGCTTTTGTCGGAGTCAGAGATTCAAGGTACTGGCTCTGTGGTGTACAACTATAGAAAAGATAATGAAAATTAGAGCAGCCCATATGTCCAGTCACACAGGAAGAGTAGGCTGGGGAGTCAGAGCACAGGCAGCATTCCATGTACAGAGGGGGAGAGGGGGTCCCTGTTAGCCTCTGCTTGGCCTGTATCTGTTATGAGCAGGGATCCATAGAGAGTCGAGCCAAGGCAGTGGTTCCCTTCCGTGGCAAACTGCCATGCCTTACCTCTTTTCCAAATCTTCTTTTCTTCCTCTTCTTTTCTTTATCTGAAATGTATTTCCCAATCGATAAGGTTCAGTAGTGCTATTTCATATTAAATTAGACAGATCCCTCTTTCTCTCCTTTTGTTTTTCCCTCTTTCCTTGACCAATTCAATCTAAAAGCCATTAATTAAGTCCAAGAAAGAAGTGCCCTGCTCATGTGAGGCAGGTGAATAAGCAATTGGACCCCATGACCATGCGGTCGGGTGGTTGTGTACAACTCAAGTGGATAATGAATGTCTCAGAGCCAGCATATTCTGGCTGCTGGAGAAGGGAAGTGCAAATGTGGAAGCTGAGGAAACTGAAAGGAAGTCCAGAGGTAGTGTTGAAGGCAGTGTAAGTTTGTGGCTTTGATTATAGACAGACAGATAATGATGTTACATAATTGTGCAATGGCTGTGTGTGTGTACACACACATACACTTCATCACTATCCTTGCCACACACTGATAACAAGGAGTGTAGCCAGCACTCACGTCTCCACCAGAAAGAAGTTCTGTGGGGAAATTACTCATGCTGTGTTCAAAGCACAGGATGTATTCACTAATATCTTACGTAGCACAGAAACATCAGTACAGATTCATCAGATGGATGAAGCCACCTTGAAAGGGGTCCCATGACTAAATCTGGCATGCTTTAAGCTTCAGATAATGATAGTAATAGATGCATCTTCTTGACTAAAGCAGGAACACCTGACTCCACTCCCAGCGATGACCGAGTGAGAAGATAAACATTCGTGATTAGTGAGTGCAAACTACTAAATGGTGGCATTATTACCATACGACAGCCCTCAGAGTATGATTGATTCACTAAATGAACATCAGGGTCTGCAAATATCTCAGATCTTCACCACTATTTATGGAAACAAAAGTGTACTTAGTCTTAAGAATCACCCACAGTGACTGGGCATGGTGGTACACATCTTTAATTCCAGTACTTGGGAGGCAGAAGCAGGTGGATCTCTGTAAGTTTTAAGCCAAGCCAGCCTGATCTATATAGTGATTTATAGGCCTACCACAGCTACATAATGAAACTGTGTTTCAAAATACAACAAATGTGTGTGTGTGTGTGTGTGTGTATGTATGTGTGTGTGTGTATGTATGTGTGTGTGTGTGTGTGTGTAGGGTCTTATATAGTCCAGGCTGGCCCTGAACTCTTGGTTGTCCTGCTTTCCCTGCCCAGGTGTTGGGATTGTAAGCATGCGCTGTGGAGCCTGTCTGTAATTAAAAGTATCTACTTGCAGAATATCCATAGCTAATACCCTGCTCAGTTGTGAGGTAACCCATGCTTCCTAACTAGTATCGTGAGCAGACAGTAATACTCAGTCTTACCTCATTGGCCTGGAGGGTCTTGCTAAAGAAATGGTTTTTAAGAAAGAAATAGGGTACATAGAATGGGAAGTAAGAAATAATTTTTTATTTTATAGAATATTCTAAGGAACTTATAAAAAGAGGGCTAGAATCAGTGAATAAATTTAACAAGGTTGTAGGCCATAAGGTCACATACAAAAAGCTGTGTATCCATATACTAGCAGTGAATAATTAATAATTATTCTTCTAAACAAATAATTATATATTACATATCTCCTTGGTATATCTGAGTGGCCTCTCTGGGAGTTCAGCTGATGCTCTTGTGCAGTATATTTCAATAAACTCTTTGCCCAAAAAGAAAGAATAGAAAAGAAAATCTTACCATTTTGCAAGAGTATAGATTGGGCTGAGTGTCACCTAGTTGCTGTCCAACACATATAAAGCACTAGATCCCAACAGCATTGGGGATAGAAATGAGGAGGAGAGGTTAACTAAGAGCTCATAATGAAGCTATAAAGACCTAATAAGTGACAAGACAGATCTGCCTACTCGTAGCCAAGACAACACAACTATTATTAAGGTGGAATACCTCAGGTTAGTCTATAAATTAAATGGAAAAGTATTGCTTTAAAAAAAATGACAAGTTACAATGCTGGAGACAACACTCAGTAGTAAAACAAACACTTACCCAGGACAAACAAGACCTAGGCAGGGTATTGCCCCAGCAATGCAAAAGAAAAATGGCCGACCCCATGCATATGCAAAGACAGACCAAAGTGATCTTGGTAAAGAACAGTTACGTGGAACTTCCCCACCTGGCCTACTCCATAAAGTCACTGTCACCAAGAGAGCAAATCGTGAGCCAGTCAGAAATTGCCCACAGACAAATTCAACCACCTGTCTCTTATTTTTTGTTCAGGTAAATAAAGTTTTATTAAATAGAGCCATGCCTGTTCATTTACATATTGTCTGTAGCTGTTTTCATTATGTGGCCAGGAAGCTGGGTAGAGAAAGACTATGCAGCCCACAGAATGCAGAATATTTATTTCTGGCTATTGTGGAAAAGGTTTTCTGAAATCTGCTGTACATTGGTAGAACCATCTAGAAATAGATCAGAAATCCTTTTCAGGCCTCTGAGGGCACAAGGAATATACATGCACGTGGGCAAAACACCTATTTATATAGAAAATTAATTAATTAATTAAAATTGACACATAGCAACTGGTCAATGAAGTGTTTAGCTGTTTTTAATCAATGTTTCATGTTGAAGACTTAAATACTATGGAAATAAGGACATTAGAGTTCTCACAGGCAGGGAGCACATGAGTAAAGAAGCTAAGGAGAGGTCACAGGGAAAGTCACATGGAAACTGAAACTAATTGCTCCAGGTTTGAGGGTAAGGGAGCTGCCAGCCTCCTTTGGGCCTGACACCCCTCATAACCTCCCAACATCATGTGTTAACATTTACCCAGACTCCTCAAGTTCATAACTATCTCATAGTGCAAAATACATGTGTCCATCTTAAAAGTCCTCACACTCCTCTTCTGTTGTGGCAGTTTGCTGGGATGGAGTCAGGCTACGCATGCTTCTGTGGGAACAACCCTGACTACTGGAAGCACGGGGAGGCAGCCAGCACCGAGTGCAATAGTGTCTGCTTCGGGGACCACACGCAGCCCTGCGGTGGGGACGGCAGGATTATCCTTTTTGACAGTGAGTATGTTTGGTGACAAAGGCACAATCAGGGACAGCAAGCCCACCCACCCATTCAATTATCCTTTCATCAGTACTCACGAAGTATGAGCCATGTGATGCCAACCGTGGCTCAGCTCCTGGGACTGAAGTACAGAACAGGCTGACTCAGACTTGTCCTGGAGAAGGAACAACAGTGTTTAATAGTCTGTAATTGGGTGCAGTGCTCTGAGTGTCTTGGCTATTGCAGGTGTGTCTGCTGGACATCTCTGCCATGACCAGCAGAGTAACAATCCTCAGGAGGCAGGAAGGTAGTTCATTCAGTTCAACATGACTTCGTAGCTGCTGTTGGTTCAAACTTCATGGTTCTCGCCCCAACTAATTTATTTTAGGCTTATTTAGGCACAGGCAATTTGATGAAAATTATCCTGGTGGTAATTAGCTCAATCTCATGTGCACAATAAAGTGTAAGATGTGGCTACCCTGGAACTCTTTGTAAAGTACATGTGACATTTGTAAAGATGAGTTCCATAGTTTGACTACATATGACACCTTCTATAAAGATAGGCTCTATAGATTGACAAGCTCATGATAAGTAAGGAGGAGTTTGAGGGAGGGGCCTCCATGGCCTCAGCCACACAGCACATAGGTCATGGCTACTAGCCACACCCACTCCTAGCCTTCTGGGCAGAACCAGGGTATGCATCCCTCCCTTCCCTCTGCTTCCACAGGCTGTCTCAGGGCTACTTTGACAAGTAGAGAGATAAGGCTTTCAGCTTGGAACATACACCGGTGTTGGTGTAGTGTTTGCTCTTGTGTGTTCTTGTTTTGATACAGCCCTATCTGTGTGTGTAGACACTGTGGCTTTGTGCCTCACCAAGGTACATCTTAGACAGTAACCTTGCAAACACTTCAAGTCATTTTTCCAGCCCTGTCATTGAGTTTGCCCTGACCCACCACCACGTGTGTGAGGTGCCATCAAGAAGCAGGGCTGTGCTGACTGGTGTGGATTTGAGATTTACATCGCCACACTGTGCTCTCATCCCATCTCATGTCATAACACACACAGTAATGCTGAAACCTCATGAGAGTTATGACCCAGATTTTAACATTCTACAAAGGGAAGCCTCAGGTAAAAGGCAGAAGAGAGACCTCAAGCTTACGGAGGATGTTAGTGCAACTGCAGGATCCCTAACTGCCAAGGGACTGGGCATGCACTCCTGACATCTCAGCTTGGTGGGGAGCTCCATCTTGAGCAATACCTTCACAAGATAGATTTGTTTCCTAGAGCTGCCATAATGCACTACCACAAATTATAGTGCTTAAATCAATAGGAACTTACCCTCTCATAAAGAATAGAAGCCCCAAATCAAGATGTCAGCGGGCTATACTCCCTCCCAGAGCTCCAGGAACTGTGAGTAAAACAGAAGAGAAGCAACTTAAGGCAGGAAAGGTATCTCTGACCAAGGGTTTCAGGGCATTGTCATAAGGAAGGAGTGATGGAGTGGCTTTCATTTGTGGTAGGACCACAAGGTGTGTCATCTGAACCACAGCGCCTGAGCCAGCTACTGAACCATGTACAAACGGTGTACACCTCACAGTACAAATACACTTAGTC
>JANHMN010000007.1:54542341-54562042 GCA_030674055.1 Rhabdomys pumilio | reverse complement strand
TGAGTCTGCCATGACCCTCCTTCCCCAGAGCGCCATGAGTCTGCCATTACCCTCCTTCCCCAGAGCGCCATGAGTCTGCCATTACCCCTCCTTCCCCAGAGCGCCATGAGTCTGCCATGACCCTCCTTCCCCTTGGGTGCTTTTGGAGATCCAACCTATGGTCACACGTGCTAGGAGAGCATCCCCTACAGAGCAGGTCTTCCAGTCCAGAGCTCCTTGTGGACTTTTCATTCGAGCACTGCACCTCTAAGGTACTGGAGACCCTGAGGAGACTCGGGGCCTTTCCTTTATGACATCACCTCTTCAAGAGCTTCTCCTTGGCCGAGAGGTCCCAGGGTTTTCACACACTTTATCTCAGATGTCCTCTCAGTGTCATGGGATACAGCAGCAGGTGGTGGCCCTAAACTGGAAAACAAGTGAGAGGCCTGGGAATGAGGTGCAGCCCCAAGGATCACATGGCCCCGCTGCTCCTGAATGCAGACAGTCTGACTCCAGCCAGACCCCAGCCTGGGCTGCACTACTCCTCCAAGCACCAGTCTAAGGTCTCCTGGGGAAACCAAATAGTCTGCACAGTCATTCGTTCAGGGTTTAAGTGATTCATTCTGTGATTTGATCCTAAAACCCAGGATGGCCTGGTTTGTAGCTGGAAACAATGTCCCTAGTAGGATCACATTTCCTAAGAGTTTGTTTGTGTCCCCATTAGAGAGGAACCCAAGGCTGAGACTCAGGCCCACTGTCTTCTCTTCTGCAGCTCTCGTGGGCGCCTGCGGTGGGAACTACTCAGCCATGGCAGCCGTGGTCTACTCCCCTGACTTTCCTGACACCTACGCCACTGGGCGGGTCTGCTACTGGACCATCCGGGTTCCGGGAGCCTCTCGCATCCATTTCAACTTCACCCTGTTTGACATCAGAGACTCTGCAGACATGGTGGAGCTGCTGGATGGCTACACCCACCGGGTCCTGGTCCGCTTCAGTGGACGGAACCGCCCACCTTTGTCCTTCAATGTCTCCCTGGATTTTGTCATTTTGTATTTCTTCTCTGATCGCATCAACCAGGCTCAGGGATTTGCTGTCTTGTACCAAGGTAAGATATCCTTGTCTCTGGGTCACAGGTGCCTCTTCCTTCTCTTCCTTGCCAGCGTTTTCAAGCCTAAAGTGGATCTTTGGGGGCAGACTTGGTCCTCCTGCCTCAGCTACAGATAATTTCAACATTAATTCATCCCCTAATAACCATCACACAACACCCCACCTTCCACTGCACAACACCCCACCTTCTAGTAAACAACAACCCACCTTCCAGTGAACAACTTCTTACTTTCCAATGAACAATATCCACCTTCCAGTGAACAACACCCCACCTTCCAATGAACAACACCCCACCTTCCAGTGAACAACACCCCACCTTCCAGTGAACAACACCCCACCTTTCAGTGAACAACACCTCACCTTCCAGTGAACAACACCCCACCTTCCAGTGAACAACAGCCCACCTTCCACTGAACAACACCCCACCTTCCAGTGAACAATTTGTTAATATTTCAATTTCATTATTATATTAATTTTGTTTATTTATTTTAGATTTTATTTATGACTGTGAGTGTATACCATATGCCACATATGTGGGGTGCTTCAGGGGCTAGAAGAGGGCATCAAATTACTGGGAACTAGAGGCATAGACACGCAGTTGTGAACTGCCTAACATGGAATGGATGCCGGGAACTAAACTCAGGTCTGCTGAAAGAGCAGGCCACTGGGCCTTCTCAGGCTCATGTTAGTAGTTTTAGTGGCAGTTGTTTAGACAAACTAGATGGGTATATAAAAAAGGAGATGAGGGGTAGAATTGGAAGGCTCCCAAGTGGTCATTTTGTCCATCCTCCTGCTCCCAAGCAGCAGACAGTCTTGCAAACTAATCTACCATCATTCCTCAGAAACACACACTCTGCCCCGACAGGAGCCTTTGCTAGCCTCTGAGGAGAGGCACAGGTATCGGACTGCACAACTTAAAAAATTTGGTAGTGGGCTACAGGAAGTGGGAAGACTGGAGCAGGTGTGATCAGGTTTGCCAAAACAAGGAAGTCCTGCAAGCATGAAGCCAGGGAAACAAGAAAGTGGACTCGGTGTCTGAAGAGACCAGTCTCAACAGGAGGCTCAGCAGTCTCTCCTTGAATCACATCAGGCCTCCTCAACCAGAAAGAATGCCACACATCTGTAGAACCAGCTCAAGGATAGTAGAAGCCGGAAGATTAACAATTCAGGGTCATCCTCAGCTACATAGCTGGAGGCCAGCCTGGGCTATATGAGACCCTGTCTCAAAAAGAGGGAAGTGCTGAGTTCGGTGGTTAGATGCTTGCTGAGCAGGTGCCCTGGAATGCATATATATTCTGAGTGGGTGTGGTGGCCTCCATCTGATTCCAGCCTTGGAAGATGGAGATGGGATCCCTAGAACTCGCCATACTGGGGAGTTGTGCATTTTTAGACTCTGCCTCACTAAGTAACAAGGAGGGGTGTTCAAGATGAGTCCCAGCATTAACCTTGTGCCTCTGTGTCCACCTACACACATGGAAAACATCCTCTCACACACAGAGAAAGAAAAATAGAAAAGGCCTCATCCCATTCACAGGACCGCCCCCTTCCTGCTGTCCTCCTCAGTTTTGTGTGGTTAATTCTTTTGCTGTCCTAGCCACCAAGGAAGAACTGCCACAGGAGAGGCCTACTATCAACCAAACCCTGGCAGAGGTGATCACCGAGCAAGCCAACCTCAGTGTCAGTGCTGCCCACTCTTCCAAAGTCCTCTATGTCATCACCTCCAGCCCCAGCCACCCACCACAGACCGTCCCAGGTAGCCATTCCTGGGCACCGTCAGTTGGGGCCAGCAGCCACAGAGTGGAAGGTAGTTCTTTCAACACTTACAGAAACGAAGGTGCTTGTGGGTGCTTCCCCTTCAGACACAGGTTGGGATATTGGCCCTACAACCTCTAGTCTGCATGGCCTTTGAGAGAAATGCTCTCCTTAGCTTAGCTCCCCTCCAGAGATGGCTTCTGGGTGCCTTTGGTAACTGTGATTAGCAGCTAAGATGGTCTCTTCATCATAAAAAAACATCTTTTGAGAGCATCTTTCTAGAGCCCTGAGGTAGAGCTCCTCAAATCCATTGACTCAGAAGGTGTATACAGGGCTAGAGGTCGGCTCAGTGATAAAACATGCACCAATGGGAGGGGAAAGTGAACCCAAAAGATACAGAATTCCTTCTGAGGTGCCATATACTGTACTAAACAATGGGCCATACGCTAAGCCAGACAAAGCCCTGCCCTTCTCTTGTCCGGACACACAAGCCCGGTCTCCAAGTGTGGGCAGCACACGGCCAGGCACTGCTCCTCTTCTGCAGAGTGCAGTGCACACAGATTCGAGGACAATACTGTGCGTGTTTCTTGTGGGTTACCAGTGGGGGATGGGAAGCACTGCCAGGGGTGCTGAGTCCTTTGAAGAGAAGCCATGCAGGAGAGAGACCACTGGCCATGGTCTGCTCTGGCTAAGCTAGTGTGGTTCCCTGGTTTTCTGCTGAGGATGTGTCCGAGTGAGCTGGTACACTGAGGACTGCCATCTGCAATTTAGTCTAGAAGTCTTCACAGTGCTCCCTCACCTCTAGCACTCACCACAGAAGGCTGGGAAGAGAGACCTCTCCAGCCTCGCATCACTTACTTGGCTGTAGATTCCAGTAGGATTTCACAGGTCTTGCTTCCATTGCTCAGATGAGAAAACTGGGACTCTTAAGACTTGTAAGTCACTCACTGCTGAGTTCCAGTGGCAGACAGATTTACCGAACCCCTTTGAACCCTAACTCTAGTGTCCAGGTTTAACCAGAGGGAGTTTCAGAACAAACAAGGCAAGGTCACGAGAAGGCTTTGTGCTCAGCCCAGCTCTGAGTTGCTCCTGCTGCCAGGTTTGCTGGCTGCTCCACCTGCAGGGCCCCCAGAGCCAGTTCTGCCCCCTGAGCCGCCAGTCTTCTTTGGAAAGTGAAGACAAGTCTGGTGAACTCTGCTTTGCACTTGCAGGATGGACCGTTTACGGCCTGGCAACCCTCCTCATCCTCACAGTCACAGCCATTGTGGCAAAGACTCTTCTGCATGTGACATTTAAGTGAGTACCAGTGCAGGCGGAGCTCAGCGTCTGTCTTCTGTTGTTTCTTCGTCTGTCTGGGGACAGTTTAACATCAGAACAGGATTCCAGAGGCCGAGTCCTTGGCAGCACAAGGCAGAGAACACTGCTTCTCCTCCCAAAGAGACAGGTGACAGGACCAATCACACTGAGGTTGAAGGATGCTGTGTCCAGTAGACTCAGTTTCAGCAAGGGTTGAAACCATCCTGGCATAGGAAACAGAAATTACCTGTTTGGGGGCTTGTCTGATCCCCCAAACAGGTGTATTGGGAGGTGTATTTAAGAATCTAGCTTTCTATGACAATACCATGCATTTTTCTTCTTCCTTCCTTCCTTCCTTCCTTCCTTCCTTTTTGTTGTTGTTGTTGTTGTTGTTGTTACTGTTGTTTCGTTTTGTTTTGTTTTGTTTTGTTTTTTCAAGAGAGAGGGTTTCTCTGTGTGTAGCCTTGACTGTCCTACAACTCACTCTGTAGACTAGACTGGTCCAGAACTCTTAGAGATCCACATCCACTTTAATCCTGAGTGCTGGGATTAAAGGCATGTGCCACGACCACCTGGCCCATGCATTTTTCTTAATGCTTCTAGAAACCAAGGAAATCTTAAAAAGACAATTTCAACATTTCAATTAGTGCTTAGGAATTTCATCAACTTATTTTTCACAGTTCCATATGTGTACATAGTGTATTCTAGTCACAGTCACCCCTCATCTCTTCTCCCTTCCTGTTCCTGTCACCCCCACCAGGCTGCCATCCCACTCCCATGTCTTTCTGTCTTGATTTTGTTTTTACTTTGTGGCCCACTGTACTTAGCCAGGGCTGCCCACGTGGGCATGGGTGTGGAGCTGTTCACTGGAGCGAGAGCAGCTCACCACTGGCTACACCCCTGAAAACAATGACTTCCTCTCCTCCAACAGCCTTGACTGCCATTAGCTCCCCTGGGTGAGGCTGTGGCCCACGAGCCCCTCCTCCACCTGTGACTAAATGTTTGGAATCATTCAGTCTTATACAGATCCTATGTGGGCAGCCACAGCTGCCACGAATTCCTGAGTGCCAATGCCATGTCGTACTCACAGGCCAGCATTTCCCTTCGCCTGGCCCTTGTGTCCTGTGCCCTGTGTGTGTCAGAGGAGTGAGAGCTGTGTCCATTTTAAGGCTGAGCTTGTAGCAATCACATATTCTCAGCACTCGACCAACCTTGAGCTCTGCAGTAATGGTTGTCTGCTGTGGAGACCTTGGTCAGGGCAGCACTGACACCCTGTGCCCTTGCTTAACTCAGTACTGCCTGATGCCCAGGACCCCGTGGGCTTGCATATGCACAGGCCTTATTTCACTCCTGGGCCATAGGTGCCTGTGCCCCCTGTCGGTGTCTGAGGCTGTTGGCCTGTATATGCCCAAACTCTGTCTTATCCCCAGTGTGCCAGTAAGTACACGTTATTTCTGAACATATATTTAAGCCGTGCTCAGTGGCATACACCTGAAATCCTAGCTACTTAGAGAGCTGAAGCCGGGCGGTGGTGGTGCATGCCTTTAATCCCAGCACTTGGGAGGCAGAGGCAGGCGGATTTCTGAGTTGGAGGCCAGCCTGGTCTACAGAGTGAGTTCCAGGACAGCCAGGGCTACACAGAGAAACCCTGTCTCGAAAAACCAAAAAGAGAGAGAGAGAGAGAGAGAGAGAGAGAGAGAGAGAGAGAGAGCGAGCGCTGAAGCAGGAGAGTTATGACTGAGACCAGTATGGGCAAGTTATCAAGTCCCTGTTTCTGCTAGGTACTGTAGCTCCTGCCTGGGCTCCCCCTACGCAGTAGGAGTGTTGCTACAGTCGTTACACTGCCTGTTCACTGGAGCGTGAGCAACTTATCACCAGCTACACCCCTGAAGACAATGGCTCCCTCGCCTCCCCTGGGTGGATCATGAACCCCTTCCCCACCGGTGACTAAATGTTTGGAATAATTTGGTTCATTGGTTTGAAACCAGCCTTTTCTACTTAATAAATCCCAGGCCAGCCTGGGCTACAAAGTGACACAAAACAAAAACACAAAAACTAAAACCTATCTCAGAGACAAAAGGAAAACTTACAAAGGCTTTACCCTTCAGTTCTAACAAAACTGAAGAAAGAAATAGCTTTCTGTGTGCATTGCCTTCCAAGCAAAGGCAGTTTCTTGACAGTGCTGTCTGTATGCCTGGAGAGCTCTTGCTCTCTCTAGACTCCACTTACAGACAGACCTCCCTGAGCGTGGGACTGTGGTCAGGCCTCAGCGCATTGCCTCTTCCGCAACATGAAAACTGTCTGTGGCCACTCTACTGCCTTCCCCAGCAACGCTCTGAACCTTCTCAGTAGTAATATATCCTCATTGTTGTTGGCTGAGCTCACCTTTCAGACAGACAGACAGACAGACAGGCATGCAGAGAGTGAAATGTGGGGAAGTGTCAGTTTCAGAACACCACATGGATGCCAAGGCCCAAGTCTCCTAAGTCCGATCTGTAAAATGATGTAGGACTGGCCATGACACACCTTCCTGTAGGGTGTGCACTCTAGAGCAGGTCTGCAGCTCTCACCATACCCAGCACTGTGCTGTTGTGAACGCTGGAAAGGAGAAGTGTCTGTGTGTGTCAGCACAGATGGAGCTGCTTTTCAAGGCTTTTCACCTGTGGTTGGCTGACCTCACTGATGTAGAACCTGCACCGTCAGAGGACTAATGTGTATTTTAATGTTACAACTCACATCCGAGGAAGTCCCTCAGGGCCCAGTGTCTCACAGCAGACTGAAGCAGTGCTGAGGCCCTAAAGCACACGCTTGACTCCTCTCAACACTGGAACCTCTGCAGCCTTCCTGTTCCTGTCAGGAGGGGAAGAGAAGGATGGGCTAGGAGCAGGGCTGATGCAGGGCTGATGCAGGGCTTGCCGCTGCAGACAGAACTTTCCCCTTACCCTGTTAGGTAGGTGGGCTTCTAGGTAAATGGCATTGGTAGATAGTATTCCTTTACCCTGCCCTGCTGGCCTCCGTGCCCACAGGCCACACCTCCACACTCCACATATTTCATCCTTGTTTGTTTGTTGAAACAGAGTCTTACTACATAGCTCTGGCTGTCCTGTACCTATAAAGACCAGGCTGGCCTCAAATTCAAGAGCTCTGCCTGCCTCCTCCTGAGCTCTAGGAGAACACATGTGCGTAACCACACCCAGCCTTCATCCTTAACTCTCTAAGGTAGTCGACACCCTTCCCAAGGCCTAGCCCCACAGGCAGTGTCACAGGTACAGGAGCCTCAGGAGGAGGCTGTTTGAGTGCTTTCTTCAGACCTACTGGGAAATCTGCTTTTGTTTGACAGATCTCATCGCGTTCCTGCTTCAGGAGACCTTAGGGACTGTCGTCAGGCTGGGACTTCTGGGGAAATCTGGACCATTTTCTATGAACCTTCCACCACAATCTCCATCTTTAAGAAGAAGCTCAAGGGTCAGAGTCAACAAGATGACCGCAATCCCCTCGTGAGTGACTGACCACTCACCTGGATGGGAAGCTCCACTCCAGCTCGAGCTTGCTGGGGCCCCTCCCCCTGTGTTTTCCTCTGAGAACTTCCCTGCCTCTCCATTCACCTCCGTCTCTTTGGGGGCACCCTGTTGCAGAGGCAGCACAGCCTGGAGTCCTCTGTCACCTATACTAGCCTGGGTGCCCTGCAACTCTGTCTCCACTGAGGATGTTAAGACCTGGCTGGGCTGTCAGGACACAGATGGCTGATTCTAGAAGACCCTTGGGTGGTGGGTAGGTGTAGTGTACAATGAGTTTTCTTGCTTCTTCTCTATTTGGTCCACATACAGCTCAGTTTCCCCTGCTCTTTACAGTTTGGAACAGAGCCAGACGGAAAGAATTCTCAGGTGTTCTTAAAGGTTGGCCTGGTTCCCCACCAAGCGTGTTCTCAGGGGCGTTAGCACCCCAGAGGCCCGGTCTAGCCTTAGAGCTTTCTAGTGCTAAGATGTGTCATCTAGTCTGAGGGAACTGAGAACAGGGCCACAGCAGATGTTTATTTCTAAAGGGTTCTTTTCAATACCCACTGACCTGTGGGACAAGCCTGAGAATTGTCCGTCTGTCCATCCATGGGACAGACACAGTGAGCTTCTTGTATGCTAGGCTGAAGCAGCCAGGCCCTCAAGTATTCCAAATCCTGTGGAATCTGGATTCAGTCTGTCTTTCTGTCCTCGGCCAAATCCTACTTCAAAATCAGGAGTTTAAAGACAGGCTGTTGCATAGGACTGGGCTATAGCTCAGTGGTAGAGAGCTTGTCTTGCATACATCAGGCCCTAGGTTCTATCCCAGGACTGCCAAAAAGGGGGTGGAGAAAAAGCATGTGGGCAGCATCTGTGGTTCCTACATGAGATGTCTATTATTTTAAAAGAAGATCAAAACTACCAAGAACTTTGTCCTTTGTCCCTTATCATGGGCACAGAGTAGTTAGGAATAAGGGCTCTTGTCTTAGCCCATTGTCCCTTAGACAGGGAGGCAGATGATAGCAGTTGGCAGGAAAAGGCCAGGCTTGGGAACTGGACATCCTCCCGGGAGTGAGAACCGGAGATCCTCCCAGGCTTAGGAACTGGAGACCCTCCCAGGAGAGGCTGAAAGACTGGGAGTCCCCGCTGCAGCTCTGAGAGGAGCTTCCCTGACTGGGAAGGCCTTTAGTCTGGCGTGGCCTTTGTCAGCAGCAGCTGGGAGGAGCAGCCTGTGCCCTAAAAGTGGACCTTGGTCACTCTCCTGCCAGCCCTCGAGCCTGTGCTCTCCTGGGTGCCCTCCTGGAACCCCATGCTCACCTCCCCTAAGTCTCTCAGCCACTGCCATTGAGGTCTTTTATAGGGTTTGGGTATCTCATCTGCAGCTGCTGGCCCCCAGGACCATATAGGACCATCTGGGAATCATGCTCCAGGAGAGGCAGCAGGAGAGCAGACAAGGCAGTGACCAGAGCTGATGGTAGAGAGGCAACTGGAGGAGGAACGCTATCTCTACAGTGGGCTGGGGTGCTGGCCTGGTTCCTGTGGGAGGCCTGCAGGGGGACAGAGCTACTGGGGGGTCATCTTCTCACTTTGATCTGGGAAAGACTACAGGCTCCTGGGTGTGAAGACAGGCCCACCACATACGAAGAGCACTGGAAGTAGACGGACAGGAGCAGGTTCCACTCCAGGCCGTCCATAACATTTGCAGGCTCTCCCCTGAGAGCAAGAGCACCACGTGCATAGTACACAGAGAATGTGGGTTCTTTCCCAGGGAAGGCTCACTAGCCAGGACATTTGTTCAGCTCAGATCACTGGCCCCTGGCTTCCTCTTGGCCACCGCTCACCTGCCTCTTCATGTCTCAGACACAGGAAGCCCAGCCCCAGTGTGGTGGCAGCTGCAGCCCAGCAGCCCCGTATTGGTGTCCCCAGGAAGGGCAATGGCTGTGCCCACGCTCTTCTTGCTGCTGGCCTAGCACAGCCCAGCCCTGCAGGATCCACTTCCTCTCTTGGAGGCTGGGGGGCACCCAAGGAAAACCAACCCACCTCCAACAACAGCAAGGGATAGTGGGAAGGGCTGTAAATCACCCAGGCCAGACTTCCAGAAATGACAGTCATAGTCTGTTAGAACCTGTAGACAGCCAGTCACAGAAGGCCTTTGTGCTGGTAAACACCCGCCCAGAGCGCAGAGGTAAGCCTGAGGGAGAAGAGCGGTCAGAAGACTGCTTAACCCTCAGAGACCTAGCTGGAGGCATGTGTTCTTCCCTTCCTGTCTCACTGCTTACAAAACAGAGACAGAGTGGGAAAGAAGCCTGTGTCCTCTTCCACATCAGCAAGGATGGTGCTGAGGCCACCTAAAGTGAGCAAGGAGACCAGACCTCTGGACTTCTCAAAATGTGGGCTCTGGCTTCTGACTCCTCAGCCAAATGCTCTCGAAGATCAAAGCTCTGGCGGGTACAGCTGTCCTGGCCTCGGGGCCAACCCATGGGATGTGCCTGGGCCAGGTGCCACCCCATGCCTCACTGTCATCCCGGCGGAACCCCACCTGATGCTCCTCATCAGCCTGACACTGTCCGAGCTTGCTCAGCCTGTTGCCAAGGACAGTCCACACTTGACCTCCAGAGCACGTAGAAGTGATGGCCTCCCAGACTCTGTCAGCCTCTTCTGCCAGGCCACACAGGTCTCCCAGGCCAGCTCCTCACTCCACAAACTACCATGGTTACCTGGCTCTGCGTCTGGAGTCTCCTGCTTGGTGTTTGAGGTCTGCTTTGGGTACCACCCTGGGAACTGTTCACCTCCGATTGGTCTCCTTGTGTCTTCTACCTCCAGGCCACTCTCAACCTAGCTACTCTGGCTGGGGGGGACCTGCTGGCTGCACCCTGACCCTGGTCTGTCAACAGAACCTGGAGGCCTCACACAGGCTCCTGTCTTGCCAAGCTGGAGCTGAGCACACTGACCGAGGCTGAGTGGGGCAGGGCGGGCAAGTGAGAGGGCAGTCTCTCACATCAGAGGAAGTGTCCGAAGGGATATACAGAGGAATCCTTTCTAGCCAGCACAGGGAGCTGCCATCCCACCACCTTCATGGCACCAATCTCACCCTCCAGCAGGAATAGGATTTTGGACAACAAGGCTTTATTTGTAAATATGCTCTTAATATGCAACTTTGAGAATAAAATAGAAACATCATGTATTTTAAAATATAAATGAAGTGTGACACTGTATACAATTTAATATATATTTTTAGGATTTTGTTATTTAAGAAAATGAAATGTGATGGTACTTAACTTTTACAAAAGAGAGAAAAATGTTATTTTTACTGTTTGAAGAAAATAAATATTCTCATTGTTGTAGAAACTGTGGTGGGGCCTAGGCTGTCATTTTTCCAGGGTACCCCAAGAGTCGGGCCCCACAGGAAAGTACGGAGTGCTGGAACTCTTCTCCCTCCCAGGCACCAGGCCTGGCATTGGCCGCCTTTCTCCTGGTGTCTCTGGGTCTTGTCATAGCTTGGCCACAGCTGAGGCAGAGCTGGCAAGCTCTGAACACCACGACTCTAGCTCATCTCCACATGCAGTATGGTAGCCTCAGCCTGATCACTGTGGTACCCAGGCTTTGCTTCCCGCCCTGAAACAGCCATCACCCCAGATGATGGAGACCTGATGGAGAGACAGTGCGATCATCCCAGGAAGAACTGAGCCAGCCTCCCAAAGTAATATGTACCTCTTTGTACTCATTTTCTTTATTTTTTTTTTTGTTTTGTTCTTTGAGATAAGGTCTTCCTTTGATCTGCTGCCCAAGTTGGCCTCAAACTCTTGGGTTCAAACATTCCTCCCCTCTCAGCCTCCCCAGTCACTGTGCTATCAAGCCCAGAGAGTTGAAAAAACCCTCTCCTTAAGCAAGCAATGCTTTACCATGGTCCCTATTGTGCCAACAAGGAAAACGTCTCAGCAAGGCAGCGTGGGTTGGTAGTCAGAGCATAGACCTGCAATTAGCTAGCCAGTATTCTGATTCTTCTATCCTCCAGCTTGAGGTCAGCAAGAGTCAACCAGGAGGACTTCAAAGAGTTCCAGTGGGGACTGACATTTGAAAACTCAGATCAGGGTGAGGAGACCAAAGGCAAGCAGACCAGTGAGGAGCACTGGAGGTACATGGGTCCAGGCAAGGGATGCCAGGGCCTGGGGATGCCCCAGACCAGCACCATGGAAGGCAGAGCTGTCTGACAGATGACTCCAGTTTGAAGAGTTCCTTCCATACTGACATCCTAATATCCTTGGAGTGAGTGTAGAAGGTGGCCCTAGAAAGCTTCGACAGTGTTGAGTCGCCGAGGAGGGTGAAAGAATTACAAAAAGGTCTAAGATAGGGCAGAGCTTCCCCAGAAGCCATGGAACCTAGCAAGCAAGCATCCTGACTGTCAAGGTACATTCTCCCCCACGGCCTGCTGCTCCTTTGAGTCCCAATTCCAGATTCTCAGGAGTTGGTTGAGTCTCAGCTCAGCCAGATTTTCTTGGGGAACAGGCCAGTTCAGCCAAAAAATTGCATCGCCACCTGAGATGTGCAGGGTCCTGAGGCCAGACCCAGACCTCCCATATCAGGTTCTCCTGAGAAGCACCCACCATGCCTGACCACCACTTCATCCTCTTGGGAACTTTGGCTCCAGTCAGTTCTGGAAGGAATCGCCCACACAGCCATCTGTGCGAGTTGTAGACTACATTGTCTACCAATAGAACAGGGTAGTGGCTACTCAGCTGCAAAGACTTCCAACCCCAGATGTGTCACATGACAAGAGTGAGGCACACACAGAGGACATGTGTGCAGCACAGCAGGCAGCCCAAAGGCTTCTCCAGAATCTGCCCCCTCCCTGACTCTGTCCTCATGAGAACACTGCTTCCACCCTTGTGACCACACCACGAAAGGCCAGTTCTGCTGGAGTGTGTTTATCTTTCCAAGCTTCCCTCTGTTTTCCGAGAACTGCTGTCCTTCTATGGTGGAGAATATCTGTAATGGCAGGAAACGGCTGGTGAGAACATATGGAGAGGCTTTGCTGGTAGATTTCAGACAACCCCAGCAATAACAGAAAAATAAATAAACGAGCCCAGAATACGCAACTGCTCTGCCCAGAGAACACATTTGGGATCATGAGATGGCAGGAAGAGACCAGCAAACCCATTTGAATGGAGTTCGGGGCCACCTGACCTTGACCTGGTGTGTTACACATCCCCACAGCCTCTGATCCATCACCAGGGTGGCTCTGGTCTCATCCTTTGTCCTGCAGAAAATGGCTCTTCCGGTGCAGGGGAAAGGCTGGACAAAGGTGACCTTGTCTCCAAACTTGGGAGTCACATGGCCATGTCCTCTCCCAAGTGGGCCATGTGTGTTGAAACTGTAGGCAGACTCTGGAGCTCAGAGAACTGAGAAGGCTTTGTTCCTCTGTGGCAGTATTGAGTCCCTACAGGAGTATGTTTTTGCACAGCTGAAGGAGACACTTTGGGGATAGAATATGTCGGGTATAGAATGCATCAGCTTCAAGCACAGCAGGGCTTGCCTGCAGCTACAAGTCTTAATTTCTGGTCTCCAGCTGCTCTTAGAGCTACCAGGCCCCCACTGAATGGGCCTACGCCTGCCACTGAGGGTGGAGGAGTAGTGAGCTGGACATGGAGACCCATCTCTGGGACAGACAGCTGCAAGGACACTCAGGGAAATGAACCTGTCAGCTCTGGGAGGAGGGTTAGGAGTGGGGGTTCAGTAGGAAGGACTTTGGAAAGAAAGGAGATTGGAGACTGAAGGGTCCTCAGGAGAACACAGAAAGGTCTAAATTACACACTTTCACAGGAGCTAAGCCGCAGAGCCCTTCACTCATGGCCAGGAGTGGAGCAGCTAGCACCATTCATTCTGGCCACTAACTGCAGCATGGTCTGGGCCCGCTGCCTTGGGTGCTGATCATGTGATGCCTTTAGTGGTAGAAGCAGCAAGGGCTATTCAGACCTCTGATTTAGCCAAATGCAGGAGCAGCTTTTAAGAGCTTGTGTGAGCTGAGGGACGCTTCTGAATGTGCCAGTCTAATCACAATGGTACCGATAGCTACTACTCCACGGTACTTACTGTGAGGCCAGTGTCAAAGTGCCACTCACTTCACAGACCACTGGATCTGCCTTATTTCGTTTGTTTGCTTGACATTTTATCACTGGTCGAGGCGACCTACAGGCTTAGAGTCTTTCAAAGGCACCAAGGTTCTTAGGTCAAATCTGACAAAGCACACAAAACAAAACAAAACAAAACAAAAAAACAAAACAAAACAAAACAAAATGCCCTTCAAGCCAAAGTCTCCCAGCCACTAGAACACCATTTTCTGCTGACAAGTGTCCCTTGAAGTCTGAGCTATGATACCAAAGATCATGCATCCTACCTTGGAACCATAGAAGGCAGCTGTCATTTTTCTTCAATCCTTATAACTTTTCTTTCTTTCTTTTTTTTTAAAGAGAAGTCAGCCTTCTCATGTAAGGCTGACTGAGTTGGCTGCTTTGAGAAAGAGACTAAATCCACACGGCAGCAACAGGAACAGCAGTGGTGGCAGCAGCCACAAGGACAGATGAATCAGCCAAGGCTTGGACCTTTTCAGCAAGTAGGAAAGGTGTCCTTGGTAGCAACAAAGCCAGGACCCAACTGCATCCACTGATGGTAAAATACGGTCTGCAAGCACTGCACTGTTGTACACAGGCTCCAGGAAGCGAGTGCAGAGTCTGTCTGAGGTGTCGAGCACTGTGGGGTGGTAGATGCTGCTAGTGTCAAACACCTGCTGGGTGATCAGCCCAAAAGAGAAAGAGAAGATCTTTGCAGAATTCGGGGCGGGGGGGGGGGGGGGGCCGTTTCCTTGGTGGCTCCCACTTTATTCACCTCTGGTCTTTGCCAGACTCGCATCTCTGAATTTCAGTGGTACTTTGGAGGAGTACCACCAATTTAGTGGTGATCCCTAAAGCAAGGAAAAGAAAGGGGCCTTCTCAGACCCCAAATCAATATCCTGGAGTGGCACAGTGACCTAGCATGGGGTGATGACATCATCATGGCAGTAGCCAGCACCTTATTGACCAGCAGCAAGTTCCAGAGTGAGCACAAGCACATGTCTCTAGGTATGCCGCAGGTTTCTCCGGAGCTAACTCGGTTTCCAGATGTTCCTGACGGCCTTGTGCATCATGGCATTCTTACCCTCGTACAGCCTTCCCTCGAAGGGACATGTGGGTCTGCAGATCCACCTGGAACCCAAACTGTCTGCTCCCCACTGAAGCGTTGAGAGATGTCATCCAAAAGCTGAATGATATTAAGGAGGTAAGTGGGCTCCCAGGTTACCTTGTCTTCCTTGGGCAGTGCCTTTAAACCCACAAAGGGTTTAAACACAGTGTTACTTTAACGAGGATACCTAACAAGAACCCTGTAGATTCTTTCTTGGTACAAAGCCCTAGTTACACAAGCAGATTAACAAGAGGAAAACACATCAGTCTTGCAGAATTCTTTGCAGCAGCCCAACAATCTCAAGAAAGGTGAAGCAGTGGAGGTCATGGCCAGGATTCAGCACCAAGCCAAGGTCCACTAGCTCCAAAACTGGAGCACCTCCTCCTGAGGAGAGGAGATGCTCCCCCACTGAGGAGAGGAGTCCCGAATAGCTCGGCGTCATAGATATCTCCAGACAGTTCAGGAAGAGTGTGGACACATTTGCCTGAGACAAACAAGTAACCTAACCTAGACCTTTCCCCAGTTTGAGGACATGCATTTCCTTAGGAATCAGATAGGAGGTGTGGGGCTGGAGAGATGGCCCGGCAGATAAGAGCACTGGTTTGCTGCTGCAGAGGACCTGGGTTCAATTGCTGGCATCCTCATCTGTAACTTAGCTCCAAGACATACGTGTGTACACGCGTGCTACACAATAGATGTGCAAACAAAACACCCATATAAGGTGTTTGGGGTTGGGTGTTTTTGGGGGGGGGTTATTATTTATTTTAAGAATCAGATGGATGTGTGCAGTTCCTTTCCCATCCACAGAACTTTGCATGACAACCCTGGAGGTACAGACATCGGGAAGTCCTTCCATAGACTGGTGATTTATCTCTTCAGTAAATCATGACAAATGAGGTAACAGTGATCATGGATACATCTGATAGACCGTTTCCACACAGGGCTTGGCAAGCTTTTGACTAAGTACCCAAATGCTAAATATTTCATTATTTAATATATTCCAAAGTTTCAAAGTAGGAGACATTATTGGGGGACACACATGCTACAGTGCACATGTGGGGCTCAGAGGACACCTCTGAGCTCAGTTCTCTCCTTCCACCTGTACGTGGGTTCTGGGATTGAATTTAGCTCAGCAGGCTTTGGTGACAGATGCTTTTACTTGTTTCGTCTCACACAGATTGGGTCCCAGGACTGTGACTAGGGGAATGGTGGGAATGAAGACAGGCAGATAAGTGTAGACAGAGAAACTGGGGTCCAGTGGCCTGGGCTGCCTGCTGCAGAAGCCACAGCACCCAACAACTCAGCATGTTTATAATACACATTTGAGCCGGGGGCAGGGTTATTATATACAGCGAACAGGAGGCAGGGTTATTATATACAGTTAAACAATAAGAGGGGTTATTACATAGAAATAAACACGGAGGCAGGGTTTATGGTGTACAGCTGAATGAGGAGGCAGATCTAGCTCATCGTCGTGGGAGCAGGCTCTGTAGAGGAGCTGGCTCCAGACTTTAAACAGCTGGGTGGAGAATGCTACATGGACATTTTCCGTGCACACTGTCAACATTCACCCTTGACCTGAGGAAGGCTTGGAGTCCCTCTGAGTCTTCCTGCCCAGGAAGGTTTTTACTCCGTGGAGCTGAGGCACTGGAATCCTTGACGTGGCCACGCTGACGTCAGCAACACCTAGTCACTCAGAACTTTGCTCACTCTCTACAGTCACCCACTGTGCCAACCGGGGGCTGGTGTTCAGTAGTTTGCTTGTTTGGTTTTTGAGGGTCTCACTGTGTAGCCTTGGCTATCCTGGAACTCACTATGTAGACCAGCCTGGCCTTGAACTTACAGAGATCTGCCTACCTCTGCCTCCTGGATGTTGTAATTAAAGACAAGCGCCTCAGCAGGTAAAAGTCCCCACGCCTGACAGTCTTGGGACCCAAGTGGTGAAAGGGGCAAAGCAGCTCCCACAAGCTGCCCTGCACCTCCACAGACACACATACCATGGTATACCCAATGCACCCTGCCCCCACAAATGTAATAACATTTTAAATGTAATAAGAAAAAGAAGATGCACACCGAAATTTCCACCAGCGTGATGACAACTGGGTAAAACTGCTTGCCGTGCAAGCCTGGCGCCTAACTTCAATATCCAGAACCCGAGAACTCCCAAAACTTGTCCTCTGGCCTCCACATGCATGTGCACATGTGTGCATGTATGCATGTGCACGCATGCACGTGTACACACACACACACACACAGAGAGAGAGAGAGAGAGAGAGAGGGAGAACATTTTTAAAAGAAAACATCAATTTTACAAAACTTGGGCCAGGCGGTGGTGGCACACGCCTTTAATCCCAGCACTTGGGAGGCAGAGGCAGGCGGATTTCTGAGTTCGAGGCCAGCCTGGTCTACCGAGTGAGTTCCAGGACAGCCAGGGCTACACAGAGAAACCCTGTCTCGAAAAACCAAAAAAAAAAAAAAAAAACAAAAAAACAAAAAACCTTGGGTGATGTCATAAGATACGATATTGATTTTACCCCCAACAGTGAAGCACACACGAGAGTCCTTTGCTCAGGGGCCATGAATACATGGAATAGCAGGCGCCTGCCCACAAGCCTTTGCTTGCTCACAACCCTGCTCTCCACTGCCTGGTGTTCACTACTTAATCCCCACAGCAACTGCATGGATTAGGTTTTGTTTCTGTCCTCACTCAGATGGGAGAAACATGGCTCCAGAAGCTTAAACAGCTCTTCCATGAAGCACTAGAGTCAGGCCCAAGCCATCCTCCAGCCTGCTTGCTTTCCTGAGAGACAGCATGGGTGAGTCTGGTTATGGGAAAAGGGAAGGAACAATAGAGCAGGAGGGGGATCTGAGGGGACACCCCCCCACACACACACACACACCCTCCCCCGTGCCATGCAGCATCCTGGCCTGAGAGAGCTGTAAGGAGAGAACATATCTTCCTCCCACAGTCTGCTCTGCCTAGGTCTCTCCTCACTGGTCTGCCCAGCAGGGGAGGGCAGCTGGCTCTTGGGGTTGTCTGTTCCTGCCCCACCCCCAGCTCCAAGGCAGGAGCCCAGACCGGGACAGCTGGCCGCCCCACAGTTTTCCAGAGCCCAGGTTCTTTTAATTATAACCAGTTTGCCGCCCTCAGCAATTCTTTGTTTCCCTCTACTAATACCCACGAGTTGGACTCCGCCCCCAGAGCCTCCCAGCCAAGCCCTGGGTTAAAATCATTTCCTTCCCACATAGAGACCCCTCCAGTCTGTCAGGAGCTCCCTTGGCTGCTGGGAGTTAGCACAGGGCCCTCTCCATCTCATTAGTTGCTAAGGCGTTGGACTCAGCCTCTCAGAAACTCTCCCAGATTGGGTATATTACTGGAGACAAAGTGGAGTTGAAGAGGCAATCGTGTGCGGGACATGGGCTGGATGCCACTCTCTGTGCATGTAACTTTGGCCAAATCACCTTCTTTTGCCAAGGAAACCAGGGATTTCCTACCCGAGAAACATGACTGTGGACCTAGGCTCCAAGCAGGGTCTATGGCCGCCACTCCTTTCCAGACTCCAGTCAAGCTACCTTCTCTTCCAACCCCCAACTTCACTGCCCATGTGTTAAATTGGTTAAGCACAGCTACATGTGGTATACCAAAAATCCCTACAGTTGGGAGGCTGAGAAAGGACGTGAGTTCAAACCCAGCCTATGCTACATAGCAAGACCCTGTTAGTAAACAGAACACCTCATATTTAACTCCGTCACTGCCATCAGTGTGCTTTTTCTTTTTCTTTTTTTTTTTCCTTTTGGTTTGTTTTTTTTGTTTGTTTGTTTTGGTTTGGTTTTGGTTTTGGTTTGGTTTTGGTTTTTGGTTTTTCTTGACAGAGTTTCTCTGTGTAGCTCTGGCTGTCCTGGAACTCACTCTGTAGACCAGGCTGGCCTCCAACTCAGAAATCCACCTGCCTCTGCCTCCCAAGTGCTGGGATTAAAGGCGTGCACCACCACCGCCCAGCCTGGTTTGGTTTTTTTCGAGACAAGATTTCTCTGTGTGGCCTGGTTATCCTCAAACTCACACTGTAGATCAGGCTGGCCTCGAACTCAGAGATCTACCTGCTTCTGCCTCCTAAGTGCTGGATTCAAAGGTGTGCACCACCACACCCAGCCTTTAAAAAAATATAATAATTTTAAAACTTTCATGTGCATTGGTGTTTTGCCTGCATGCACGTCTGTGTGAGGGTGTCAAATCCCCAAGAACTGGAATTACAGACAGTTGGTGTAATGTGGATGCTGGGACTTGAACCTGGGTCCTCTGGAAGAGCAACCCTTGCTCCCGACTGCTGAGCCATCTCTCCAGCTCTGACTCCTTAACACATTTAGATCTTTTGTAAGCAGTAAGGAAGGATCAAAGTCAAGGGAGGACCCAAAGTTACAGACATGGCCACAGTTCCTATTCTTGTCGTTTGGTTGATTTTGTTTTGTTTCTTTTTTAGAAAAAAAAAAATCTCATTCAGACGAGACTAGCTTTGAACTTGCGATGTAGTTAAAGTTGGCCTTGAACCTGATTCTCTTCTATTTGCATCTCCTGAGTTCTGGGATAACAGATTTGTGCTACCACGTCCGTCCATCACTCCCTAGTCTGCAAATAAGAGCTGAGTTACAAACCAGACCTCACAGGGACTTTAGATGATATTGTCTTTGGGGGGACCTGGCCTTGTGTCAGATGACAAGCCAACACTGTGTTCATAAGGGCAGTGTGCTTCTGAGAAGAGAACTGACCTGGTTCCTATCAGTGACTGGTTTCCCCTCAGTACATTCAAAACATGGTGTGTGTGTGTGTGTGTGTGTGTGTGTGTGTGTGTGTGTGTGTGTG
>JANHMN010000007.1:54523024-54542331 GCA_030674055.1 Rhabdomys pumilio | reverse complement strand
TGTGTGTGTGTGTGTGTGTGTGTGTGTGTGTGTGTGTGTGTGTGTGTTGGGCAGGAATGCCAGGGTGTGCATGTGACGGTCAGAGGACAACTTGAGTCTTTCACAACGTGGGTCCTAGAGCTCGAACTCAGGTTGTCAGGATTGGCAGCAATCACCTGATGAGCCGTCTGGATGGCCCTCTCCACCTTACCTCCACCTTACGCTTTGAGCCAGAGCCTCTCACTGTACCTGGAGCCAGCCAGCCAGGTCTTCCTGCCTGTGCCTCCTCAGCCCTGGGACTGCAGGGGTGAGCTTTCTTAGGTGGGTGCTGAAGCTGGAACTCAGGGCATTCTGCCTGCTCAACAAGCTCTTTCAAACTGAGCGGTAACCCGCAGGCCTTCAGCCCCACAGGGTGTCTCCTGCCTCATCTACCCTGCCTCATCTACCACTGCTCCTGTTCCTTCAGCAAACTTCATTCCCTTTTGCTTCAATTATGGCAGTGGTTCTCAGCCTTCCCAGTGGTGCGACCCTTTAATACAGTTCCTCAAGTTGTGGTGACCTCCCCCCACAACCATAAAATTATTTTTATTACTACTTCACAGCTGCTGTTACTGTGATGAATCCTAGTATAAATATTTTTGGAGATAGAGGGTTGCCAAAGGGGTCCCGACCCACAGGTTGAGAAGCGCTTAATTAAGGGCACAAACACAGAAGAATTTGAATGACCTCCAATTCCTTCAAGGCCCCAGGTGGGCAGACAGACAGACCGAAGCACCTGGCCCAGCTGGCAGCCAGGCCCCAGCCGGCGCGGCTCTGGCAGCCTCCACCCTGCAGAAGCCCTTGCCTGTGCAGCCTTGCTCACCAGCGCCTCCCTGTGGTGAGGTCTGAGATTGTGCGGAAATGCGCACTCGACTTCGGCTTCCAGGTAACCTGCACCCTTTGTTAAAGTTTCGGGTTTCTTGGCCTCCAGGTCCTAAACCTAGACATTGACTTTGCCCTTCTCCCTCTCGGGGTGATAGAAATTCTCACACTTGGAGGTCATTTTCCATTGCCCTGGCCTTATTGTTGTGGATTACTCCCCAGAGAAGACTGCTCAGACATGGGTTTAAGCCAATAGAAAGTCTTTATTAGCCAGCCTGTGACTACACTAGGTGTTTGGGATCCCAGTGTAGTCTGGAGCTTTTCTCAAGGTGAGTTTTTATGCACTAAAGCAAGCAAGCAAACAAACAAACAAACAAACCATGTCTTGGGTTGACATACTTCAGGTAATAAGAACAGTCAGCCAGAAGTAGATCTACAGAAGCCAAAAGCAAGGTTAGTACTTTTAGAGACTTTCCCAGAACTAAGGATTACATCTTTGTTTTTTGTTTGTTTGTTTGTTTGTTTTGTTTTTTGAGACAGGGTTTCTCTGTGTAGCTCTGGCTGTCCTGGGACTCACTCTGTAGACCAGGCTGGCCTTGAACTCACACTCACAGAAATCCACCTGCCTCTGCCTCCTGAGTACTGGGATTAAAGGCATATGTCACTACCACCTGGCTGGATTAGGTCTTTGTTTTGGTTTTGGCAGGTGGTGCTGTCTCCATGCTGAGTTTTACAGCCTGAATGGTACTTCCATCATGAGTCAGTTGTGCTAAGGTGGACCTGTTACACTATAAAACCTCGCAGGAGAATGACAAACACACACACCATCCATGGGTTTATCAGTTACGTTTGTGTCTCTGTAACATATAGTCAACAGAAGTGAGTGGGAAAGAGTCTTCCCTTCGTGGTTTCTGAAGTCCAGTTCCTCACATGAAGAGGGCACAATGGGGAGGAGCTGTGGTCACAGAGGCAAAGACAGGAAAGGGTTCATTCAGAATGAGGCCAGGGCAAGCGACTCCTCGGAGCCAGAAACGGTTTCGAAGAACACTCTTTCTGCCTATCAGTGGGGCTCAGCCCACCGGCAGAAGCATGATCATCTGTGTCTCATCTGAGATTCCGTGTTCCTGACACAGACATGAGGACCCCCTACAGGAAGAAATCATATCACATGACAATCTGTATGTCACATGACAATCTGCATGTCACATGACAATCTGCATGTCATCCATATTTCTTCAGTTTTGTCTCTTGAAACCATTTATATTTGTGTGTGAGAGAGACTTTATGCAGTTCTGTATACCACACACAGCCAGAAGAGGGTGTCAGATCCCTGGAAACTGGTGTTTCAGGTGGTTGTGAGCCACCATTCAGGCACTGGGAACTGAATCCTTTACAAATGCAGCCAGAGCTCTCAACTCATGCCTCACCTCTCCGCCCCACTGTGTTACTCATTATTTTTATTGTGTGTCTGTGGTGGTGTGGGGCTGATGGTGGCAGGTGTGTGCATGTGAATGTATGTATCTTCTGGAGCTGAAGTTACAGACGGCTGTGAGCCATCCAACACAGGCGTTCGGCAAGAGCAGTTCCTCCTCCCTGCTGACCCTCCCCTTCCCCCTTTGAAGAGGGTCTTGTTAGGCTGCCCGGGTTAAAGGATACTCGCAGGACTGTATGTACAAAGAAACTAAAGTCCCAGCCAGGCTGTCAGGGAGCACCTCTGGAGGGGCAGGAGGAGGAAGGAAATCGGGGAGCACCTCTGGAGGGGCAGCAAGAGGAAGGGGAGCACAAGAGCATTCCAACTCTATTTGATGTTTTAACATATGACTCAAATCTTTTTCATGTATGAACTACATGTGCCATTTTAAAAATACAGTGACATTGATCTTTAAAAAGAACGGGAGGCACAAAAAAGCATGGACGATGTAAGTGTCCCTGTCACTCAGAAGAAAGCAGCCATGCGTTTCCAGAGCACCAAGGAGAATATGTGTCCTGCTTGGGCAAGTCACCTAGGACTGTGCCAAAGCTTCTGGCCTGGCATCCACTTTGTAGCCCAGCATTACTTATGCCACTGTCCTGCCTCACCTCAAGTTACCCCCAGAGACACCTGCTGGGACAAGCAAAGCTTGTCCCTGAAGCTTCTTTCCAAAGCCAGCAAAATGCTCAGTTACTAGACCAAAAGTCCTCTTCTTTGAAAACTAAAAAATAAACATCCCGAGCCCCTCCTCCCTCCCCGTGTGCTGGCATTCCACATGTTTATGTCTTTGGAAAGAGAAAGGAGAGCAAGAAAAAAGAGAAAAGAGCTTCAGCAAGCCCCGCCCAGCAGATGGCACCAAGTGGGTAATGAACCCTCTGCATTTGAT
Source organism: Rhabdomys pumilio (assembly GCA_030674055.1). Lineage (NCBI taxonomy): Eukaryota > Metazoa > Chordata > Mammalia > Rodentia > Muridae > Rhabdomys > Rhabdomys pumilio. The sequence goes on along the minus strand of JANHMN010000007.1, from coordinate 54,539,134 downwards.
CTACCAGTGGGGCTACAGCAAGCTGCGGGAAGACTGCTGAGGGAGCCCTCGAGGCCCTGGGATGCTCTCTGCAAGGATGCTGGCAGCATCTTTTAAAGAGAATCAGGCACTAGGGACCTATCCCCAGAAAGCTTCCCACACCAACCCTCAAGGCACAAGCACAGGAGTGTACAAGGCTGGCTTGCAGCATGAAGAGTTTGGTCTCCCTGATGGTTTGTTAACACCTGAGGGACATGCTCCTGTTAGAGCATGTGTGTGATTTCATTTGACCCTATGGGACAGCGGTCACAGTCAGACCTTCTCTGGGATGTAACCAGGGAATGAGAAGGACAGCTGCCACCCAAATGCACCTTGACTACGGAATCCTGTCACCAAAGGCTCCATCTTTTCTCTCTCTCTCTCCAGGTGAGACACTGAGGCCAGAGAACAGAATTTGCTCTGAAGGTCCCATGTTTGGCAGTTTTCTGTCACTGTAACAAATATCTGAGGATAAATATTGCACAAAGGCTTTCTGGGGCTTGGAGAGTTGGAAGCTTGGCCTGTGGTCACTCAGCCCCGATGCTTTGGTGTCTCACATCACGGTGAGAGGAGAGCACGTGTTGAGGAAAAACCTGCTCACCTTTGGGACAGGCAGCAAAAAGAAAAAAGAGGTCTGGTTCCCATCAAATCCCCTTCAAGGACATACCCTAAAGGACATAAAGACCTTCCACTAGGCCCCACCCCTTAAAGGAACCACGGCCTCTTAATAGCAACAAATAGGAACCCAAGCCTTCAACACATGGCTTTGAGAGGTATTGTCACTGTAACTTTGCCTGCATGGTCAGTGTCATCTCCACAGAGGCTTCTGGAAAGAACCAGACTGGAAAAATGGGAGTGAGAAAGGGGGTTCCATCTGTGCCATGGGGAGGCCGCACCCATGGTGGGTGAAGATTTTCCAGTCTGCTGCTACAGAGTCGCCCACACTCACACTCTGGTCATACGTGAGCCTTGGTGAAACCAAGCTCCAGTCTGTCACTGAGGCCTTAGAAGAGGGAGGAAGGCATTTACATCTCCCTAGGGAAGAAATTCTCCTGTTCTTCCAACCACAGCACCAGCTATGAATGGGAAAGAGCAGACAGTGCCACAGCAAAGGGCAGACTCGCAGGGGATGCCTGCTAACCATGAAGCCAGCCAGCCAGGAAGAGAGAAGAGGGAACTGAGAAGTGAATGGGACCAGAGACTTCTTAGGGAGCAAGGACTTGGGGCTGCAGCTCACAGGTCTGGCTTTCCCCGGCATACAGCCTTTGTCTTGAGCTCCTGCTTTGATTCTGGCTGTTGGCCTCCTGAAATTCTCCATTATTTTTCCAAGAAGAGACTCATTATTTTCATTTTGCAGTGCGGCGCCCACAAATTATAGTCAGTCCTGAGTCTAGAGACTCCCGCTGCTGAGGCCAAACACTTTGCCCATCCCCCTTCTAGCACATACTACATAGATATGTGCGTGTACACCAAATGTGTATACACACCATACATGCATATATTCCCTGGTACCAGTATACCCTCTCAGATTTCTCCCTCCAAGACCTTTTTAATGATTTAATACTTATTTACTTTATATGCACTGGTGTTTTGCCTGCATGTATGTCTGTGTGAGGGTGTCAGATCCAGAGTTACAGACAGTTGTGAGCCTTCATGTGGGTGCTGGGAACAGAACCTGGGTCCTCTGGAAGAGCAGCCAGTGCTCTTAATTGGTGAGCCATCTCTCCAGCTCCTACATGGTTCACTTTACCTATAAATATTTATTGAGCATGATATGATATGATATGATATGATATGATATATAACATGATGAGATATGATATAATATGATAGTGTTAAGGACAAGGAACAGTGAGACTCACAACAGCCATGTGGTCTCTGCTTTGTGGAACCTGAGGCCATGCACCCTGGCCTACCTGACCTTCTGGAAGTTACTTGTCCTCTTGTACTGCTATAGGTCACTGAGCACAGAGGACTCCCACCTGACCTAGGATCTAGCTCAGTTTGCCAGAAGCCTACACAGGGCATGGATCGTCGGCTTGGTTGGCGACATTCTAGAACATCCAGTGAGTCTTAGGCACAGAAGTTATAAACGCCCATCCTCTCTCAGCCACGATGAGATGAACCTTTCAGAGATCAAGAGACCATGATCAAAGGGTTTTTATGTCAGTCTTTCCTTCCTGCCTCAGGCTGTGGTAAGTGGCTGTGATACACACATCCTGCTTCCTGCCTCTGCTGGCAGCCAGAATCTCCTCTTCAGTTTTTTGTTTTTTTTTTTTTTTTTTTTTTAACCACACTGGAGATCATGCCAGGGCGGTGGCCAGAGCTCTAACACTGAGATACCCTAGCCCTTGGTTTGGTTTAATTGATTTTGAGGTAGCCTCAAACTCTCCACCTTCCCACCTCAGATTCCAGTATGCTGTACTTAAAAGTCTGCACACATGACCAACTCAGAGACTGACTTTCAACAGCACTGGGCCCAAAGCCTTGGGCACACTACACAGGTGCTCTACCATAGAAGAGTCCCCAGCCCTATTCCAACTCAAACTCACCATCCTCCTGCCTCAGTTTTCCTAGTGGATAAAATTGTTGTCTTTGTCACAAACTTAATTCAGCATCCAGATTTCCTTAGGCCCAGGCCATTCAGAATTCTGTGGTAACATGCCTCACCTGGTCTCAGGCACTGCCCAGAAAGTCTGGCCTACAAAACAGCCCAGCGATTTGAACAAAAGAAATTGGTGACTTCAGAGGGCCAGGTGGAGCTGTCTTCTCCTCAGACAGAAAGCATGTGCTCACAATGGCCTGTCACAGCTATTCCCCTCCCCACGCTGACTTGAGGCAGGACTGAGACCCTTCTGGTCTCTGGAACCTGTGAGGTGAGTTCCACTCTGTTTCTCATGAAAACAGCATACAGGACTCAGTGGGGATGTGCCTGGGTCCACACAGCATGAGAACCGTAGTTGAGTTATCCAGCACCCAGGTTAAAAAGCCAGTGAGGTGGCGGCGTGTACCTGCCATCTAAGAGCTGGGACAAGAGGGTCCCCAGGGCTTGCTGGCCAACCTGCCTAGCAAAATTAGTAACTCTGAGTTCAGTGAGAGACCCTGTTTAAAAATAAGGTGCAGAATGGTTGAGGGAGACACTTTGACATCAACCACTGACCCACACAGAGAGAAAGACAGAAACAGACACACAGACATACAGAGACAGAAAGACAGACAGATACACACAGACACACACAGAGACAAACACATAAGACACACAGACACACAGAGAGTAAGACAGAGAGACAGACACATACAGAAACATACACATAGACACATAAGACACACACAGACACACATACACACAGAGAAACTGACACACAGATGCACAGACAGAAAGACAGACAGACAGATACACATACAGAGAGACACACACAGAGAGACATACACACAGACACACAGACACACACACCACAGTGTAGAAACCACAGTGACAGGTGGCTGAGGGCTTCTCGTGGGCACTGGCCCTGAATCTGTGTTTCATCCCTGGAAGGCCACGGGAAGCCAGGAGTGATTTGTGTGGATCAGCGGCCACAGCTGTCTAATACGGTGATTGGGATCTGTCACTGAGTGATGTCAAAGGCTCAGGCTCAGGCTCAGGGTAGACTCTGGCTTTCCCAGAACCAAGTCTCCTGTTCCTTAGAGCTTTTGGAACTATGTCACTCCTGAGAGACTTCACAGTATAAATTTAAGCTTCCCTGGAGCCTCTGGCTGGACCCCACTTCTGCTACCACATCTATGGTTACGTCAGTCAAGGGCTTTTGGCACCGGAAGCTACCTATGCACCCGGCTCCTTCAAGTATGCCAAGTGGAGTGTGCTCCTGCTGTGAGGGCCTCAGGCCTTTCAGGGAACATGCAGGGACATGGAGGAGGACCACATTTGTATGCCAGGTCTGCAAGAGTGTATCTGATAACATGAGTTCCTGAATAACAGGTCCATGTGACTGAACATCTTGACCACACTCTGGAGATGTTGTCACAGCTGGAGATGGGCCACCCTCCTGCTGCAGACATCCATATGCATCCTGGGCAAACACCCCACCTGGACTACTTCCAGGACAGATGGCTCATGCCTCATGGGGTTTGGGGCTGGACATGTGTAATGGCCACCTCTTTGGTCCTTGGTATGTTGACCCACAAACACAGGGTGTTAGCCAGGGTGTAATGCTGTGGCTGCCACCTGAGGAAAATGGTGGAGAGTGACAGTCTCAGACTCTGGATGCTGGCACTGAGTGAGGTAAAACATCACGCTGCCAGCAAGTGGCAGATGGGTGTTACCCACATGGCCATGGCTGGGAAGCAGATGAAGAGAAGGAAGAACCAGGCCCAGGGCTGCCTGTGACCAACTTCCTAGCTCTGCTGCCTCCCCATAAGACCTTACACCACCATCAGACAACCTCTGCTGGATTAGCCCACCAAGTAAGTCAAAGTCCTCAAGGTCCTCCTGCCTCTTGGTAACATCACCAACTGAGGACCAAACCAGCTTTGGGATGGACATCATATAGCCAAGCCTAACAGGAGGCTTGCTGCAACCACTCTCTGAACTCCTGCCCCTGCCAAGGCCAGGTGGTTGTCATCTCCTGCAGAGGGACATCTGCCACATCACCTCTCCCTCTCCTTGTCTTTCTGAGTCCTGCAGACTTGACAGCCCCTACTGTGTACAGCTTCCCAACGCTTCTATAGTAATGGGGCTCTCCCGTAGCCTGTCAGCCACTGGCCACTCCAGCCCATTCATAGTAACAAACAAGCTAAGGGACACAGCTCCATCGTAGGAACCTCACCTAGCATGTGCAAGCCCTGAGTTAGATCCCCAGTGCAGCTAAACAACCCTCATTAGAAACATCCAGCCCTGCGTGTCCCGTATTTGAGGTCCTATCAGGTGCTCATATATAAACATTGCTCCATCTTCTCAACTGCTACAAGGACCATCACCATCGCCCCACTCCAACCCCTTGACTCTCCTTGACTTTCAGACAAAGCTTCTCCTTACCCTCATTATGTCTTTCCTATATTGAGGCCTATTCTTTGGTCTGAACGTCCCACTTTCAGAGGTAATTTGGGGAATACCCACACCCTCAGGCGATTGCCTGTTCTCGGTTCACCCTCTATTCCCTACCCTCTATATAAAGGGTACACAGAGGTGGTCAGAGGGCTGGGGCAAGTCCTGCTCCCCCTGCCTCAAGGCCCAGTTGGTCATAGTGGTGACAGGGCCTCTCTGAGTCTTGAGCTCTCTCAAGATGCTTCTTCTAGCAGGCTAGCCTCAAACTCACAGCAATCCTCCTATCTCTGCCTTCTAGGTACTGGGCTAAAAGGCATGAGTCATCATCCCTTGCTTTCTCTCATTTAAAAAAAAAAAAAAGGATTTATGTGTTTGGGAGTATATGCTCATGAGTTCAAATGCCCTCCAAGGCTGGGAGAGTCAGGTCCCCCTTGCAGCTGGAATGGTGACACACATCTTCAATCCTAGCACTTGGGAGGCAGAAGCAGGCAGATCTTTAGGGGTTCAAAGCCAGCCTGGTCTACAAACGAGTCCCCAATGTTTTGCCCACTCCCCTCTGCCACTGTCTTCCCAGTACCCCCTCACTGCCTTGCTTCTGTTCACAGCTCAGACCTCAGACCGGACATCTTCAATAACAGGCTGTAACAACTCTCCCACCTTTCAGGCCTGTTGCTGTCTTGCTGTGTCTTAACTGACTTGGTTGGGCTGATTTTAGTGAAGTCTGTTTTTCTGAGAAAGTATGCAGTCCCTGATTTCACCCCTCAGAAGTGGCCCTAAGCTTGCTCGAAGTCACCCTGGGTGACAGGGTCAATACAGGACCCTCCCTACTCTTCCCTGGCCTCTCATGTCTGTCTTTGTTAGACTCCCACTGTGTTGGTTCCGGGGATGATGGATTGGTCTCCTGGGATAGAAACCATTCCTCAGATGATCTAATTAAACTCAGGCCTCCTTCGTGGGGGTCCTCTTTGAGGTCAATCTTTGAGGGTTGTTACAGTCCCTTGAGGGTTCCCTCAATTGTTTGGTTTTGTTGTTTTCTGTTTTGTTTTTTAAGTTTTAGTGCACTCAAGCATGTGTGTGTGTGTGTGTGTGTGTGTGTGTGTGTGTGTGTCCCCGAGTGTGCACACGCCTGCAGAGGCCAGAAGAAGGCATTGATCCCCTGGAACTTGAGTTACAGTCCATTGTAAACCCCCTGACCTAAGTACTACAAACTGATCTCAGGCTCTCTGGAAGATTAACCAGTGCTCTTAACCACTGAGCCATCCTCCAGCCCCCATTGTCTCTCTTTCCAGCCTGTAAATGTCTAGCTGGCCTGTGTCTTAGCTTGCTCCCCTCCTGGAGCTATTTATAGCAGCATCCTCTTAATTAGTTGCTATTATCTGCCTCGTAATTGCTTGCTACCAAGATCTCCACTATTCTCACCCTTGAACTTGAGCTGTTTACTCTCAGTCCCATAGGAAGTGAGTTCCCTTGGGAGTGTGTTAGCTCTCCCTGCTGTCTCTCATCAAATCTCTGCACAGCTGCTCTGCATCAGGGGCAGGGCCAGTCTGCTTCTCTCTCGACACTCCTGCCTTATGAACATGGGTGGGGCAGCCCCCGCATGGCATGGAACCTATACTGTATAGCAAACAGGAGTAAAGGCAGCAGGTACATGTGTCCATGAGGCGGAAAACAGTCTCAGGCTCCCAGTTACTCTTTCCTGGACTAACATTTCTGGATTTCAGAGCTGGGGATGAGACACGTTCACGTTGGCATCCTACCCTTCCTGTAGAGAGAAGGAGGCTGTGCTCTGGGCTGCTTTTATGGTCATTTGGAACCCAGAGAGGGCGGGAGGGGAGAAGTGGGCCTTGCTCTTTTGAGATTTAGTCAGGTGGTCTGTCTGTCTGTCTGTCTGTCTGTCTGTCTATCTTAGAAGAGTTTCTCCATCCTATGTGTCCTTCTTTAGGACAGTTCCCAAAGAGTGATTTTGTTGGCAAACATTTTTCACTAGCTCTAGCTGTTTTCTCTGAGGTCCGTCCTCATCACTGTCTCTGAATATTCACTATGATCCAGAAGAGTACAAACGCATCCATCACTATGGGTTAGCTGTCTCCCAGGAAGGTAGATGGTTCTAACCAGTCAGTATTGTTCGCCGTGTTGACAGAGTAAAAAGGTCAAAGCCACCACACACATCAGCTTTCCTCCCTGAGTGGCTGTGGCAAATCCAACTCAAGGGCCAGGACAGTGTCTCAGAGGCAAGAGTCCCCTACCCCCACCCCCCACATGCACCACAAGGCAGGATTCCTCACAGCAAGTCAGTGTGCTTAAGGGAAGCTGGGCCCCAAAAGCTGTGTCCCCATTCGAATACATGGACCCTGGGAAGGATTCCTTATCTGGAACAATGGGTGCTGGGTGCTAGGACAACAGGTGTGTGCCAGCATGCCTGGCTATGCCTCTGCCCTCTCTGGGTGTCTCTCCCCTTTCCTTTATACTATTGTGTGTACAGGCAGATGTATTTAAACAAAGGATCCGGAAGTGACAGAGTCACTTCAGATTATCTGAGTGGGCCCAAGGAACCCAAGGAAAAGAACAGCTTTTTTCAAGAGGCACTGGAGGTCATGTGTAGTGGCACACACCTTTAATCCCAACACTTGGGAGGCAGAGGCAGGTGGATCTCCATGAGTTCAAGGTCAGCCTGGTCTACATAGCCAATGATATCCTGTCTCAAAAAATAGCAACGTGTGTATGTTTGGAGTGGTGGATAATATAAGTAGCTCTACAAAAGGAGCCAGCCAGGACACAGCCCGCTAAACGTTTACAGGAAGGAAGGAAACAACCGAGAGTCGACAGCGGCCCCGCTAATGGTTAAGAACATGTGCTAGTCTTCCAGAGGGTCTGAGTTCCAGGTTAGCCAGGGCTATACAGAGGGCCAGGAGGCTAAAAACCAGAGGGCTGGCACAGTAGCTCAGCGGGTAACATGTTTACCACACAAGTTTGACCATCTGAGTTTGATCCCTAGGACTCACTGTGAAGAAGAGCACTGACTCCCACAAGCTGCTCTCTGCTCTCCATCTGTGTGCCCATGGTGTACCTACGCCCTCCCAGACACTCATAACCCCACTCATGTACCCCACATCCACGTACTTCCCACACACCCACTTACACTCACTCATACACACACTCACACACACACACACACACTCCACACACACACCCATATACCCCCATGCACCCACTTACACACGCATACACCCCATACATGCATATACCCACCCATGCATATACCCACATGTGCACACATGCACCCTCAACCATGTATACCTCACACCCACACACCCCATACACACATGCATGTGCATGCACAGGTACACAAAAAGGAAAAAAGAAAACAGGAGAGACACCCTGAGGAAAAATTCAGAGGCATAGCTGGACTTGTTGGCACACACCTATAGTCCCAGCCCCAGGAGGCTAAGGCAAGAAAACAAGAGTTCAAGGCTGGTCTGGGCTACATAGCCAGACCTTGTGTAAAAAAAAACTAAAGACTGGGTGTGATGAGGCCACAAGCCAAGGGATGCCTGTTTAGACTGCTGTGGCAACATGCCTTCACCCAGAAATTTAGAATCAACAGAACTTAATGCTCGAGTCTGGAAGCTGGGATGTCTAGGACCCAGATACCAGCAGACTCTCCATGTAAGGAAAATTTGCCCCCATCCCCACAGATGGCGCCTTTTGGCAATAAGAACTCTCTCGGGCCTAAGTCCCAAAGTCCAGGCCTCCTATATATGTTATAATATGTTGCACCGGGGATTAGATTTCAATATTCAGAGAGAGACAGGTGCATTCAGACCCTGGTACCAGGGCAAGAACCACAGGAGCAGAGGAGGCAAGAAGTACATGTGGGGCAGGAAAGATGGTTCAGTGGCCACACTAGTGCCTATAACTCTTGACCCAAGGAATCCAAACCTGCTTCTGGCCTCCGTGGGTACACACACACACACACACACACACACACACACACACCATTTAAAAAATAAAAGACTGAATGCTCTCTGGCCCTAGCAGCCCCTCAGAACTTCTGTTTTAAGCCTGAGTATGTGTGGTAACTTGTTATATCAGCCTTAGGAAATTAGTGTCACATGTACAGATACACCTGTGTGAGGATGTGTGTATACACTCATGGATGTGTGCACGGTGTGTGCATGTTTGTGGGGGCCGGGGGCTGGTGTTGAGGTCTTCCTCTGTGGCACTCCATGTTATTACTGTTTTGAAAGTTCTGAGGATGCAACCTAAGCCTCAGGCATGTAAGGCATCTGCCACTGAGCTCCAGCACATGCCTGGCACATATGAGCAGTGGGGAGTTACACGCATGTGACATGGTAATGTCGATCTTACATAGTTTATATGGGGCAAGTAAACTAAAGTGAACTGGTCGCTCCTGCTTCATGGCATGTTCCTGAGTCCAGGTCTTCGTACTTGGGGTTCTTTACTCAGGAATAGCAGTCTCCTTGCTGTGGTTAATCTCTCTCATTCTTCAGCTCTCAGCCTGGAAAGATCCTCTCTTTACCCCTTCCCCAAAGTCCTGGCACCTGAATTAGGCAGGTCTTCCCCTTCCCCAAAGTCCTAGCACCTGAATTAGGCAGGTCTTCCCCTTCCCCAAAGTCCTAGCACCTGAATTAGGCAAGTGACTCCCTGCCCAAAGCCCAGGCGCCTGACTAAGGCAGGTCTTGCTGGTTGCTTTCTGCTGTATCCATCCCAGTTGGCCCTGAGCATGTGTTCCATTACAGTAATCTGCCTGGTTTCTCTCAGATCTTGTGATCTGCAGCTGGTCACACCAGCTTTCCACATTCGTCACACAGCACCTGTGCCCGTCTGGGCAGCGGTAGGATGAGTGAGGACAGGCCCTGGCGCCAGGGATGATGCCCAAGGCCACAGAACTGCCATTGAGTCTCCTCGGATTCAAGCCCACCACATCCCACCCAGCAGCAAGATTTCCAAGCTGTCATTAATTCGGATCCCCACACACATGATTCTTACAGAGAAAGCCACTTGGACGGACAATCTGGCCCTTTGTGGAAACTGTGGGAGTCTTCCTGACTGTAGAAGCCAGCCTCACATCAGTGCTGTCTCAGAACCATGAGCTCAAGAAATTAAGGATTCTGCAGGCGTGCTCGGAATCTCTGGGCCCAGCAATTAATTCCTTGGAGATTAAAGGATTGTTGTGTTTCTGATACATTATTATGCGGAGTGGGCTTGCTGTGGATTTCAAAACTTGAACCAGAATTCTCATTAACTGGGACCTTTTATCTGTGTGCAATTTCTAGAAGAGATGGGTTAGGAAGTGAGCTGGTGCCTCCCCCAGCCACATTCCAGGGGTGTCCTGAGGCGCACCCAGCCGGCGTTCTCTTCTGAGGATGATGTGACCATTGGCCAGCTTCCTCTAGCTTTACAGGTGACAATCAGCTTGATCTAGCAGCCTCCCCTTCTTCATGATGGCTCCATCTCTGTGATAGTGACCGTCACTATGTAAAACAATGAGCCCCAAAGATGGCCTTTTGGAGCCACTGGGAACAGACCTTGATTTTTGTGAAGCTACCCAGGGGCTGGACCCAGTATTCTATGCATTCTATTGCCCATGGTGAACAGTCTCTGGCTTCTCCAGCATCAGCCCCCCTCCCAAGATCTATTTGGGAGACACATAGGGGCTCCCTTGGAGCTTCAATCCTGGCTGCATTGACAGGATTTCAAGGGGAGAGTCTCCGGAGCCCTCATCCAATGCTGGCTGGGCTACCTTTAAGTTACCTTGGAAGCTTCTGGCATTTTAGCAGCTCCTGCGCTTTGTCACCTGGGTTTAGATGCCCAGCACTGGTGCATACAGCTGCTGCCTTACCCCAGCGAGGTCAGGCCTGTGCCCGCCCAGCCCAGGTGGCTCCAAGGCCAAAAGCCAGGTGGCTGCTCTTCCAGCCCCTTCTATATGGTGGTTTTTCTGGAATTCTGCCATCTTCATCTAGAAATTTTGGAAACAGAACAGGACCTGGGTCAGGGTGCCAGGCACCGCTAAGAAAAGTATCCCCTGAGGGAGAGTGCCCCAGAGAATGCTGTCCCTAGGCTTCCTTCCCCCGGGCACCTATGATCTACTTTCCCTAAGCTCTCCATCCAAGAGCATCATGGTTCTCACAGCCCAATGTGGCCAGTGCGGCTCCTCGACCACCCCTCTCTGGCTCTTAAGAAAGAGAACCAGCAAGGGTGGATCCATGTGGGGAAACTAAGCCCTTGATGCTTCCTGGCAGGAAAGTAAGAGAACAGCCAGGGGACGCAGCACACACTTGGCTTGTGACTCAACTCCGCTACTGGAAGTGTTTCCCCAAACTCTGAACATAGGACCTCATCGAAGTCAGGCATGCCGATTGTCGGAGCTCTGGATCGCAAGGTGTTCACACCACACCATGTTCATGGTACATACCTCAGAATAGCCAAAACGAGAGGCAATCTCAGTATCCACCCACAGATAAATGGATAGCTGAGATGTATCTCATAGCCACACCATGGACCATATAGTGGTCAGCCATAAAAAGAAAGAAATTCTTACTCACGCTACAGCATGCGTGAACCACGGGGATGTTCTGCTAAGCAAAACAAGCCAGACACAAAGTAAGTACTGAATGAGTTTGCACCCTGGACCCATAGTAACTTATGGATAGGGCCAGCAGCATCTTAACGTGAGTTCTCTCACCCTCATTTTGAAAAGGAGATGACCAAGACAAGAAAGCAAGAAGCCTAATGTGACCCAGCCAGTGGCAGGGCCAGGATTCAACTGGAGGCCATTGACTTGGGGGCTGGCTGGCTCACAGCGCTCGCTCTTCCTGAAATCCTGCTCAGAGCTGCTGCCAGGGCACAGCAAACAGGCTCCAGATGGCTGTTCCCCACTCACCAGGCTGGGCTCCACTTAAAACCCCCAGCCAGCTTCTAAATGTATCCCAGCCGGCTGAGCTGGGAATGTCTGGGGCTCCCCTGCTGGGGTGGTTTGGGACAAAGGAGGCCCTGGCCACACAGTCTGGGACAGTCATAGGGGCTTGGAAGGGTTTGATCCCAGCCCTGGCTTCATCTCTTCTGAGGCCCAGGCCTGCTCCTGCAGGACCTGGAGCCTGGGTCTCACACAGGAGGCTTACTGTAATCCCTCCTACAACACAGATGGAAGCTTCAGAATAGCACTTTTAAATATTTTTTAAATTTATTTTTGATTGATTTATTTTTATTTCATGTGTATGGGTGTTCTCTCTCTCTCTCTCTCTGTGTGTGTGTGTGTGTGTGTGTGTGTACACTGTGTGCATGCAGTGCCCACAGAAGCCATCAGACTAGAGTTATAGATGGTTGTGAGCCACCATGTGGGTGCCAGGAGTCAAACCCGGGTCCTCTGGAAGAGCAGCCAGGGCTCTTAATGGCTGGGCCACCTCTCTAGCCCCCCTTACATTTATTTATTGGATTTATTTATTTATTTGGTGGTGGTTGTTGTTGTTTAGATAGGGTTTCTCTGTGTAGCCCTTGCTATGCTGGAACTCGCTCTGTAGACCAGGCTGGCCTCAAACCTCAGACTCAGAGATCTGCCAGCCTCTGCCTCTGGAGTACTGGGATTAAAGGCGCGTGCCAACACTGCCTAGCTACATTTAATGTTTTAAATTAACATGTAGAACAATGGGCTTCATCTGACATTTTCATACGTGTGTATCATTTATCTTGTATTAGCCTCTTATTCCCTCTCCCCTGTCCCCTTCCTCCTCCAGACAGCCCCCTTCTTCTCTTCTGTCCTGTGTATTTCTAGCCAGACCTGATGCACAGACCACATGTGGCATTTTTCTTTCAGGCTTAGTTCACTCCTTGTGTTGATCCCAGGTCTTGTCCATTTTCCTGCAAGTGCCCTGACTTTGCTCTTTATTAAGAGAACTGTGTGTCACAAACTCTTCACTCACCCACAGGTGGGCTTCCAGGCTGGCCCCACATCCCAGCTGCTCCCAGTAGAGTGTCGAGGAGGATAGACACCCACGCCCGCTGCTGCAGATTCCATCAGGAGCATGCCTGGAGTTGTCTCTGGGTCATAGGAGGGCTGTCTTTAGTTTTCTGAGGACCCCCTCATCGGTTTGCACACTCACTCCTGTTCCCTCCAGCCCTGTGCAGGGGCCCACAGTCACATCCATGCCTGTCCTCCATTTCACTTCCTGTTCATTCTAGTTCTTAGTCTCCAGCTTTGGAGGCTGGAAGGCTGAGATCAGATGGGGAGGCATGCTTGCTTCTTGAGTGTGGGAGAGCAACTATCCATTCTAATCTGGTTTCTTCTGGTCCTGGACATCTTCTCCCTGTCTTCTTGATACTGTTCTACCCAGGCCTGTGTCTCATGTTTAGGGACAATCATAAAGAAGCAAGGTCCCACCCCCACACTGGTTTAGCCACACAGGCTCTGAAAGGAGCCACTTGCCCAACCTCACAGCAAATCACTCCTGGTTAGTTTGAATTACCCCAACCCAAACTTGCTGACACCTCTCAGAAAAGTGTCAGGTTTCCTGAAACCCCTGCCACCTAGGGCCCCTCCTTCCACCTCATCAGCTCCCAGGGAGGAAGAGAGCTCCCAGGGCTGCAGTGAGTTAAAGGCACCGCTTGTGTTTCCAGTGTGTGTGTGTGTCCCCAAGGGGCATCTTACCTTTGAGAACTGTCTGGAGTCTGCTTCCCACAGTGGGTTCTGACCACAGACCATCATTAAGTATGATGGCTTACAGGAGCAGGAATGGATCCTGAGCTAGCCCAGTGAGGACTGTCATCCCAACATTTTGGAGGCAGAGGTAAGAGAATCAGTTCAAGGTTAGCCTGGGCAACATAGGAAATTCCAGGCCAACCTGGGCTGTGTAAGACTATGTGTCAAAAGCAGACAAACAGAGCTGGGATGGATCTCTGGAAATTCTGGAGACCAGAAACATGAAATTAGGAGTGACAGCTTTCCCTTTGAAAGCCATGGGGAGAATGCTTCTGAGCTTCTAGAAGTTTCTTCTAGCTCCAAGTTTTCCTGCTCTGTGGTTTCACTATGTAAACTCTTGCTTGCCTCTTCTCAAGTCCCAGTCATCTAGGCCTTGCTATATAGCCCACCCTACACGTGAACTCCCGACTTTCTGCCTCAGCCTCCTTTGGGCTGGTTCACAGATATGCACCATCATGTCTGGCTTGTGTATCTCTTATAAGGACACACACAATGCTGGGCGGTGGTGGCGCATGCCTTTAATCCCCGCACTTGGGAGGCAGAGGTGGGAGGCAGAGGCAGGCAAACTTCTGAGTTCGAGGCCAGCCTGGTCTACCGAGTGAGTTCCAGGCCAGCCAGGGCTACACAGAGAAACCCTGTCTCGAAAAACCAAAAATAAATAAATAAATAAATAAAATTAAAAAAAAAAGGACACACACAGCCTCATCACCCCATCTTCAAAGCTTAGTTATATCCGTTAAGATCCTTTACCAGAATACAGTCGCAGTCAGAGCGTCTTAGGGAGCTCTATCTCACCCACTACACCTTCCCTACCCAAGCACCGTCATCCACTGGCCCACTGGGTGGGTCATCTTCCACTGGTTTCCAGACTTCCAAACTTGAAAGACAGGAAAACTTTCAGTGACTCCCAGGACCCCAAGAAACGGCCCAGACTCCCCTCCCAGACGCTCCCGGCCGGGTCTCCCATGCCCCACTCCTTTCACTTTCCACTTCTGCAAATGGAATCCATGATGTAGCAGGTGCCAGCTGGATACTGTTTATGTGTTTGGTTTGGTTTATCCAGACAGGGTTTCTCTGTGTGGTTCTGGCTGCCTTGGAACTCCTTCTGTAGACCAGGCTGGCCTCAAACTCAGACATCAGCCTGCCTCTGCCTCCTGAGTGCTGGGATCCAGGGCAGGTGCCTCCTGAGTGCTGGGATCCAGGGCAAGTGCCTCCTGAGTGCTGGGATCCAGGGCAGGTGCCACCACCGCTGACCTTCAATTTCTTTTTCTGGTTGAATTGTGTGACTAGCACCTGCTTTTCCCACAGTTTTGCTATGTTTGGGGTTTTTCCTATTTTGTGAGCCTGTATTGTGAGCATGCACCTAAGAGAGATGAGTCTATTTTTAATTTTAAAAAATGTTTTTAAAATCAATACAGGGGATGGAACCCTTGGGTTTATGCATGGTATCACTGAACTACACCCTCAGTCTAAACTTAAATTCTTAATTACAGTGTAAGTCATATCACAAATAACAAATTGGAAATAAAATATTGGCACAGCCATAATGTCCGTGGGAACTTCGGGGCCCTCCCCCTCAGAGATTCCTTCTTCACATTAACTGACAGAGAGTGTGAGGCAGCCACTAGCACAAAAATTGTGGCAACCCCTGCCCTGTGCAGAGGAGGCCTGGGTCTGATTCTGCCTGTGACTATGAAGGGTATCATTCAGCACAGATTAGAAATAGAACCAGCTTTGATTTCAAAGAACAAACAGAAACCAGAAGAAGGAAGCTTTTCACTGTTTTGGGCGGGGACGAAGGTCCTCAAGCCAAGCCCTGAGGCAGTTTTAAGGCAGGATGGATGGGTTGCTGGATATTCACTTTCTTGTATTTGTAAAAACTGCTCCAGTGACATTATACTGACACCATGTTTTACCAAGGTTTTAAGCAGCCGCTGAAGGGTGACTGTGGAAGAAGAATGATTTCGTGAGGGTCAGCAGAATGCAGCCAAGGGGGTGTCTTATTCCTGAGGACTTTTCTCAGAACAGGTTGGTCAGGAAGCAAGCTGGAGCAAGGGGGTGGGGCTGATCAGTCTCGAGGGGAGGAACAAGAAGGCGCAGAGAGCGCTGCACTGGGCCTATCATGCACAAGGCCCTGGGTTCAAGCCGAACCACCCAATAAAGGCTTCTCTCTGACACTGTGCCAGGTGTGGTGGCAGACACCGCCTCAGCTGTCTGGAAGGCCTGGTCTACATAGTGATGTCTAGGCCAGCCAGGACTAACATAGTGAAGCCCTGTCTTTAAAAAAAATAGATAGATAGATAGATAGATAGATAGATAGATAGATAGATAGATA
>JANHMN010000007.1:54487084-54523014 GCA_030674055.1 Rhabdomys pumilio | reverse complement strand
ATAGATAGATAGATAGATAGATAGATAGATAGATAGATAGATAGATAGATAGATAGATAGATAGATAGATAGATAGATAGATAGATATAAAGATTAAAACCAACCAAACTGAGAAACCCAAAATTTTGCTCCATTCCTGATCTGAGAGAAAGCCCTCATCGAAAGATTTACTTTCTTAAGTCTCCTGCTGCATAAACACCCACTAAACTGTGTGCTTCGTTCCCAGAGAAATGCTCTTTAAATTTTTTTTTATGTGCTTAAAAGGTTTTTGTTTTGTTTCAATGGTTTTTGTTTGTTTGACTTACATATATCTGTGTACCACATGCATGCAGTGCCCGCTACGGCCAGAAGAGGGCAGCATATCCCCTGGAACTGGAGTTGGAAGGGGTTGTGCGCCCCCACGTGGGTGCTGGGAATCAAACCTTCCTCTGGGAGAGCAAGCACTGTTAGCAGCTTCCAAGCTTCTGCCCTAAACAGACCTTTCCAGTACTGATTCTCCAGCATTTTAAAAGGAGCTCTGTTCATTCTAGAAAGTCGTATTAAGCAGAAAATCTCCCCGTGTACAGGAAGCTCTCCTGTGTGCTGCCTGGCATGCAGGAGCCCTCGTCCCACTCCTTCACCCACAACAGAAATTGCCGACTAGTCAGAGAACACCTTCCGGCTCTCTAAAGATGGTTGCTCTGTTCTCAAAGGCACTTTCCAAGAATGGGTCAGCGGTGGAGCAGAGCGGAAGGACGGCTAACGGTTCTGCCTGGGCATGAGCAAGCCAAGGCTCCACCTAGTGGCAGGGTTTGCTAATTGCAGGCAGAGAGCCCGCTTCCCAGCCTGGTTTGTGAGTGTCGCAGTGTGGTCGTTTGTGTCTCTAGTTCCAGTGCTCTGGGAGTTGAGGCAGGATAGTGAGTTTCAGGCCAGCCTAGGTTACATGAGTTTTCCTTACTTTGGCTAGAAAATATTGACTGCCCAGTAGATGTGCTTCAGAAAACTGGCTAGGAACTCAGACTCCTGCTCAGTATTCTTCCCAACATTACCCTCAAGGGCTGGCCTTTTTATGTTTGTTTCTCTATACGCTACATGCAACACACTTTGAGCTCCATGTGGATAGTATTTCCTGAGCGTCTTGCCCCTAGAAAAGACCTATGTGCCTTATTTAAACGTTCCTTGTAAACAAGTAAGACCATTGAGGCTCAGAGAGGGAAAGCACTTTGACACAGGCTACACAGCAAAGAAAACACAGGTAAAAACAAAACCCTTCTCTTTAACCAAGAGCATCCCAGGCTGTCATCTATGCTGGATTCCTCCCTAGTCACAAGCCACCTTTCTTGCTGGAGTCATCCATGGCAGGTCAGCTGTGCCTGGGAACATTCCACCAGGACTGGCTATAAGCTGCTCAGATAACTAACTACCTGTTGCTGATGGGAAAGGGGGCAGGGATGGGCACAGTGCAGGGTCTTGGGGCTAAATCCAGGCTGAGACTGACCTGGCTACCTGCCCAGCTAGTGCCTAGCCTGGCACAGCTACTATCAGCTAGCCTGTGACCCAGTATTCCCTGACCTCCCTCTCCAGCACCAAATCCCTCCTCCCAGGGCTGTGATCAAGCAACAGCACCAGCTAAGGGCTCCAGCCTGTACCTTGGAAGGCCAACTGCCCTGCTTTGGCTCTCCTGTCTCCAATGCTGTATCCTCCTCTGGTCTTGATGCCCAGTCTTCATCTCTCTCCTGTGTCCTTCATGTCTGTCTCTGTCTCTGTCTCTGTCTCCATACCCCATCTGGTCTGTCTCCTCACCTCTTCCCATGACCTCTACCCACTCTCTTCCTTTTCCCTCTCCCTGGATCCAGGGGAAGGAACCAGTTCTACTCCTCCAGTAGACTTCGAATAGGAGAGAAGCCCTGGCCAGGCTCTTGGGGACACGTCCTTTTTGTCATCCACTGTCCCTCTCCTCTCTGCTTCCAAATAGGCTCTACCCAGATGAGTTCTGAGTGCTGGGCACCGTAGGTCAGGCCTGCTGGGGACCTGGGGAAGGCAATGCCCTGCCTGCCCATCTGTCCCAGGGCTCCTCACAGGCTGCCATCACTGGCCACCAAAGCCCACAAAAGTGAGATTCTCCCCTCCCCCCATCACACACACACACACACACACACACACACACATGTATGTGCTTGTGCCAGCACAGGACTGCATCACAAGGCCAAGAAATAAAAGACATAATTAAAACACAAAACAGGACCTGGTGAGATGGCTCATCGGTTAAGAGCACTGACTGCTCTTCCAGAGGTCATGAGTTCAAATCCCAGCAACCACATGGTGGCTCACAACCATCCGTAATGAGATCTGATGCCCTCTTATGGGTGTCTGAAGATAGCTACAGTGCACTTACATATAATAAATAGATAAAATTAAAAATAAAACATACACACACAAAAAAACCAGTTTGGATTCAGTGGTGAACTGAGGGAGGAGGCAGGAGCATGGCTGGAAGCCCCAGGGCCAGCTAGCCTGGAGTGCCTGGCAGAACGGAAACAGAGTGACCTACCTCACAAGACAGAGGGCAGGGACTGACTCTGACCTCCACACGTGCACTGTGGCACACAGGCAATCATGGACATGTACTACACACACACACACACACACACACACACACACACACACACACACACGCACACACTCAGGGAGTCCTGCACTTTCCTTTTGAGTACTGGGTGGAAGCAGAACTTTGCGCTCGCTCTCTCCCAGCTGCTCTCTCTGCCACTGGTATTTGGGGACCAAGTCTCACTGTGTACCAGATCTTACACTCGTGATCTTGTGTCTCCAGCCTTCCGAGTCCTGAACGTTTGACTCAGGAGCATCTAAGCACCACGTTGTCTGGTGGCTTCCTGTGAGCAGGTCAGCACTCCATGGGGAGTTAAGCGGATGCTGTCAGTACAAGCACCCGCCTTTGACAGTAACATTGTTTTATCTGTAGAGATAGAAACGCAGTGGGGGTGATCCGCAGGTAGGGGGCTTGCTGTGCCTTGCTGAGGCCGGAGTTATGTTTGCTGACACTTGTCAGCATGGACTTGCCTAAACCAGCCCCACCGGACATGCAGCACCATGTGCACTGTGTTAGTGCCCTGACGTCCTCACCGGCGATGAGAGATTTTGAGACCTTTGATCACAAGACCACTGCCCCATCCAGAGCTGTGGCTAACCACGTGCCTTGCATTTCACACCTCGGAGGCTGTGCTGCCTAATTCCCAGCCCCCAAGAGAAAGCTGGCAGACCTTCCCAGGCCTGCCTCCAGGGTGGGATGTTTCCTCGTGACTGACTCCCCCTCTGCGCATGTGCAGGTTGACCCCTCCTGTAGGAGCGGCAGTCCCTCGGTGCTCTTCAGCAGTAGCTGCCTCCGTCACTCTCCACTCACCTCTTCTTTTGTTGTGATGCTGGGGTAGAACCTGGGCCTCCTGCTGGCTGATTTTAAACTCAGAACAATCCTCCTACTTTCCAGGCTCGGGAAGCAAAGACCTATGCCCCCTTGCCAGCTTTACCTTTTGGTCTAGACAGAGTCTTGCTAAGTTTCTGCCTCTGCTTCCAAAGCAGCTGGGATTACAGGAGGGTGGCATCATGCTAGGCACTCCTTGATCTTTTTCATGGTGATATAGTATTCCCAGAGAGTGCCCCAGTTGCCAGCCTCTTGGGTTGGGCATTTGGGATGTTCCCAGACATCTGTTGCTACAGCCAGTTCCTTGTCTTCTTTGCAAATCCAGCTGTGAGAAACTTCTCTCTGTGAAATGTTTGGGTCGTGGGTGTACAGGTAACATCTTTAGTATGCATTGGTATGCTCCAAAAGGAACACCCACGAAGGTGACTTGTCCCCAAATCCTTGTCATCACATTTTTAATAAATAAATAAATAAATAAATAAATAAGACCCTGGCATCAGTTTTGCAAGAATCTATCTGACTGTGGTTCCCATGTCTGTTGTTGTTGGAGGTGGGGTCCCACTATGCAGTCTGCTCTCTCCAATGCTTCTAGACCTCCCCAGTTTGTCCTACTATTTTCCTTCTGCATAAATTTGAATTCCTCTTCATTCTGAAATCACCATCTGCTCACAACTTCAGTCTGTGTGTGTATTGCATCATCAATCAAATATTATTGGTTGACGGGAGCTTTTTACATGTGGAGGAAAAGATAGATTTATTTATTTATTTATTTATTTATTTATTTATTTATTTATTTATTTTGACAGCATCTCATCTGTAAACCTGATTGCTCTGGTACCCTCAAACATCCATCTGCCTCTTCCTATCCCTTTAGAGGGATCCCAGAAACTGGAAGGTCAGAGACAAGGTGAGAAGTCACAGAGACCAAGGCCTTGTCCATAGGGTGCAGGCCAACTACACCAGACCAGAGGACACTAGAGAGAGGACTCAGAGCCAGCCCCGCCTGCTGGAGAGGAGGGGGAGAGACAAGGTCTGGACACTGCCCATTCAGCTGTCCCTCTGCCTCAGCCTTCCTAGGTCAAGCTCTGGGCTAGGATCCGTGTCTCTTGTGGCTTGTCTATTTAAGTGACCCCTTGAGATGACAGGGACCAGTCCCAGGTAGCCAGAGCCACCGCCAGAGAGGGGCGGACTCCTACCCAGGGAGTCTGGGAGGGGTCAAGGGAAGCCAAAGCTGTACAGTGCAGACAGATGAGCGAACACCCTGGCCCTGCCTCCCAGGCTTCCCATGAGAGCTGACACCAACAATCTGGGGTCCTCTCTTTAACGCACCCCTCTTCCTGTGTGTCTCTTTTCCTGTTTCCTGCTTCCTTTCTGCATATTTCTGGTTGTTTCATTGCCATCTCTGCTCTGTGGCTTTCTTCCTTTTCTTCTCTTTTTTTCCCAGTGTGTATATAGGGACTGAGGCTGTCTCGTGTAGCCCAGGCTAACCTTGAACCCTTGATCCTCCCATCTCCATCTCCCAAGTGAGTGTTACACATTCTTCCTCCTCTTCTTCTTTCTCTTCTTCCTCCTCTCCCTCCTCCTCCTCCTCCCAGTCTCCCTGTTATTTCCTGCTACTTCCAGTGATGAGAACCATCATTCATGCCCACGTACCCCTCCCCCTGGGGAGGGTCAGGTGAAGGCCTCAGGGCCCACAAAGTGCCACTTAGGACCAACATGGCAGCCAGCAATTCAGGGCCGTCTGATGTGAGCATCGCCTCTGATCCGCCCTTTACTCTTCCATATCCAGCTAACTTCGGGGAGCCATGGCCTCCATTTGAGCTGCATCCAGCAGGAGGGGTCCTAACCTCATTGAAGCCGGGATTCACACACCTTTCCACACTGCAGAACACATTTCTAGGCCCCTGCTCAGCCTCTGACTAACCCTGCCAGCATCAACTTGGGATTTAAACCAGATGGAATCTCAGTTAATGCCCCTCATCCCAACTTTAAATATCATTAAATATATCAGTACTCGTTTGATTAATTACTATTATTACAAATACATGCTCGTGCCGCAGTATGGGCGCACAAAAAGCTCCTCTCTGCTCAAAAAAAGTATATAATGAGAACTCCTTAGTCCACTCTCACAGGCAGAGTGGGGTAAGAAGAGAAACAGAGTAAAGAACCCCAGGGAGGCAGAGAGGCAGGGAGGAAGACCTATGAAGGACTCAGGCCAGATAGAAAGACACGGGCAGGGTGTGTGTGTGTGTGTGTGTGTGTGTGTGTGTGTGTGTGTGACATTGTTAAGAAGACCTCTCCTAAATCCATCCCTTCATAGTTAAGAAAAATCAGTCACAAGAAGTTCCAAGTCTTCCTGTTACCCCCATCTTCCAGATGGAGAAACTGAGGCTGGAAAAGGCTCTGTAGATGACTGAGAGCTCCCACATCCCATTTTCGTGCTCCATCGAAGAGGATTTCTTGTGACTTTTACTTTATCACCCCAGAAGTCCCAGGCTGCTTCTATGAAGGAGTCCAGAGAAGGGCAGGAAGCCTCCTCAGTTCTAATTTATGATTTCCCGACAGTTTCCTTCCCCTGCCTGCCAGCCTCAGCTGGGTAAGAGCAGCTAGCTCACTGAGCACAAATAACGGGCAGGGCATTGGTGGGCTCCTCTGCCCAGCCCCAGGACACAACCAGCCCTCCCTGACCAAAGGTGTGAGCTGGCACTCCCCCCCCAGCCTGGGGGGATCTAGAAGGCACTGCCTTTATCTGAATAGCCTTTGATGGTAGATACACGGGGCCTGAATGCCTGGGGCTATGGGCATGGGTCAGATCAGCCAGGGCTGAGTCTTGACCTGTTGCTGGGGACAGGCACTTCAGGCATCCTGAGCTGGGAGGCTGTCTCATGGGACACACTGGGAGGAGGGCAGTCCCAAGCTGAGGTCCAGATGGAGTTCCCAGGGGAAAGAGGCCATGGCCCAGGTTTGTTTGGGACAAAAGCATTTCCTGTTTGGACAAGGCTGGGTGGATGGCTGTTCCCCACACTCCAGCTCTAAGAGGTTCCTGTGTGTGTGTCTCTTGTGGTCCCTCAGTGTGTGGACCCAGCTCCCTGCCTGTCCACGTGTGCTCTGTCCTCTTCAGTCTCCAGATGGAAGCCCAAGTTTGTGCCAAGTTCCCTCACCCCAAGGAACCCTCCTGTGGGACTTGACTAGAGGAGAGAATACTATTTGATTGGTAGCACGGGGCCTGTCTACCACTGTCCAGCAGCCCAGAGCCTCACACCTGGGGCAAACTGCTGCCTCCCTGGTGGCAGAGTCTAGCCTTCGGTCAGCCTGGAGGGCTGGGGGAAAGAAAAAGCTGCTGTCAAAACTGGTAGTTATGGTCTGGTTTTGGCAAGCGAGGAGACTCGGCTCCTGGGGAGAAGCTTCAGCCACCGGGACAAGCCCTAAGACTCTCTCAAGACAGTGATTGCTCTCCCCAAGCTCAGTGGATGCAGAAACCTCCAGTAAACCCAAAGCCCATCCCTGAGACACATCCTGCCTTTCTGAACCTCTGGAGTGAGAGCCCACTGTTCACCAACACATCAGCTTCTGACCCCTAAGACCACCTCAGGGAAACGGAGGCTGTCTCACCTTCGCAGAAGAGGGGAAGGGCCCTGTCTCTGGTCACACAGCTCTCAGCGTGCACAGAACAGCCTGGCTGTTATAAATCAATATTCCAGACTGTGGGTTTCCAGCCTCTTCAGTCAGGCTCTTCACCATGGGGAAATAGTGAGGAGAGCTTTTTCTGAAAGGGAAAGTGGTCATCTAGAGCTGCGGGGAGCTTCTGTGCACTTGGTGACCCTGTAGGGAATTGAGCATCCTAACTTACAGGAGTGTTGCGGGGGTACGCCTAACAGAGGTGCTGGCCTTCCTCCTGGCTGAGTGCATGCTCTCTGCAGTGCCCCTGGGGTCATGGAGTTCCTGGGGCCTCAGACAGACCTGGGTCCAGCAGTAGAATGAACATTCAAGGACAGACTCAAGATGGCTGATCTGCCTGGAGAAAAACAGGGCTAAGTTTGGAGGTATAGGCCAGGTCATAGGTTCAATTCCCAATACTGTACAAAACAAGACAAAAAACCCCAAGGCATAGCCAGGGAGTCAAGGGACAGATTGATTTAGTGTCAAAAGACAGCACACATCAAGTGCCAACAATCTCAGTGAAGGAAGGCAGGCACCCCTATGGGGCCAAGTTAGGCCCGTGGCCATGCCCTGGGAAGGAATTGGGAGATTTGGAGCCTTGATTATCTGGGACATTATAAGTCTGCCCAAAGACCTACAAGGACCAAACAAGAAGCTGAGGCTCTGACACGGGGAGGACTTGCATAAGTCAGAGTGGGCAGAATAGTCAAGAGGCAGGGTTCAAATAGCCTACTACCTGGCCTCTTGGAGACAGGGCTGGGGTCTATCTTCCTCTATGAAGGACTCTGGGTATGCCTTAGGCCTGACTCTAGCCAGGACGTGCTCCTATCCATGGGTCCAGGAGAAGCAATCCCCAGGAATCAGACTGTTTGTGTTTCTTCACAGAGATGGGCAAGCAACCACATGAATGGCCCCCTAGCACAGCTAAGCTGGGCAAAGATTCCCTGACCTAGGCTGCTCACTCCTGGGGCAAATATTAGACACTCTTCCATGACCTCCCTTAATGATGACTCTGCTCTGGGGTAGCACTCACTATGATCAAAAATACTTACTAGAGCTGGGCACAGTGTCAAACCAGCACTCACAAGGCAGAGGCAGATAGACAACTGTGCAGTGAAAACTAGCCTGATATATATCATGAGTTCCAGACCAAGCCAGGACTATATAGAGAGAACTCAACTAAAGAACGAAAGTCAACAAATCATACTACATATCCACACATACATCATGACATACACATATTACACAAACGTGATATGCATGCATACAAGCATCGCCACACAAACACATACATTGTTCACTCAAATATGACGGACATAAGCAAATACTGCCCGCGCTCACGAACACATCATGTCCATGCAGATCCAGTACATACATGTATACAGCACCATGCATGCACACGTACTCCATGCACACACATAGTCTATCATGCATACTCTACATAGGCGAACTCCTCACACCTGCTTTGCCTCATGGAACATGCTTGAGTCCTACTCAGGCCCTCGGCTCTCAGTCAGACTACACTTGTGTGTAAGAGGCCCAAACATTGAGATGAGGGGATTGTGGGTCTAGCGTGCTCTGGGTCTTAGTGTCTTCCTCTAAAACAGGTATAAGGGTGCTTGGTCACTGCACTTAGGGGACGCCCAAGGAGTACCTGAGCCTCGGGTTTCTCATCCGTAAAATGGGCAACTTGGCCAGCCCAGCAGGGAGTGATGAAAGCTCCAACCAGGGCAGGATGTATGGGGTGAGATGCCTGGGACAATGGCACAGCTCGCGCAGGAAGCTTGTGTTGGGTCGATGGGAGGATCCCGTGTGTTTCGGGAACCCGGTTCCGCAAAGATGTCAGAGTGTGTGCGTGCAGAGGCGATCGCTCAAGAGTGGTGGGTTCGTGTCCTGGCAGCGTTGCGGGGGGTGAGGGGGAGGGGGCGGCCAGGGCCTCAGTTTCCCAGTCTGCGGCTCAGGTGGGCACCTGGAGGGCGTCCTGGCGGGGGCGCGGACGGCTTCCGGGTTGGCGGGGGCGGGGGGCGAGGGGCGGGCGAAGCCGAGCGCCCCCGCCCTGCTCCGCCCGGAACCGGCTCTGCGCGCCCGCGGCTGCGGCGGGGACGACAGCATGGGCGGCCCGCGGGCCTGGACGCTGCTCTGCCTCGGGCTCCTGCTCCCGGGAGGCGGCGCCGCGTGGAGCGTCCCGGGCGCCCGGTTCTCGGGTCGCAGGTAAGTCTCCCCTAGCTCTGTGCAATCCCAGCATTGGGGTGAGGGAACCGGACCCCTGCTCCGTGCAACCCTGGGACTGGGACAGGGACCTGACCCCAGCTCCGTACGATCCCGTGATTGGGACAGAGACCCGACCCCAGCTCCGTGCAACCCTGGGACTGGGACAGAGACCCTACACGAGCTTCGGGCAACCCCGCAACTGGGACAGAGACCGGACCTCAGCTCCGTGCAACCCTGGGACTGGGACTGGGAACTGGACCCCAGCTCCATGCAGTCCCGAGACTGGAGCAGGGACATCGGAGGCAGTCCGGGACAGGAGCAGGGGCTCCATCTCTCATCTCTATACCACAACCAGTAGGAGCAGGGACTTGGCATGCTGTGCTCTGGAGAGCCGGCTCACCTACCTCTGTGTGAAAGAACAGACAACCTCCCCTACTCCTGAGACCCAGGAGGCCCCAGAAGGTGGAATGTAACAGAGCCCCCCCCCCCCAGGACGTCTGTGAGTCTGGCCCAAGCCCCCCTCTCCTTCATGTACATGTAAAATGCCAGGGTCACCCCTTAGGCAGCCCTTCAGAAATCTCCTCCCTTTTCCCCTGTTACTGTCTTTTTTTAATGTCCCGGCTATTTATTTCGCTCAGAGGAAGGACTGGGGTGGAGTCTGCACAGTGGGTCAGTGTCAGAGGCCCCCTGGGACCTGGCATTTGGCTGGACCTCCCAACAGCATATGATTCTCGCCGGCCTTTGTGGAGTATTTCCCAGGATCAGGTCCTGTGGAGCCCTTTCTAAACAGTACCCTTCGGGACTGAAGGATGTAGGGAAACTTGTCCCCATTCAATAGAGGGGCACACTGAGACTAATGATGGCTCATGGTGGGTATTCATGAAAGAAGTGAGATTCAGCTCTCCCTCTCTGGTCTTGATGGCAGAGTTTGAACCTGCAGTGGCCCCTGCTCTTCGTGCAGCCCCTGCCCCTGTCTCCAGGACAGACAATGTGGACTAGCCAGGCCTCTTAGGCCTTTCAGTCCATTCAAAGGCCAGTGAGGGCCCCACCCCCCTGCGGCCTCACTTCTTTCTTTTTTAGAAGTTTCCCTTTCTCAGTGGTCAGAGGCCAGCAATCCCCCTGGGAGCTAGCAGAAGCAGGTGACGTCCAGGGGTAGAAGTGGCTGAGGCGCAGAGGCCAGAGGATCAGTTAGCTGTCTGAGATGGGGACAGCCGTGTGGCAGATGCCACAGCACCCCTACAGTGTGCCAACCACAGCTGGTGTGGGTTGGCACTTTTCCTGCATCCGTTGCTTCTAGAACCTTCCCAGCTGCCATCCACGGCTCCTTCTCTCATGCTGACTGTTTTATAGAGAAAGAAAGAAAGGCTCCGAATAGGGGATTACCTGTCCCACTTCATAGAATAAGCCCCTACATAAGAGGGATTAGGAATTTGGGCTTCCCAGGGTCAGACTTGGGGTGATGGGTGAGACACCCATCTCTAGGCAGCCCAAGACCACAGCTTCCATGTTGTACTCTGTGTCCCCGGCTTCCTGTGTGGAAACTTTGCCTGTGGGCAGGTATCTGGGCTTCACTGGGGTCTGTCCCTCTTTATAGAATACTGTCCCAGTCTGTGTCACAAAGCCCTTCTTCCAGCAGCTCACTCATACCCATTTTTATAGACACAGAGACTTGTGGCCATGAGCCTCGGTTTCTCTTTTGCTTACCCTGTATCTGAAGGTCTGTTCTGAGAGTGAAAACCAGCACAGGTCACACACATGGAGCCCCACTGTTTCCACCTTTGAGTAGGGTAGGGACCTAAAGCTAGAGTTATCTGTGGTCCTTGGCTGTCAGGGCCTCCCCTCATGGCCCTGTCCCAGCATCTTGGAGACAGCATGAGGATGTCGCACCCGTCAGCCCTCCCTCCACTCCCAGCCAGGCGCCCCAGGCACCCCTTGGCAGCTGAGGGACTGAAGGCAGAAAAGAAGCTTTGTGCCTGAGGAGGGGGAGGCCCGGGAAGGCATCCAAGGGGCCACCCCCAACCCCAGGAATGTGGTGAGGCTTTGAGCCCCTACATCTAGGGTGCCCAGGGGCTGTGCAGAGCCACCTTGGATCACTTGGCTGCTGCCAGTCCACATCCCTGTAGGAGAACTGCTTCCTGCCCCTGTGACATCCCTCCCCACCTCAATCCTATTTCTTTGAATGGTCTAGCATTCACAAATGCTAGACCCACATGGCTAACCCCAGGCAGGTGCCTCCCCTCAGACCCTCAGTTCCCGATGTGTAAAACTCATGGAACCTTGTGAAGATATGATGCTGGTGTCCTAGGTCTCTAGGGAAGACCCTGTCCCTGTCCACCTGGGCTGTCGTCTGCCATGGCTGACTGTGGCACCCAGGCCAGGAAGAATGAACGGTCGGAGGGAGCTGAGCACTTTGCATGGAAGCCAGTCTGCTCTCCCCATTTGCGGATGGGCAGAGCAAGGTCAGAGCCAGTCAAGGCCATGTTCAGGGAAGCTGTCCCAGGACTGGAGCCACATCCTGGTGCGGTCCGGGTTCTGGCTCTCATCACCCCACCCCCACCTCAGCCTCAGTTCTTTGCTCTCCTTTTCATAATGGCCCTTGGCCCCTGGCCCGCTTGGCTGCCTCCTGCAATTAGTTCCTATCACTGTTCCGGATCGCAGCCCTGGGCCCTGTGGAGACAAAGTCCCCTGGGCCCCTCACTGCGGGGAGTGGAGGGCGGTGTGTAGGTCCACTAGAGAGGGTGGCTGGTGCCAGGCTGAGCTGGTCTGGCCTGTTTTTTCCCCTGTTGGTGGCCTCTGGAGGCTCTGGGGGTGCTGAGTGGGCAGAGGTGGGGGGCCAGGGAGGGTTGTGTTGTCTCCTCCCTGCCCTGCCCAGGCCCTGCCTCCCAGCTCGACCTCACCTGGCTCTCAGGTACCTTATCACTGACCACACCTCAGGGAAGGAAGACCTCAGGGATGGTAGGGGTGTCGTTCTGAAAATCTTGGGTCTTGACTTCTCTGCCCAGCCCACTGTGTTCAGTCATGCAATTAATAAACACCCTGAGCAGGCCCAGGTTGACTTCTGTATGGACTTGGTCCTTGGTTTGCCCTCTTCCCACACTCATGGGAGAGAGTATGGCTCAGAGCTACTGTACCTGTGTGGACCTTGAGGTTAAGACTCAAAAGAGGGCCGGGCAGTGGTGATCCTAGCACTTGGGAGGCAGAGGCAGGCGGATTTCTGAGTTCGAGGCCAGCCTGGTCTACAGAGTGAGTTCCAGGACAGCCAGGACTACACAGAGAAACCCTGTCTTGAAAAACCAAAAAAAAAAAAAAAAAAAAAAAAAAAAAAAAAAAAAAAAAAAAAAAACCTCAAAGGAGGAATAGGAATTGCCAGAATGAGGGGGTGGAGCTCTGTAAATAGATTCTGAAGATCAAAGTGGAAGGAGGGGCAACGTGGCCTCATGAGTGCTCAAGAGGTGTGAGCAGTGTGAAAGACGGAAGCAACAGGGCTTGGGGACAATGGGGTCTGTGGTAGACTGAATTCCATAGCAAGCAGTGACCACACATGATAGATGCAAAAAAAAAAAAAAAAAAAAAAAAAGCGCTTGCACAGACCACTGAGATGGCTCAGCAGGTAACGGTGCTTGCCACCAAGCCTGACAAACTGAGTTCAATTCCCAGGACCCACATTAGAAAGAACAAACTGACTTCCACAAGTTGACCTCTGACCGACCTCCAATGCACACACACAAATGCATATGCCCACATGCATACACATAAATACATACATACACACACAAATGCACATGCAAACACATAGACATATATGCACACACATCCATAGTGATGCATACATTCATATGCACAAGCACGTATGTGCACATACATAAATTAAATGTAAAACAACAAGAAAACCCTCTTGATCTTTCTGAAAGTGGGCCAGGGTGGGCCTCAGGCTTTGTGAGTTTGACCACCAGGTTCTGACCGTGAACTCCACCTGGTGACTGTTCCCTCCTCTATAAAATACCTGGCCAGCCACTGGCTCCAAATGTCCTTGGGATTAAGGCCGAGTTCACCACGTTGCAAACAACTGAGAACAGCGTGAGACCTTTAATTAAGGGGAAAGGTCTCCCTCTAGGGAAAAGGATACACTGCCCCTAGCCTGGTCCAGAGCTGGGGGAGGGAGTGTTCACATGCATGTGAATCATGGATGAGCGTGCACAGACTCTAGTGCATGTGAACCCTGCTGGGCCTGCCTCTGCCAGTTTGTGTATGAGTGTGCATGTGTGCATGGTGAGACCATACGACACTGTGTGCTCCTGTGGAAATATGCACAGGACATGATCTCTGTCTGTCCACAAGGTAGGGGGGTGTGTGTGTGTGTGTGTGTGTGTGTGTGTGTGTGTGATACATTTGCATGGTGGGCAGGCTTTTCTACAGGAACATGTTCTCTTGTGTGGACCTTGACCTTTGTGTACAAATCTGTGTGCTTTGTGGGTCAGTGCATGGCCTTGCCCACATATTTCCAAGCATTTGTAGGTGCACATGCCCTCCCTGTGTGTGCACAGAAACACCTCCAAGCTGTATGTGTGAACTTACATACCACAGACTATGCTCATCCTGTCCTCAGGGGTCCCTGAGCCTCGGGCTTCCAAACTCTACCCAGATGGTCTTCTCTCCCTTCCTTCACTCGGGAGCCCTGGACCAGCCAAACATTAGAGTCCCGCACCCCTGAACTGGATGTTAAGTTTTACACACTTGGAGGGAAGTGCTTGTGTTCCTACTTTCAGAACACAACCCAACAGCCTCCAGGCCAGCTCTAGGGATCTGAGTCTCTACACAGTGGACACTTGTTTTTTTCTTTATTTTATTTTTTTTTAATCTCTAAAATTATTGTATGTGTCTGGGTTTGGTGATTCACACCTTTATCCTGGCACACTGGAGGCAGAGGTAGGTGAATCTCTGCAAGTTTGAGACCAGCCTGTTCTACATATTGAATCCCAGGGCAGCTAAGAGACCATGTCTCAGAAAAAAAACAAAAAAACAAAAAAACCACCAGCTATATCACATAGTCTGTCTGTCTGTCTGTCTGTCTGTCTGTCTGTCTGTCTCTGTCTCTCTTTCTCTTGCGCACCCACATGAGAGTGTGTGTGTGTGTGTGTGTGTGTGTGTGTGTGTGTGTGTGTGTGTTGGTGTTATGGGTCATACTAGTGTGGAGGTCAAAGGACAACTTTGGGGAATTGGTTTTCTCTCCGCCCTTATGCAGGTTCCAGGGATTCCACTTCGATCCTCAGGCATTCACAGCCGAGCCGTTGACATTCTTGTTTGATTTTCTGAGGTGGGAGTCTCCTGGGCTAGGCCAAAGAGACTCAGCCTCCAGAGTGCAGGAACTGCAAGTGGCATCAGCTTGGCTAGGGACTGCCACGGATGGAGCCGGCCATGCTCCTCCCTTGCTCCCTCACTCCCTCCAGACCTGCTGTGGTTAGCAGCCCATCCCCCACTCCCCTTATCTCAGAATTAGGCAGCTGGTTTGTGCTCGTCCCTTGTCCCCCTCTGTGGATGTGAGAGAGGTCAGGCCCTGCCTCACCGATTCTGATGTCCCCTCTGTGGGATAGCCCTGAGCACAAATGACCAACACGTCTGGATGCCAGATTGCACACATTGGGCACTTACTACATGCTAGGGTTATTTAAATGGTTCTCTCTTGTGGATAGCCCCGGCCTTGTATTTTGATGCTAATTCCATTTTCCTGGAGGGGCTGCAGAGGAGGAGTGAGTCAGTACACAGGTGAATTCTGGTGAACCTTCTGCCCACCTTAATTTGTAAAATAAAGGCTGGAGCCAGTGATTGGGCAGTAGAAGGGGAGGTGGAGAAATAAAAGTTGGTGGGGGGAGAGAGAGAGAGAGAGAGAGAGAGAGAGAGAGAGAGAGAGAGAGAGAGAGAGAGAGAGAGAAAGAAGACAGTGCACGTGGCCTGGAAAAACCCACAAGTTCTAAGGGTCTCATAGCTGGGGAACAGAGTGGTGCAGTGGTGACTCTGCCCAGTCTAGGCATGCAGCTTATATTCATAATTATTGAGTTGTGTTTTCTTTGACCGGTCTTATTTGGGTTGGAGAATTAGCGCAACAGTTCTCTACTAAGCCAGAAAGACATCCCTTCATTTTAGAGGGGAAACTGAGGCCCCAGGAAGAGAAGACAGCATGCCACCATGCTGAGGCACAGAGCCAGAGCTGAGCCGGAGAATGTGGATAGCCAGGCTGGCCTTTGACTGCTCCAGAGGCATTGCTCCATCTCCTCCCTGTGCTGGTTGAGACATGGTCCGTGGTTCTGTGAAGGTCCCAGCCTGGGAACCTGCTGACCTTGGGCTCCAGGCCACAAAGAGCCTCTTCGGGGAAGACAGCCCCTACTGAGAAAGGCCACCTGACACCATCTCCTCCTTCCTGTGTCCCAGCAAATTACCCTGGGCTCCTGACCTCAGGCTGGACTGCTGAACACCTGGAATGTCCCTGTCCCCCTCCCTGCGCCAGCCCAGTAGCCCCCACCCCCACCCAGATGCTCTACCTCTACCCCACCCCCAGGAAGAGAAAGCCTCGGTGTGTGAGGCTAAGGAAGTTCCCCTCATCTCTCTGAGCCTTGATAGATCCAGCCAAGGTGAGGAAAAGTCCAGGGGAAGGGGAAGCTGATGGAAAATGGGAGGAAGGCTTGGCAGGGGCACTTTCTGACCCAGGGAAAGGTGAGTATTGTCCCAGTGCTGGGAGCAGAACAATCTAGCCTGAATAGCTATAAGTCCATGACAGAAGGCTAGACCCCCCAACCCCCACAGGCTAACATGCGAACCGGCTGTCATACACAGTCAAAAGCTACAGAACAAGAGCCCTTCCAGAAAGGGCCAGAGCTAGTGGAATGGTGCATGCATGTGGTCCCAGAGTTAGGAGACAGAGGCAGGAGGATCACTGGGGCCAGCTTGGGTTCCCTAAAGAGATTCTGTCTTAAATGAACAACAACCCAAAATAAAGCAGAGAGAAAGAGACAAACAAGCGCTCTGCTTCCGCGCATGCGCTCTGCTGTCGCGCATGCGTAGATAGGTGTGCATGACCGTAGGATAAATGATCCTTGTCAAACTGCCACCTGTTGGGTAGAGCGCTGTCCATCTCAGACACTCATGACAGCCTGCTTGGGACACTTGCTGCAGCAGAGCTGTGCCTGGTCTTCTGCAGTTCCTTCATTTATGTTATTGCATCCCGATGTAAGTCCCACTTCTCACATGGGGAAGACTGAGGGAGGCTACAGTGGTCTCTGTGGGTAGCTGCCAGTCATGGCTCAGCTCCAGTGGACCCCACAGCTTGCTTCTTAATCCATGACTGAAATGTGTCTTCTAAGGACTAGGTGAAGATTCTATAACTTTGAAAAGGCATGCGTCAACAGGCAGAACAGTAGCTCAAGGTTGGAGAGCAGACACAGAGGAGGCAGAGCCCCAGCGACTATACCCTGCGCCACCCTGTTCCTGCAACTCATTCTCTGAGGCGCCCTGGGAGCCCCCAGCATGACCACCCCATCTAGGGCCATGGAGTTCACCCATGAGCTGCAGGCTCTTAAAGCCACCACCTAAAAGGCACAGAGAGCCCGGTGGTCTCTTTGCCTGGAGACTGAGGGCTCTGGAGAACACATGGTCCCCTCTACCCATCCTCTTGGTGTCCTGGACCTGCCCGTTAAGCTTCCCTCCTGTGGGTTTGTCTCAGGAACTGGTGCTCCTACGTGGTGACCCGGACCGTCTCCTGCCATGTGCAGAATGGTACCTACCTCCAGCGAGTGCTACAGAACTGCCCGTGGCCCATGGGCTGCCCTGGGAACAGGTGAGCGGAATTGTGGTGGGGACGGAACACTGGCTCTCCAGGTTAGGGCCCAGCATGGACGAAGGCCTGGGTGATTGCATGGGGTCCCCAGGAAGACTGGGGGCCTCAGGATGGGTGGGACAAAGGCGGCTTTGTTTAGGGAGGAAACTTCAGGTCCTCTGCATGGAAGGCTCATACTAGAGCTCTGAGCAGCACAGTTAGGGCAGGCTAACCCAGCCAGCAGTGGAAATCTAGACACTCATGGCCATTGTGTTTAGTAAAGAGCTAAATTCAAGAATGGAGGTGGAAGAGGGTCTGGGAAGCTCTGGCTTTGTCTCATGGGGTGGCACTTTTCCTGCAGTGGGGAAGGTGGTGGCAGACCCTGTCTGAGCCAGGATACCTGGCTTTTCTTTCAGCTACAGAACCGTGGTGAGACCCATGTACAAAGTGATGTACAAGACGGTGACTTCCCGAGAATGGAGGTGCTGCCCTGGACATTCAGGGGTGACCTGTGAGGAAGGTAGGACCTGGGACCTGGGACCGATTGTGAAGTGCCTACCATGCCTACGACTGCCTTAGGCCACCTTTATGGTGACTCCTGCCTCTTTGAGCCTCAGGAGATTCTCATATCTGTTGTGCTCCTCCTTTTAAGTCATGCCATCCCGAGCTGTTTTTTCTAACTTGTACTAGTCAGTTTTCCATCACTGTGACAGGACACTTCAGGCAATGTATTTACAGAGCAAAAAGGTTTATTCTGGTTCACATCTTGGTCTTAGGGTTTCAGGCCTGTGGGCAAAGCACATCAAACAGGAATAATAATAATAATAATAATAATAATAATAATAATAATAAAAAGTACATCAAGCATGGCTAACATAGAAGGAGAGGGTGTGAGTGCACATTCTCAGTGGCCTAGAAGTCCCTTGTTCAGCCTCACCTCCATTTAAAAAAAAAAAAAAGTTTCTTGTAGCCCATGTTAGTCTTGTACTTTCTGTGTAGCAAAGTATATCCTCAAACTTCCGTTCCTCTTTCCTCCACCTCTCAGTGCTGGGAGTATAAGTTTGTGCCACCATGCCAGGCGCTTCATGCATGTTGGACAACCGCTCTAGCAACTCAGCTACATCCAGCCCATAGGCCCCACCTTTTGAAGGGTACACCAACAGCGCCACCCCGAGGACCATAGTTTCAGCATCTCAGCCTGTGGGGATGTTGAACATTCCAGCGATGCACTAGAGAAATCCATCCAGATGTTCCCACAGGATAGCATAGCCCATGGCATCTGGAGGCCAAGAGCTACTCGAGCCTTCTAGGAACGGGGGACAGTGCTCCACGCCCTACAGCACAAGAGACTAAGGCCCAACAAGCTAATGGGCACCCAGAGCAAATGGCAGAGTTGGAACTCAAACCCTGTGTGCTTGGTTCTGTGGCCTGGAGTCTTTGGGGTACACTCATCCGTGTCCTGTCCAGGGGTACCCTTTTACACATTCCCCATCTACCTGTTGGTTTGGGGTGGCTCAGTACTGGAGCCCACAGCTCTCCCTGGACCTTCCTGTCTCTTGTGCTGCTGGGCTTTGGGCTGCTTCACTGCCTGACCGAGCCCACAGCAGCAGAGGTGAAAGGGCCAGGTACTTCACTCCCAGGGAGAGCCGTGCCAGGGAAGCCATGCCAGGGAGAGCGGCCCGGAATCAGCCTGAGAACCTGACTTTAGAGAAGGCCCCACAGCACACCGTTATGTCCGTATTCCAGAAACAGGGACGCATAAATGGGGCTCTGCATCAGGGGAGTGAGGAGCTGAGTGAAGCCCTGCCTCCTGCCAACTCACAGTGGAGAAACTGAGGTCAGAGAGGTGGAGTTAAAGGTCCACAGTCCATTGCGAGTTGATAAGAGTACTTGCCTAGGTATACAAAGCTCCAGGTTCCATTGATAACCTGGAGCTGAAAATAGGGATAACACTGAGCCCAACTGATGGAAAAACAAGATAGGAGAGGATTTCACAGTTCCGAGACAGGGGTCTCCAGTGGAGCTGGAGAGGAATGGAGTGGCCATGCCCTAGATCAGACTCCCACAGAAGGAACTATGCTGTCAGTGTGGGAGACTAGAAGCCTGGACCAGTGCCCTACCACCACCAGTAGAAGGGAAGCTGGAAGGTGCCCCAAGGGTAAAAAGGAAAGCTGGCTGCTAGGGGCAGCTGCCAAGGAGACCATGGGGGTACTGTGGACAAATTCCAGGGTGTGGGAGATCAGGTGAGGCCTTATCAGACAATGGCTACTGTATCCCTGGGGCCTGGTGAGCAGGTGAGGAAGAGGACATGTGTGAGCAGCTGCTGGAGGCTGTGTGCCAGGCCACTCTCAAGGTCTACTACTCCCTCTGTGGGGCCTTCAGGTCCCAGCCTGGGGACAGGGTTCCCAGAGCTTCTTAGGCAGGCCAGCTTCACCACCCATTAGCTGTGAAACCTCAGCTCAGAACTCCCCAAGCATTGTGCAAGAGCCATGGCCTGCAGGATGGCAGTCTAAGCAGTATGCCTAACCACAGTGTGTGTGTGTGTGTGTGTGTGTGTGTGTGTCTGTGTGAGTATGTGTGTCTGTGTGTGTATCTGTGTGCAGTGGGTAGTGGGGCAGGGCATGGTGGTGCATACTTTTAATACCAGCATTTAGGAGACAGAGGCAGGCAGATTTGTGTGGGTTCAAGGCCAGCTACACAGTGAGTTCCAGAACAGCCAGAGCTACACAGTGAGATCCTATCTCCAAACCAAACCAAACCAAACCAAACCAAACCAAACCAAACCAAACCAAACCAAACCAGGGTGTGTGAGAGTCTTTAGTAAAGGGCACGAGACTGTCAGGTGCTCTTATAGTAGTCTGGGCTCTCCATCTGAACCTCAGGGCTCCCACCCGTGAGACTGTTGAGTCTGAGAACGGAGTCTGCTTCCCTGGACTGGAAATAGGTGCTCTGCCCGGCTGCATGGTGGTAGATGGGACGGGGGTGGGGGGGTGGGGGGGAGCTGTTCCCACCTACGAGAGGCAGGAGCTAAGGAGTATGGGTATCCAGCCCAAATATTCTGAAAAACTGTTCTGGGAATGAGAGTTGGGAGGCATGGGGACCGTTCCAGCCATCCTGGCCTCTGCCCTTCCTCCCCCAGCTGCTTCCCCTGATGTTGGCTGCTCTCACAGCTGTGACATGACTATGACATGACCCTGGGCCCCAGAGTTCCATCACCACCAGCAGCAAGCACTGGAGCGACCGCAGAGAAAGGCAAGCACTGCCGTTCTAGATTTTAAAGATAGTGGGCAGTTGTGCCTGGCATCTTTTACATGCTCCAGACAAGTCATTCACCTGCGCTGGGGGTTCCATGCTGGACCCGGGTTCTCAGTCAGATGCTCAGCAAGTGATTGTACTGCTGGTGGGCTGGGCTGGTTTCTCTGTATGTGGAATGCGGACGCTCCTGCTGTGACAGTGAGTGAGGACAGTCTCTGTCACTGTTCGTGGATACCAGTGAAGGTCCCATATTACAGATGAGGACTGCAA
Source organism: Rhabdomys pumilio (assembly GCA_030674055.1). Lineage (NCBI taxonomy): Eukaryota > Metazoa > Chordata > Mammalia > Rodentia > Muridae > Rhabdomys > Rhabdomys pumilio. The sequence continues at coordinate 54,502,396 of JANHMN010000007.1, read as the reverse complement.
GGCTCAGAGAGGTGAAGGGACCAGCCTGGGCTCACACAGCATAAAAGAGCTAGAGTTGAGATTCACCTATCCTTTGGTCCTTCCAGGCTTTGGGAGGAAGCAGTATGGCTAAAAATGACTCGGCCCAGGCATACCTTGTAGAAACAGTGGAGAGAAACATCTAAGGTCAAAAACCTACTACACCGGCAGGGCAGGCAGAGAGCTGGACCAGTGCCAGGGCCAGCTGGAAGGGAGAAAGAGTGTAGTGGTCACATCCCCTTGGGCCAATGCCTGAACCTGTGCAGAGGGTGGAGTGGCTGTAATCGGTCTCCACACCTCCTCACCCCATCACTCTGCCGAAGGGCTGCCTGCAGTCCTACTGTGCACCAGTCCTATAGTCCAGATGATAAAGCTAAGGTCCTCAGAGAATGTGGGCATGTAAGTACTGTAGCCGGGTTCTCTCCAGTGGCATCCTGCCTCAGCCCTTCCTGCAATGACAGTGACAAGGGGCAGGGAAGCCACCACTGTCCTCTGCGTTGTCAGATAGAGGAAAGCTGTGGGCCCACTCAAGCCGGATCAAACTGGCTCCGGAGTGGGTTTCCTGCTCTGGAGCAGCATAGTTGGAGATGTCCCAGGGAGCATGCTCAGACAGGTGGGGTGCTGTGAGCACCCCCAGATGGAAAATTGGAGAAGCTAGGGCTCACCCTCCTCTGTTCATGATTTCCCTGGAGAACATGAGGCCTCTGCTTCCCTTCATTGGTTCACTGTCTTCCAATATGTCTGTCCTTTCCCTATCTGGAACCCCACAACCCTTGTTCTCTGTGGTGGGGAACCGGAGATGGACGTTTACTTAGCCCCAAAACCTTGGAGCAGAAGTGAGGCAGGTTATGGCCATGCCCTTCCAGGGCCCCTCAGCTTCTCCACGTCCGGGGCTGGGCACATCCCACACATGTCTGTCTTGTGCCAGCCAGGTGCCAGGTACAATGCCAAACCTGTGCTTAGTTTTATAGGTTGAGTCCTGAGGGCTAAATATTGTGCCATCCCACCCATGGCCACCACCCATCACTCCCATTCCTGTCTGGAAGACTCAGCCAACCCCCCCTTCCGGCTGCTCCACCAGGGTACTGTCCTCCTACGTTCCTAGAACTCCCAGATTCACATCATACATACCATGTGCTCACACTGGCCTTCTCCCTGCACTCTGTGCCCTTGACAGTGGCTATCTGTCTCTGTGGCCACCTTGGTGCCCCTAGGGGACGCTGACTAAGCTGGCCCCTCTCTGGCAGTGTTGACTCCTTCAGTTCCAGTGCCCAGAAGGGGCCTGACATAAAGTGAGTGTATAAAAACTGAATGAAACTTGCTCGCTCTGAAGAGGCCAGGGCGCCCAGTTGGGCTGGAGGCTTCTTAGAGCTGAGAGCTCCAGCTCTGACCCTAAGCCCTGGCTTAGGCCACCGGCTGGTCATCAGCAAATATTTACATTTGCAAAGTAAATTCACACAGGAGACATGACCCAGCTAGGAAGGCTATGGCCACGCGATCTGTGTGGTCACCAACCCAGGTGGGCTTGGCCGGTCGGATGTGAACAAGGAAGCCCCTCCTCAGGCTCTGCTCTTTGGCAGAAAAGAAAAGTTACATGATTGAGAGAGCCCAGAGACCCACCCACCCCCAAACTTCTTCCATCCTCTTTCTCAGTTCGGGGCAGGCTCGGAACCCAGCCCGCTCATCCTGCTGTATGAACTGAGCAGAACCTTCCTTTCTGGGTCTCAGTTCTTCTGTGCCCTGGCATGTGGAAGATTGCTTGGAACAGGAAAGGGACACAGGGCTGGGGACTGCAGAGTGCACCACCAGCCTTAAAGGGGCCAGCACACTGTGCTATGAGCACTTCGGTGGGACTTTGTCACTAGTGGGAGACCTGGGCTGACTAGGAAGACTTCCAAAGGTGACATAGGAACCATAACTGTAGGAATTAAGGTTGACAGTGCACACATGTCGATAGTTGGGGACCTCAAGGTAGTGGAGGTGCCCCAGAGTCAGGGGGATCCATGGTTCAGAGGTCTCCTGGAATAAAATGTGGGGTTTAGAGGGGGTTTTCAGGGCAAGGAGGCCTCAACTGTGAGCCTGCTTTAGGGTCTCTAGCCAAACACCAATGAGGGTTTTTGTCTGTTTATCAGAGCTTGGGAGGTTTGGCTGATTTCTGTGAACCCTGAATGTAAGCTCAATATTTTTGGTCCTTTTTGAGTTTTATTGTTTCCTTAAACTTGCCTTTTCTTTTTTTTCCTCTGCTTTGCTGCTAGGGATGGGACCCAGGGCCTTGCCTGTACTGGGCCAGACATCTAACGCTGAGCTGACCACACCCTAGCCCTACACATTTTCTTTTAGATTTACTTTCTTTTATGAGAGTTTTGCCTGCATGTGTGTATATACATCAGATCCCCTGGAACTGGAGTTACAGCGGTTGTGAGCCATCATGTGGGTGCTGGGACCGAGCCCAAGGCCTCTGCGAGACAAGTGCTCTTAAGCCAGGCAGTGACAGTGCACGCCCTTAACGCCCACACTCGGGACAAGGCAGGCAGTCGCTGAGAGTTCCAGGCCAGCCTGGTCTACAGAGAGAGAGTTTTAGGACAGCCAGCACTACACAGAGAAACCCTGTCTGGGGCCTGTCTAGGGTGGTGGGGAGAGAAATAAGTGCTCTTAGCCAGAGCCATCTCTCCAGCTCTCAAAGATATTTTAAAATCAAATTTTACTTTACTTTTTTAAACATTTTATTTATATGAGTACACTGTAGCTGTCCTCAGACACACCAGAAGAGGGCATCAGATCCCATCACAGATGGTTATGAGCCACCATGTGGTTGCTGGGAAATGAACTCAAGACCTCTGGAAGAGCAGTCAGTGCTCCTAACTGCTGAGCCATCTCTCCAGTCCCAAAATCAAATTTTATAATCAACCTCCCTCTCCCTCTCCCTCTCCCCCTCCCCTCCCCCTCCCCCTCCCCCTCCCACTCCCACTCCCTCTCCCATCTTTCCCCCCTTTTCCCTCCCCCCCAGCTCTCTCTGAGCATATGTTAATGCAGGTATCCAATGAAGCTGGAGTTATAGGGGGTTATGAGCCAAACAATATGGATGCTGGGAACCAAACTAGAGTCCTCTGAAAGAATAGTGGTCACTTTCAGCAAATGAGCCTTCTCTCTGTCCTCACTTAAACAGTTTTGAGATGGGATATCTCTATGCAGACCAGACTGGCCTCGAACTCCTGGTTCTCCTGCCTCAGCCTCCCAAATGCTAGACTTGCAGGTCACCACTGTATCCAACTAAGCTTTCTTTTCTAGTTGAAATTCACAATCACGTTGAGCTCCTCTGTCTGTACTGCTGCTGCAGGTATGTGTATATATGTACACATGTGTATACATGCATGTATGCAATGTGTATGTGTCCATGTGCATTTTACATGTGTGTATGTTCAGGTGCATGAGTGTAAGCATGTGTGTATGTGCATGTGTATGTGTGACACGTGTGTAAATATGTGTGTGTGCACATGTGTGGGCGAGCACAGGTGTGTGCTTATGGAGGCCGGAGCTTGATATTAGGTGTCTCCCCCACTCTCCCTACTTTTCTTTTGAGACAGGGCCTCCAGCTGGCCCTGGAGCTCAGCCATCAGCTAGGCTGGCCTGCATAAGCTAAATATCCCAAGCCAAATCCTTGGGACAATGATTTCCAGCCACAAGTCCACTGATCAGTAACTGTGTGCTCTGCCTTAGGGCAGCTGTGTCTGTCACCTGCATGGTCCCTGTGTACTGTGAGAGCGTCTGTGTGCTCTGCCTCAGGGCAGCTGTGTCTGTCACCTGCATGGTCCCTGTATACTGTGAGAGCGTCTGTGTGCTCTGCCTCAGGGCAGCTGTGTCTGTCACCTGCATGGTTTGGCCAGCTAGTGTGCTTCGGGGGAGTGTGTGGTTTGCTAACCTGATGTGTGAGTGTTCACAACTAATGTTTCATAGAGGTGCCTGCAGGACTTTCCTTGGCAAGTACAAGATGGTCAAGGTCCTTGTTCTGGTGAGGCAGGAGCTGAAGACAAGGGACAGACAATTGCAGTCGTCTGGGAACTACCCTAATCAGTTCATCTTCGATGGTATGCACACACAGAAAGTGCTGTAGAGGGAAGAGGAAAAAGAAGCTAGCTATGGTGGTACACACTGCTAACCCTAACACCAAGGAGGCTGAGGCAGGAGAATTAAAAGTTTGGGGCCAGCCTGGGCTACACAGGGAGAACCTTCTCTAAAATAAAGAAATAAAACTAGACATGGTGGCACACCTGTAATCATGACATTTGGGAGGCATTTCATTCCTCTGCCTCGGTTTCCCAAGAGGAAAGCAGAGAGGGTTCTAGTCCCTCATCCATGTGGCTGTTCCTGGGACCAGGGGAGGGCACCGTCTCCCCGTCTGTTAGAACTGTGTAGTCCCAGTTCACAGTGGCAAAAACAAAACAAGACATACGTGGGGAATGCTTGGGATGTGCAAAATTAGTGTGTGTGTGTGCGCGTGTGTGTGTGAACTCACTGAACACTGAGCAAAGGCTGTCTCTTGAAGAGCTGTGCTGGGCCACAGAACCCACCAGGCACAAGGCCTGCTCCACAGTGGAATCTCCCTCCATAGGCACCCCCTCTCCCCCACTGTTGCCCCTGTCCAGGGCTGCAAACCCCCATTCTTATATCCTGTACCTGAGCAAGTTGCAGGCCTCTAGAACTCTTAGGTAAGTCGCTCCAGCCTGAGCAAAAATCCATGTGTACATTGGGACCCGGAGCAGGGCCAGGCAGCCTCCCTGTTGGGGGCTGGCCAGAGAGACCCGTCTGGGTTGGATTGCCGGCGCCTCTCACTCCCTGCCTCAGCCCACAGCCCATGTCCAAGCAGCCAGGCTGGTGCCTTATTTGGGTCTTGTCTCCCCCATGGATGACACTTCATGGCCTTAAAAGGCAGACACAGGGGGCTGGGAGGGCAGTTACCACTGTTGGCTGGAGAGCCCCTCCAGCTGCGCCATCCACCCTTGGCTTGGCTAGCCAGTCCCTCCAGCTGTGTGGAAAACCAGGCCCATGAAACCAGACCAGGCAGGCTGGGTGCGGAGCGGGTAGGCTCCTGGAACAGGCAGCCAGCCTTCCTCTGGCTTTCATTTAAAAATGTAACGTCACTTTGGCCTTTTCTTAGCAAGTGGGCTATGAAAAGTAAGCATGGCAACTAGCACAGTGTCATTACTGGCATCTGCTGTGTACCTGAGCCCTGAATGCGCACAGTAAACCCTTTGCACACATCACCCTCTCCTGGCCTTGCCAAAGATGAACAGAGAGAGGCCTTGCTGTGCTGTTTTACCGATGGGACAATAGGCAGGTCCATAGAAGACAGATCACACAGATCAGTAAGTAGAGGAGCTGGGAGCTGCTCTTGTCTAAACTCTTAGCTCTGTCACCACCTGGGGCCACTGGGAAAACCTTCAGCCTTCTGTGTGGCCCCCACAGATGGCCACCCCAGCAAGCAAGCGGCCTTTTCCCTGCCTCCTGTTGCTATGTGACCTCCCAGTGCCTCTCTCTGTATTAAGAGGAGCAGAAGTCCATCCTGGGGTAACAGCAGCACAAAGAGCTGCCTAAGGAGACAAGGCTAACTCAGGTCATCAGAATCTTAGCCCACTGTCCCTCCATTGCAGGCTCCCCTGGCTTCCTGGAGCCCACGTGGTCAGGCAGCAGCATGCGGCGGATGGGAGTGAGGCCTACAGCCTTCTCAGGTGCGTCCTGTAGCAGCCCCTTTCTCCAGGGGAACCTCTGGGCTGGAGGAGATCTAGGGTAGACCCAGGGCAGTGTGGCAATTGTCCCTGGAAGCCAGCTGGGTCCAGCAGTAGAGTCAAGGTAATGCTACTGTGTCTCATCCCCTGGACAGACAGCCTGGAGGCAGAGGCAGTACCTAGAAGGGACTCTGAATTGGGCCAGCACCCCAAGACAACAGGATTTTGGTACTTACAGATCCAACTTCCCAGTCTCTTCTCTGTGCTAACTCTCTGCCTTTCTGGCGTGCCTGAGGCCCAAGCTGGATGATTTCAAACCTCACAGCTGCCCATAACTCCCAGAAGACCTTGTTGAGCCTATTCAACAGCAGGGAACCAAGGAGCCAAGTGGAGCCTGTCCCTGCCCAAGGTGCCATAGCCCGGAATGGGCAGCACCGGGCCTGGGTCATCTGAGCTGAGTGGGTTAATATGTTGGGCCCTCACTGTACCTCGTCACAAACTCAGGTGCCTCCCGTGTGGCGTTTGTGTAACACACAGGCACAGTGAGGGCCAGAACAGACAGTTTGTACAGGTCTCATAAATGGCAGAGAAGCTGGAGCAATGCCTCCCTGACACAGCCAATGTGACCTGCAAGGCCTGTAGCATCCAAACTGTAGTCTATCGGTCCCCAGAGATGGTAGGCTCAGGCCTGACCCCTACCCAGTAGAAACAACAGGACTTTCTGCCTGTAGCCTCTGGGATTGGGATCATTTAGATGCTGAGACTGATAGGACCAGGGCCCCAGAGTCTGTGCTGGAAGAAGGGGACCCTGGGTGTACTGTCCATCTGGGACTGCAGACTCTGCACCTCGGCTCCACACTGTTCCCCATAGCTTAGGGTTTTCAGGTACCTGCCTGTCCCCAGGGCTGAGGACTACCAGGAGACCTAGGATCCCTGGCCTTAGCCCAGCCTCCCCCTGCCCACAGGTTGTCTCAACTGCAGCAAAGTATCTGAGCTGACAGAGAGGCTGAAGGCGCTGGAGGCCAAGGTGGGTGAGCCTCCCCCACTCCTTCCTGTAACCCCTCTCCATGCCCATCCTCTGAACTTCCACCCACAGGGCAACTCATGGGTTGGGCAGACTGCTTTCCAGCAGCATGGCCTAGTCCCCTCTTGCTGTCCATCCAGGTCCCTGCCTTCTGCTGCTCAGGTGTCTTCCCCATGAAGCTGATACAGTCCTACAGCCTGGTACACCATCCCTCCAGGAGGCCATAAAGCCCCTCCCATGAGGCCCAGTCTCAGTGAGATCCACTATAACATATCCCCAAGAGCAAAGGCAGACCCTGCCCGCCTCCTCCCTTTGTCTTTATCCTGCCCCTCCATTCCATCTTCCAGTTTGAAAACAAAAACGTTGCCGGGCGATGGTGGCACACACCTTTAATCCCAGCACTTGGGAGGCAGAGGCAGGCGGATTTCTGAGTTCGAGGCCAGCCTGGTCTACAGAGTGAGTTCCAGGACAGCCAAGGCTACACAGAGAAACCCTGTCTCGAAAAACCAAAAAAAAAAAAAATAAAAAAAAAGAAAAAAAAGAAAACGAAAACGCCTATTACACATCTTAAGTTATCTCAAGGCAAAAAGGTTTTTTAAATTACAAAATATGACAATATACAAGATTCTGAATGTAGAATCAGAAAAACCTCAGAAATCCAGAAAACCAATTGCAGAGACTACCTGTGCCTCAAAGAGGAAACTGGCAGCTTTTGAGGCAGGGTCTCACCGTGTAGCCCAGGCTGGCCTGAAACTCACTATATAGACTCACTATATAGACCAGACTGTCCCCAGCTGAGACCCACCTATCTTTTTAAAGCCTTTGTTTGTCTATTGTACGTGGAGGGCCTCTGTGGGTCCGGGGAATCAAGATCAAGTCATCACATCCGGTGGCAGGATCTCTGCCCACTGAGTCGTCTCACTGCCTCCTCTGTTTTTTGAGAGGAGTATGTATCTCAGGCTGGCTTCAAACTGGCCACGTATCTGAGGATGCCTTTCTGCCCACACCAGCTTCTTGCTAGGATTACAGTGGATAGCACCACATCTGGTTTCTGTGGCGCTAGGATCAAGCCCTTCACCAACTGAGTATAAAACTGTCCCTTTTCTTTTCTTTTCTTTTCCTTTCCTTTCCTTTCCTTTCCTTTCCTTTCCTTTCCTTTCCTTTTCTTTTCTTCTTAAATGTTGTATTTCTGTGTAGTCCAGCCTAGTCTTGAACTCTAGATCTTCCTGTCTTGTTGAGGCCTGAGCTGCCCCCACGTTAGGCGCCAAAATGTCGGGGACCACTCTATCAATGTTGGAACCCGCACTGCCAAAAGCCTTGGGGCCTAAACTGTTAGAGCTTGTACTGCCCCAAGCTTCTCAGGTCTGTGGGTCGGGGTTCAGCGAGAGAGTGAGGACAGACTCCAGGAATGAAGACCAGATAGAGTGTGATTCAATCCCATTTATTCTTCAGTCTCTCTTCCTAGTCCAAGTCCCAAGTCTTGAGTTCCTAGTCCCTAGTCCCTAGTCCCTAGTCCCTAGTTCCTAGTCCCTAGTTCCTAGTCCCTAGTTCCTAGTCCCTAGTTCCTCCAAGTTCCAAGTTTCCAGTTCCAAGTTCTCTTCCCAGTGCCTGCTACCTAATGCCTAATAACTAACTCCAAGTTGTACTCTATTCCAAGTTGCACTGCACTCTTCTGTCTGCCTCTCACCTTTTATATGTCTTACTTCTAAGCCACACCTTAAGTCACACCCTTAAGTCATGCCCTTAGGTCTTGTCTCTAAATCTGATCTCTAAGTCACGCCCTTAAGTCACACACCTTTAAGTCTTAAGAGAAGATCCTGGGTATCTAAAGCAAGATGTTATCAGAATGTGCTCAGCTGTTGTAGGCTATTGTAATCAAGTCTCTGGTCAGGGTATATGGCTCAAGATGGCTGCAAGGATGATAGCCGCCTTCTGTCTCAACATCCCAAGTAACTGGGATTACAGTCATGAGATGTCACCCTTTTAAAAAATAATCATGCTTATTTATTTGTGTTTGGTGGCATGTGAGAGTACAGTGTATGTGTGGAGGTTAAAGGACAATTTGGGGTGTTCATCTCTTTTACTGTGTGGGTTCCAGGAACTGAACTCAAGTTGTTAGTCTCGCCTCTAGAAGCTTTTGCCTGCAGGCCCATCTCTAACTACCCCTAAGTGAGTCTCTTTTAATCTCTTTTTTCTCCAGGTTTTCTGAGCATGCATGGATATACACTGTCTCTGTGCCCTACTGTTCCTTCCTCTGGGATCTTGTCCTGATCAGATGTGATGAAGTTTAGTAAAGTGTTAACTGTCGTGGGGAAATCTGGAGGCCAGATCCCCGAAGGAACGATTATATAATTTCAAACCATCTGCTGTGAGGACAGACCACCATTGGTGTCCATATTTCCTTCTCCTGACCATTGGTCGGAGCTCAAAGGACTTGCAGAATCTTCTTTGTCCTTGGTCCTGTGTGGGTGTAGTTGTCAGACTCTCTCAGTTTTCTCTGTAAATTCTAAGTGGTATAGCACTTAAATTTGGTATACAGGAAGCAGTGTGTTCAATCTTCAGTGTGTACACACAAATACACACACATAGACACACACAGTCTGCCACACATAGACACACTCACACACTCTGACACATAGACACATACATATACACACTCAGACATGATAGACACACACTCATACACTTTGACACACGTAGACACACTCACACACCCTGACACACATAGACACACACTTACACTTGAACACACATAGACTCACATTCACATAAACACACACACATAGACACCTATGTAGATACACAGACACACACTACATAGACACACACACTTACATACATAGACACACATACATAGACACACAGACACACTGGCAAACACAATAGAGTTACATACATAGACACACACACATAGACACACAGACACAGATTATATAGACACACACATAGGCACATATGCATACACACACAGACACACTTGCAAACACAATAGAGACACACACACACAGCTTCTCCCAGCCCTGCCCACCCTCCCACCCCATGGAACTTCACCAGCAGCAGCATACAATTGTGGCCAGCAGATCCCATGATCACAGAGCTTAGCTTTGGTGGCAGCGGCAGTGTTGAATGGCTGACCATTCCATGGTGCATATTATGAACTGTCTGTCTTGAAAAGGTCACTTCTGATGACATTCTGGGTCTCCATAAGCTCAGGTCTCCACTCACAGCTGGATTCTGCTGACCCCTCCTGGCTGGACTGTCCCTAGAGAGCTCCTGGTGTCTGCCCCATCTCTGTTTTCCTCTTCCTCCACAGGTGGCAGTGCTGAGTGTCACAGAGCAGACAGTGTCCTCAGTCCCAGCTACCACTGAGGACTCTGCCCTGCTCTGGGGCTCCCTAGCTACCCAGGGCAGCCCTGGAGATGGAAGCCTGCAGGGTAAGGGTACATACCTCCATGAGATACTTTAGTTGGAAGAAATGCCCCACCTGACCCCTCAGGGGAGTCTTCCCAGCTCTCTAGTGGAGTCAACTGGAGGGAATCCAGCAGTTCTGGTTCAAGGAGGGGACTCTGGGATCTTCCCTCCCAAGCCCAGCGGGGATGCTGACTCCTGCCTAACCCCTCACTCGGGTTTGCTAGGAGCTAGTGGGAATTTGAGGGGGCGCACAGCTACTTCAAGAGAGTGTGGGCTGAGGAACCAGGACAGGATGGGGATCAAATGAAACCCATAGAGGCCAAGTTCATCTTCTTTACTCTGCAGACAGAGTTGATCCTTTGGAGCTTCCTGGGCCCACTGGCCCCAAGGGAGACGCTGTCAGCCAGACCTCAGTGAGGATCAGAGGCCCACCAGGTGAGTCCCCACAGGGCTGCCTCCTAAGCTTCTTTTCTATATTATATCATTTGATTGTTTTGTTTGAGACAGGGTCTCACTATGTAGCCTTGGCTGGTCTGGAGCTTGCTATGTAGAACAGGCTGGCCTTGAACTCATGGAGATCCACCTTTCTCAGCTTCCCAAGTGGTAGGATTAAGGGCATGCACACATACCCCTAACTGGCTCTCTCCAGCTTCTGTAGGGATCCCTCCTGCCTAGGGACTCAGAGGATGCCTTCCCCAAGTTGGCATAGTCAAGGTGGACAAGCCCATCCACACACCTGGCCTCTCTGCTTACCAGCCCTCCCGTGTGCCTGTTTCTGCCTGGGCTGTGAGAACATCTCAAGCCACTTGACTCATGTACTTCTCTCAGCAGACCCTGAGCTAGGCACTGGGTGGGGTGAAGCTAGTCTGCCTCCAAGATGGGGGATAGCTAGGCGGACAAGAAACATCAATGCCTAACCCCTCTGACCAGAGTTCTGTGGAGGAACCGGGAGGTCTGGGAGCCCTCTAGAAGGAAGTCAGAACAGCTTGGTAGAAATGGAGGACACAATGCTGTGTTCTTCCCTGTCACAAATGGCCAAGAGGACAGGCCTGTGCATTTCAGAGCCTTTGTACCCATTGCCTCAGACATCCTTGTGCCAACCTCCCCTATGCCCACCAGTCCCTGTTCTTATTGCAGGCCCACAGGGACCCCCAGGACGCCCTGGCCAGATGGGAGCTACAGGTATCCCTGGAAAGATGGGACCTCCAGGCCCTCCAGGTCCACCTGGGCCCCCAGGACCTCCAGCCCCTGTCGGTCCATCCCATGCCCAGGTTTCCCTGCATGGTGAGTCCCCCTCGAGTCCTAGTGGTTTGAGGTGGAGCGAATGAAGCCGTCTGTCAGGTGTCAGGGGTGTGCCCAGCTTGCCCAGTTGTCACCTACAGTTGCTACTACTCTCTGTTCACAGAGGAAGGACCCTGAGGCTGGAGAGGAAGGTCACGTGCCTTGCCCACACACTGGGAAGAGGGGGAGTGGTTTCAGACCCACATGCTCAGAACCACCTGGCATTAGGTCCTCCCCAAGCCTCAGAGCTGGCTGCAGTCCAGCCCTCAGAGTGCTGGGAAGCTCAGGCTTAACCTCAAGACTGAGATCAGAGCTCCCAAGGCCACAGCCCTGGCCCCGTTGCTTAGTGTGGCTCCATCCTTCCCCCAGCTAAGAAGCACAAAGTGAATCCCAGGCATCTCCCTCAGGAAGCCCACATGCTGCTAGAGTTTCAAGCCCATCCGATTCTGATGTTTGGTGAATAGCTGGGTCCCGCTCCTCCATTCATTCTCTCATTATGTTACTTATTCCTACACCATTCTTTATTTTATTTATTTTATTTTTGCACCAAGTCTCATTGTCCTTGTTGCTATTGTGCAGATAGTGCCAGCTTCTTGGGCCCAACGATTCTCAGTGCAGAGAAGCCTGAGACACGTAGACAGTTGGTAAAAGGCAGCTCTCACTATTATCCCTCTCAGCAGGTCACAGAGCAGGGGGCAGCAGAAGAGGGAGCCATTCGGGATGCAACCAGCTAGACTGTGGCAGAGTGAGAATGCAGCTCTCCCTTCCTCTCTGTACCTGGCACCGTGTGCTGGTGGCTCTGTCTGTGCGGCAGGCTGTCCCTGCAGGGCTGTCAGAGACACATGGCAGAGGTAGCAGGTGATGACCGACTGCCCCACTCCCCCAGCTCGACACACTCACTGTCTTTCACCTCCAGGCGATCCACTGCTGTCTAATGCCTTCACTGAGACAGGCAGCCACTGGCCCCAAGGACCCACTGGGCCCCCAGGTCCTCCAGGCCCCCCAGGGCCCATGGGTAAGTTGAGTCCAGGTCTGGGATAAGGAAAGCAGATGGTAGGAAGCAACCATGGGGGTGGGGATGGGGGGGGACTGAGCTATTAGAAGACAGTTGATGGGAAACTTCTTAGCCTTGTGGTCCTGTTTTATTCAGGTCCTCCTGGACTTCCTGGCCCCGCGGGTGCCCCTGGGAGTCCTGGACACATGGTAAGTCATTATCCAAGTTCCTCCACCCATGCTAACTCTATTCACCCATCTGCTCAGCCATGCTTGAGTCAGTACTTTGATATGCAAAGTACTCCTCATAAATCTTCTTAACTCAGTTCACCCAACAAGAAGTGTTATTACCCCTTGAGGCCAAGTAAAGGGGGGAATTCTTCAGGCTGCTGCCAGCACACAGGGTGAGGACGTCTGACTCCAGACACTTCAACAGCCTGACCTGCATGCTGTGTGCTGGGCACACTTCCTCGGTCCCCATCCCCTGTCTACCCTGTCCTGCCTACCGCTGCACAAGGCTGAGCTTCTGTCTTATTGGTCAGGGAACCCCAGGCCCTTCTGGACCCAAAGGAGCCTCTGGTCACCTGGGAGAGAAGGGAGACAGAGTGAGTACACAGATCACCTCACAGGGGATTCTGGGGAGTCCAGGGGTCCTGGGTGATAGCTCTCACCAGCTGACTCAATTCTTTTTCCTCTGACACAGGGGCTGCCTGGGGAACCTGGCCCCCAGGGTTTTATGGGGTTTCCGGTAAGTGGTGCACCCCCCTCATACCCACCCCTCCAAGACCCCAACAGCCCATGTTTCTGAATCTGAAACACCCCACCCTTCGTGTGTGATTTAGGACAGCTCCCTTCTGTCATTGCTCCACGTTGCTGGGAGCCTTTGTCCATCCCTTCCCGTCAGTATGTCTGCCTGTGGCTCTGTATCTGTCTATTTCTACATCTTTGACTCTGTAGTTTTCTTTCTTGTTCTCCATCTCTGGATGTAGAATTGCCTGTCTCTCTAGTGTAGCCCGTTCTTACTGTGTTTTGAGTCTGTTGTTAAGCAGGTACATGTTTAGGGTTTCAGTGTTGCCTTTGCCTCTGTGGGATTAATGTTTATATCTCTAGATTACTCATCTTGAGGTCTGCCTTGCTTGCTATTGAAGTAGCCACCCCAGCGTTGTGACGCAGCTGTCCATGCATGGTGGTGCCCATGTACTTAAAGTACATCTCTCACCGCGCGGTGGTGGCACACGCCTTTAATCCCAGCACTTGGGAGGCAGAGGCACGCAGATTTCTGAGTTCGAGGCCAGCCTGGTCTACAGAGTGAGTTCCAGGACAGCCAGAACTACACAGAGAAACCCTGTTTCGAAAAAACCAAAAAAAAAAAAAAAAAAAAAAAAAGTACATCTCTTGTCTATAACACGGGTCCTGCATTTTTCAGAGTCCCTTCAGCTCATTGATATTTTTGTCTGTCTGCATCGGTACCAGCAGGATTCTGTTTGCGCCAGCCCTCTGCAGTTGGTGTCTGTTTATCCAGTCTTTTCCAGTTCCTTTTCTTGCCATTGGCAGTTAGACGCCCCTCTGCTTCTGAGTACTTTGGGGCCCACTGCACCCACTAGCAGCTCTTTAGAAATCCTTGTTTATATTGGTTTTTTCACTGTTGCTAAGGACAGCACTGTCCTTCCCTCCTCACACTTTACATGAGTTAACAGAACACTTCACATGTATACCAACTCTGAGTGCATGCTGCAGACTTGTGTGTGTGTGTGTGTATGTGTGTGTGTGTGTGTGTGTGTGTGTGTTAAATGCGTGTTGTTCGGTTTCATCCTCTTGTGCTATCTGCTCTGCGTTCTACTTCTGCTATTGTTATAAGCCTCACAGCACTTGTTGGCAGTGCTTAGAACTGAGTCCAGAGCACTGAACAGTGTGCGTTGGCAAGTGATCTATTATTAAACTGCGTCTTCCAGCCAGTACCACCATCACCACCACCATCTCCATCATCATCATCACCACCACCATCTCCATCATCATCACCACCACTTTAAAGTCAGTTGTCTTTAAAAAAAAAAAAAAAAGATACATATTTAAACACTGAACATTCTGTAGCTGTGGTTTGAAAAACTCTGGTTTGAACTGGGTTTGAGCACAGACTTTAATCCCAGAATTTGAAAGGCAGAGGCAGGTGGAGCTATGAGTTCAAGGCCAGCCTGATCTACAGAGTGAGTTCCAAGACAGCCAGGGCTACTTGTTTAAAAAAAAGAGAGAGAGAGAGGAGAGAGAGAGAGAGAGAGAGAGAGAGAGGGAAACAAAGAAAGAAACAGAGAAAACTGAAAAGAAAAACTATGGTTTAAAAATATTATGAAAGAAAAAAGCAGATAGACGCCCTGTACTCCATGCTGACCGTGTACTGATTTTTTAAAATCATGATTTCTTTTTTTCTGGTTACTGGAGATCAAATCCCAAGCCTTGTACATGCTAAACAAAGACTCTTGCCAGTGAGCTACACTCTAGCCATATTTTTTTCTTAAGATTGAATTTTATTTTTGTGTATATGTGTGTGAGTGTATACCATATGTATGTGGGAGGAGGGGGGCTTGGAGGCCAGAAGAGGACGTCATATATGTCCTGGAGATGGAGTTACAGTCAGCTGTGAGCCACCAAACACGGGTACTTCGGACTGAGCTTGGGTCCTCTGGAAGAGCAGAGAGTCTCTCCAGCCCCTCCCAGGATCTGACTAAGGTGCTCCGGCAACCCACGGTCATGACCTTCCTGCTTCAGTCACTTGAGTAGCAAGGACTATACACCTGTGCCATCAGGCCCAGGTCTTTTGTTTCTTTCTTTCTTCTTTGTTTTTTTTTTTTTTTTTTTTTTTTTTTT